>LPNX011222644.1:0-36014 GCA_001517045.1 Pseudotsuga menziesii
GTTGTGAGGCAGTATGGTTGCGAAAGCTACTGTCTGATATATTTGATCTCCAGTTGGATGCTACTTGTATACACTGTGACAACCAGAGTTGTGTGAAGTTGTTAGAGACTCCAGTGTTCCATGACAAGTCGAAGCACATCGAGATCAAGTATCACTATATCAGGGATATGGTGCAGAGAGGAGCAGTGAAGCTCCTGTATGTTGCGATGGAGGAACAGATAGCTGATGTATTGACAAAGCCATTAGCTAGGCTGAAGTTCAAGTACTTCAGAGAGAGACTTGGTGTTCTCCAGATCGAGGCTTCCTCCCAGAGAAAGTGATGAGACCCATAGCCATTCTGACATGGTGAGAGGATTGGTTCCTTCCATGGTCAGATGTAAGGGCTGAGCCATTCTATCATGGTGAGAGGATTGGTTCCTTCCATGTCAGATATGAGTGTTGAGATCCATAGCCATTCTGACGAGTAGGTCAGATATAAGGGCTGAGCCATTCTGTCATGGTGATAGGGTTGCTCCCTTCCATGTCAGATATGAGTGCTGGCCATTCTGTCGAGTAGGACAGATGTAAGGGCAATTTCCATTCTAGGAATGGAGGCACCTGGTCAGTTACCAATATCACTCAGTGTAGGACTGAGTAGCCATTCTTATGTGACAGAGGGATGTGTTCCCACTTGATCAGATGTAAGGGCTGAAGCATTCTATTCATGGCTAAAGGATTTAGTTCCTTCCATGTCAGATGTGAGTGTTGGCCATTCCGATGAGCAGGTCGGATGTAAGGGCAATTGCCATTCTCTATGAGAGTGGAGGCGCCTGGTCAGTTACCAGGTAGCTCAGTCGAGGACTGGGGGCCATTCTGATATGACTGCTGGGATGTGTTCTCGTAGGATCAGATGTGAGTGCAAGCCTTTCCATCAGTGTGGTTGGATGTGTTCCCCTGGATGGTTGTGCCTTTCTGACGAGGAGGTCAGATGTAAGTGCGGAAATCTCTTATCACTGTGATAGGATGTGTTCCTGTCTAGATAGGAGTCTCCCATCAGTGTGGTTGGATGTGTTCCCCTAGATGGGATTGTGCCTTTTTGACGAGTAGGTCAGATATAAGTGCAGAACCATTTCACAGATGGTAGTAGGTGTGTCCTACCATGCTGGTGATTATAAGTGCTGAGCCATTTCACAGATGATAGTAGGTGTGTCCTACCATGCTGGTGATTATAAGTGCTGAGCCATTTCACAGATGATAGTAGGTGTGTCCTATCATGCTGGTGAATGTGAGTGCTGGGCCCTTCTGACGAGCAGGTCAGATATAAGTGCTAGGCGTGCCTTTCTGACGAGCAGGTCAGATATAAGTGCTGGGCGAAGACCTACATGAGGGTAGGCCTACAACTAGCATGAAAAAGGGCTGGCTCTGTAGAAATTCCTATGATGAGATAGTATACACATGATGATGACTAGAGGAGATCCAGATCGAGAGATGATCCAGATCCAGTTATGATGACTCCGAGAGATCTAGATCGAGTGATGATCCAGATCCAGCAGTGGTGATCCAGATCGAGTGATGATCCAAATCCAGTCCAGTGATGTTGATCCAGATCGAGTGATGATCTAGATCCAATGATGCCATTTGATGTTGATCCAGATCGAGTGATGATCCAGATCTAGTCTAGTGATGTTGATCCAGATCGAGTGATGATCTAGATCTAGTGATGCCATTTGTGTTGATCCAGATCAAGAGATGATCTAGATCCAGATGACTTGAAGATGAAGATGACTTGAAGACGAAGATGACTCAAAGACGAAGATGATCCAGTTGATGCAGAGAAGAAGACCAGTGCTGAAAAATTGTGTTGAAAGAATACCTTCCTAGTTAAGAGGGAGTGTTGATGTATATGTAACTTCGGAATGTATTCTTCTATGTATCTTTATATTTATTGTTACCCGATGTTTATTCTGGGATGTTTCTATTATGTATTTGAGTCATGTGGTTATGCCTCGATGTTCCGATCGGGAGGATTAATAATGTAATCAAGTCATGTCAAGTCATTAGGTAAGTCCCCACAGTTTCGGGGCACTTGGGTTATTATACACTAATTAAGGTGTAGGATCGAGTAAGTAATTGTAAGTTAAGCCTACATGGTTGAGTGCACTTCAAGTCAACGGAAGAATATAAATAGAGAGTGAGAGTCTCTATTTATCACTTGTGAATTACATCACTTGCTCTCTCAAGTGTGGCGCACCTTTGGAGAAGGAAATACTTTGGCTTGACAGAAGATAGAAGGCTACTGTTGTGTTGGGAGGTCATCTTACTATTTTGGGTTTCACATATTGTGGTGATACTATCTTAGAGGAAGTTGAGGGGTTTTCTCCATTTATGGTTTCCCCTGTCAAAACTCTTTGTATCTCTTGTCTCATGTGATGTGCTTATGTTATTGCTGTGCTTGTTATTCTCTCAGTGAAAAGATCCTAACATAATGCTAGCTTAAATGTTGAAAAAATAACAATGGGATTAAACTTTCCTACCCCCAAGGGATCTTTAGCTTGATCCCACAAAAGGACCAAATCTCCTTCACTAAACTTCCTTGGACGGACAGATTTATCATACTGGACCTTAACGCAATGCTTATTTACTTCTAGAGCCATTAAGGCATCTCGGCGCTGCTCATCAAGCTACTCTAAGTGGACCAAACGTTCCTCCAGTGGGGAAGTGTCTGGTAAAAGCTCTATAGCTATCTTCAATGAAGGGATTTCGTATTCAACCGGAAAGACAGACTCCACTCCATGTACAAGCTGATATGGAGAAAAATCGGTGGTAGTCTTAACCGTGGTTCTATAAGCCCACAAAGCAGGATATAACATGATATGCCAGTTGGTCTTGCTTTGTGCAATGGTTCATTGGAGAATGGACTTAAGTGATTTGTTCACTGCTTCAACCTATCCATTCGCTTGAGGGTAATAAGAAAAGGAATGCTCCTGCTTATACCCTAACTTCGAGGCCAACTATTCCATCATTCGATTCTGAAAGTGCCTACCATGGTCAGTGACAAGCTCCTTCAGAATACCGAACCGAGTAATGATATGGTTGAATATGAAATGCACGGCCATCTCACCGTTGGATTTAACTGTGGGCATAGCCTCAGCCCATTTCGTGAAATAGTCAACAGCCCCTATAATATGATGATGCCCCCCAGCTGAAGCTGGGTTGCAATCCATGAAATCAATCCCCCACTTAGTGAAGGGACCGATAGTGATAATCGGATGTAACGGGGCAGGATGTGAGCACATATTACGTGCAAACACCTGGCAAGGGTGGCACTTCTTGACCGCATTGACACAATCTTTAAAGATCAACGACCAGAAATAACCCGCTCTCAAGATTTTTTGGGCTATAGAAAGCCCAGATAAATGAACACCACATGCCCCTCCGTGGTAATCATTCAGAACAAGCTCAACCTCCTCATGAGTTAAACAATGACATAAAATGGAATCTACCCCACGGCGGTACAATGTGTTATCTAGTATAAGGTAGTTCTTGGATAAATGACGTAACCATCGTCGTTCATCCCGTGAAAGGTGAGTAGGGACCTTCAATGTTCATAAATATATGATGATATCCCCATACCATGGATCCAAAGTTGAAATAGGAAAATGTGCTCATCGACAAACGTATCTTCACAAACTTTCTCCTCCTCCTCGCTTGGGAAATCAGATATAAGCTCTGCAAAAATCAACAATTTTTTCGATTTTGCCGAAACAAACTCAAGATCAAATTATTACAAGATGACAATCCACTTATTATACTTTCCCCCGATCATCCTTCTAGTAAGGACGAACTGAAATGGATTGACATGGGCTACCACCAAGGCCTGGCGAAGGAGAATGTAGTGTCTCAATATTTGAACCACATGAATGGTAGCTAAGGCAAGTTTCTCCACATGGGAATAATGGATCTCCGCATCTACAAGGTTTCGGATCAGATAATATACGACATGCTCATGGAGATCCTCATCCTCCTGAACCAAAACCATACCAATTGTCTCCATGGACGTGGCCACATAAAGGAAAAAGTCACAGCTATAGTCAAGTGGTTTAATCACGGGGGCTGATGCTAAATCTAGTTTAAGTGCATCAAAGGACTCCTGGGCTCGCTCATCCCAGCAAAAGGTAGTGTCCTTCTTCAAAAGACACATAAATCCTTTATTCAAATTGACAAAATTAACCACGAATCTCTGCAAGAAATTTGCCATGCCTTGCAAACATTGAAGATGTCTAATGTTTCTCGGGGAAGACAATTGAAGTATTGCCTCAACCTTTAAGGGATCAACTCTTATACCCTCCTTGGAGACAATGTACCCTAACAAGCGACCAGACTTCACACAAAAGAAGCATTTATGAGGATTTAACCTAACCAAATAATGGCGGCATCTTTTGAACACTAATCTCAAATGGTAGGAATGACGCATCCTCTGACAAGAATGAGCAGCAGGGTCATCCAAAAAGACTTCAATAATCGATTTGAGATCATGGAAAATCAAGGTCATAGCTCCCTGAAATTTGGATTTGGCATTTCTAAGTCCAAAAGGAATCTTTCAATATGCAAAGGTACCCCAAGGACAAATAAATGCAGTTTTATGTTGGTCCTCGGGTTTGATCTGGATCTGAATGTATCTGGAAAAGCCGTCCATAAAGGAAAATACCTCACTTCCTGCAAACTCATCCAAAATTTGATCAATAAATGGTGTGGGAAAATTATCCTTAGGATAGGCACGATTCAAGTCATGGAAATCAATGCATATATGGATTGCTCCCTGCTTCTTATCAACCATAATGGGGTTTGAAACCCACTCTGTCAAGGGAACGAGATAGATAAAACCGGCATTTAATAGATTTTCTATCTTAGCCTTAATCGCGGGTGATTTTATAGGATTCACCGCACGCAAGCGTTGTCGAACAGGCTTAGCATGGGGATATGTTTTAATTTCATGTTCAACAATGCGAGGGTCGATACCTGGCATTTCCTCATATGACCAAGAAAATACATCACGAAACTCTTTGAACAGCTCGGTATACTCTTGAATCTCAGCATGGGAACATTCTGCCCCAATATAGACATTCTCAATCTTTCCAGGATTGCGAGAGACATTGATAGGGATGGCAGGAGATATATTCGCCATGTTTCCATCAACCATCGGACCAGGAGAGCTCAATGGAACCACGAGACTACCAATTCTCTCACTAAGAATCTCCCTAAAGTCTTCACACTCCAAATGATCAAGCTCAGGAAGAAAATAAGATCTATGATGTAATTCTTCCCAAGGTGGCTCAACCCCAGACATGGCCTCAATAATAGCTTCATCTTATGGAAAAACAGTATCAAGGAAATCATGTGTGGGAGAAGACTCAAATGCCCATGCAGGCAGCACATATGGGTCCTCCTCTTCCATCTGTGAAGAGGAAGGAATAGGCTCTGCAACACATCCAAGATTCACTTGATATGCTATCATTGCTGCAGGACACAGCACGTCCATTTCGATAGGCTTACTCGAAGGACTTGGTGTAGGAAGGATCCAAGGATCTTCCATATGGGAAGTGCGAAAAGACACCGAACTCAATGAAGACGAAGCCCCACCGGAACTAGACCCGATCATAAGAACGGGTGTAGGACAACTAAAGGTTCCCATAAGGGATGGATACATGCCAACACCCACACTCCCAGTTGTCGGCTGAGAATGATCGATAATCGGGATAGAAGCTCTCGATGATGCAGTAACACTTGGATTTTTGAATGATGTCTGATCAATCCTAACAATATTCCCATTAAATGGAAAGCATACAACTCGAAATAGAGAAGAAGCTACAACTTGCATACTATACATCCAATTCCTACCCAATAATAGATTGTAATCAAGGGGGGCATCAACCACCTCGACCTAGATCGCGACGGTCTTCCCTCCCAAATAGACCTTAAGAGAAGGAAGAATTCCATTCGATCGAAACAATATACCATCAAAAGAAGTCAACATGGTAGCGGATTTAGACAACTCGGGGGAACCCAAACCCTTCCAACACGACAAATACATCACGGAAGCAGCATCGCCTTCGTCAATCATAGTGCATTTGACGGTCATGTTAAGAAATTCTACATGAATCAAGAGAGACACATAGTAAGGAAAGCGAGGTTGTAGTTCTGCAGTTTCAAATTTGATGACGGAGGAAGAGTTATCATCGTTAACACCGGGAGTAGAAAGAAAAGCCTTCCTTTGCGAAGGACAACTTTGAAGTACTTCAAGTGCAGACATCGCACAAGGAGTGTGGCCCAAATCCTCGACAACAGAATAGTTCTGGGCGGCTCGGGCATTAGGATTGTGTCTCGAATGCTTTAGGACTCCCTTAGGAATGCGGGGTGTGACTTCAGGTTTATCCACAGGGTTTTCAATACGCAAAGGACTCCCGGGTGGGGCAGGTTCTTTTCCAAGGTTTGGTTGTGACGAACCATAGTCCTTAGCACGAGTCACAACCTTAGTAGCACACACCATGTTGATGCAACCATGACCACTGCTGGCTTCCAGCAGATCTTGATCTCCACCAGACTGATCATGGGTCCTCGAGTTCATGTTTTGATTATGGGTTAAAGGGTTGGTTAGCACAGCTGGGCCTTGTGCTATGAACCTCGAGGCGTCTTCCTTACGGCAGCACAAATGAGTGAGGTGGTCATCCTTACACAATTTGCCAGGAAAATTAACCTTACGTTTTGACTTCTTGTCCCCCCCAGCATTATGGGCGTTCTTGTCATTAAAATTGGCATTTTCATTCCTCTTCCCACCCTTACATTTTTGTTTACCCTTTTTCTTATTCCTCCGGGTTGCTGGTTACCCTTCTGGTTCGACGATTGCACCGAAAGCACATTCTCCGTTTGGGTGGGTTGAGATGAAGTTGTGGCTTGTCCCGAGGAATATTGGTTGATAGACAATTGACTCACCTATTGCACAACTGAATCCGTAGGTTTAGTACTTGTACAACCAACAATACCATCGGCATGTGGTCCAGGTTTGACCTTAGGGTCGAAACTAGAACGTGGAGTGTTAGGAATGATCTCATATAACAATCCAGATTGAGCATAAATCAAATCTAATTCCCGCGCCCTAACAATGTCTTGTTCCTCGTTCTGAACTTCGGATGTAGAAACATCCTTCTCTATATAAGGTAGTAATGATTTAAGGAACCACTCGAGGAGAAACTCCATAGGTATGAAGGCTTTAATCAATCTCTTCCGTCTACACCACTCTTGGATATGGTCTGAGATATGTGTGGCTTTGTCTTGCCAAAATGTTGACAAGAGTTCTGTACCAACGTTGTAATGCATTGGTAGTTGGAAGTGATTGAGAAAAGTCATAGCTAGTTCATTGAACGAAATGAATGCCCCCCTAGGTCACTCTATGTACCATTTTGCTGCAGGCCCAGTGAGGGTGCGTTGAAACTTCCTTAAATGGATCAAATCATCATGTAAGGAATTAGAAGAGCACCAAAGGTTAAATGTAGTAACATGTTCACTAGGATCTTCTCCTGGTTTGCCCTCGAATTTGGGAATGTCCGAGGGAAGCTTGTTAGGGATAGCCGGCCAAGCCAGGTCATGAGACACCAGATTATTTGTTAGTCTTGACAAGTTAGGTAAATTTAACGTTGCGAGGAAAGGGAGCCTAGGTTGAGCAGGTCGATGCCACACTCCTTGATAGTTTTGGTTCATATTAGACTGATTACTGTAACCACCATGACCATGGACATCGTATCTTCCTCCCGTTTGACCCATGTAGGGTGGCATGAAAGCACCATAATGTGGTGTACCTTGACTATTTGGAGCTACAAAGCCATAATTCGGTGAGTAAGCGGGTTGTTGATACCCGTACCCATAGGGTGAATAACTTTTTGCATACTGTGGTCCATAATATTGTCCATGAGAAGCTCCATAAGATGTCCCATGAGAAACTCCATAAGTAGGAATATGGGGAACTCCCTGCGATAGACCATAGGACGTTCCAGAAGTAGGAATATGACCTCCCGAGGCAACAGGAGGTACTTAACTCTAAGACATGACTACGTGAGTAGCAGCAGTACAAACATGATTACTAGCAACATTCCGGCCTAAAGGACGATGTGAATGAGGGGGAGGAATAGCATTCGAAGAACTAGGAATAGAGGACGAAGGGACATGTGAAGTGATGTAAGTGGTATTCCCTATAGTCACTCGTCTTGGTTCTGGTATCTGAATAGGACTACTAACACCAGGTCTAGGATGAACATGTGATGTATCCTCCATCGTTGGGATGGAGGGTGCAATGTGACTCGTGTTCCCAAATCTCTCCACATGGAAAGGAATAAGAGTTCCCCCAGGTGTAGTGTTAGGTTCGAATTCCGACCCGGCATGCTGTGCCGAATCATGTGCAGGGGTACCAGACATGCCATAACTAACAAAACTAGTGCTAGCAGGTTCATGGTGAGTCTCGTCGCTCGAAAACCAATACCGGCGACCTGTGAATGAGGGATCATACCCAGAGTGTGTAGGTATATCAGGTGAAGGATCATATACAAGAATAGGATCTTCTTCTTCAACCTCGTGAGGTGGAGAAGACAACTAAGGAATTTCATTTTCATGATCTCCCATCGTGTGTGAATCAATGTGAGAATTAGTCCGCCTGGACTGTCTATTTCTCTCTCCTAAAGGAGGAGGAGATGTAGAAGGTAGAAGTCCCGCTAAATGACAAGAACGGTGAAGCACCGCACCTGAATCCACAATGACTCAAAAAAATGAAAAGACTCTTCTAATTACGCAAACCCTAAGCAAGCTAGCGTGCATAGAGAATACACCTATATAATCTAAATCCAATCACAAGAAAAAAAGGGTAGGATATGTGAGCTCCCGAATGAAGCAGGTATGTCTCGCCTAGGAGAGGCTTGAGACTCCCATACACAACAAGCGCAGGTTCGTAACCAATTATTGTGGCCCTTAGCTTCAACGAATATAGCGACTGTGCTATCTGACCCCAACCTGGCCAAGAAAACTGTAGAATAACCCATGCAAAGTACCCCCTCAATAACCTAGGTAAGGAAACTAAGGTCACCTCAATATAATCAATGCTCAGGTGAACAGTCGCAGGCGGGATTGACTGTATGGGCAGGGTAGCAAAGCCTGAAACTCTCGAAAGAGCCCCTAGATATGAATACAATCCTAGAAATATCTCCGATGCTACTCAGTTATGACTAGGGGTCATCCCAACCATTAACTGCTCACACTTCCTCGTGCTTAACTCCCATGTAAGAGGAGGATCCTGAGAAACACTAATTGTACCAAGGAATTTCACACTCTCACCTGGACAGACACATACATGTTGTTGTTTAGTGGTCTTGGAGAATTTACTCACAATGAACTATTCCAAGACCCTATAACCTAATATTGTTGGTGTACCCTATAAAAGAAAATAGTGTAATCCATTTTAATCAAGTGTTGATTTTATTTGGCTTATTACTCAAAAAGGTAGATGATCGTGCAACCAATGGTGTTATGGCACAACATGAAGTAAAATGCACACCTAGCAATCAATGCAAATGCATTGTGTCAAATGAAAAACAGGGCATGCTACTACGTGAAATGCAAAATTTTCTTCAAATGAAAAATGCAATCGTTCCTATATGAAAGCTTGACTAATACTTCTCTAAGCAAACCTAGTGCAAGTACCATGCAAAATGCAAAGTGCAATGATGCATAATGATGCAAAGAAGCAAATATTTTTGGATTTTTTGAATAAAAATGAGATAATAAAGCAAAAGAATGACTCTACCAACCCCAGACTCTAGAAGCACTATCAAACAGCACCCACGCAAAGCACTAAGGTAAAATAGACCTAATGCACTAATCCAAAAACAAAAAAATCGAAAATGTAATGACAAGAACATTCTTAAAAAAAAGTTTACCCTAAAAAGCATCTCTGGTTAGAAACAGAGGTGTATACATACTCTAGAAGCATCTAAGGAGAATAAACAATCATCAAAACTCACCCAACAACACTCAATCTTCCTCTAAAAGGAAAAACTCAGGGCATACGTGACTGTGTGCAAAAAACCCGCGTATATACGTGGATATCTCAGTCAAAACCGCGTTTACACGTGACTATGAGGCAAAAAATCGTGTACAGGAAGAAAAATAGATAAAAATAAAGGTAAAGAGATAAGCTGAGACAAAATTGACTCCTATTAGACACTACCAGGAAAACATGCCCCCATACCTGACCCAGAAACAAAGAAATCAGAGCAACTCAAGAACATTGAATGCTGATAAAATCCCCCAAAGGAAAAATGACTAGGAATTCCCTAGCGGAGTCGCCAATTCTGTTACGGAGAGAAATTCCTATGGCTTGGGGTACCACAATATATAGATTAACTCCAGAAATCAATCCTTCCCTATATGCAAGAGAAACCAAACATCTAACACTAAAGGATCTCGATTTGTACCTTATTCCGGACAGTTGATGTAGATCCCCGTTGAGCTTTTCCACTCTTGCTTGTATTAGCAATTTGCTTCCTCAACATTCAGCAAACAAGCCAAGCATGCTATATATAATTATGTTATACCTACTCTAGCATATATAATTAATAACATATAAGCATTTAAAAGCATCCATGGATCAAATACTCATTTAAATACACATTATTGGACAGGAAAAGATATTTCTATTGATATAAAACAAAGATTACAATAGTGACAACCTCTATTGGCACGTCTGCGAATCAGAAAAAGTGGGTCCCCCACTTGGACCTCCACTACTTCAATCCTCCATCTCTCGATAGAAATCTCACAAGCAAAAGGCAAGCTTAGGAAGAACACAAAGTGCTCCAAGGGACAAAGGGATGCAGACTCAAGTATAAGCTCCGGCAACAATGGAATATAGTTTTCTTGCTCTTTAATTCCTCCCCCTTCAATGTATCCAAAGGGTTCCTTATATATCTCTTCAATGGGGTAATGGAAGGTCAAATCCGAGTGATCTCAAGGCATATGGAAGGCCAAGAGACAAGTGACTCGGATCCACATCAAGGAAAACTCCAAAATCATTTGCCCTTTTGCACACATCCCGATGTACGTGGGTTTAAGGGCCAAATCCGTGTATATACGCGAGAAAGGGATTAAAAGTCATGTATGGAAATTATTGCATGTTTTTAGGGATGATCTTGGAAACATCAAAGGTACAAAAATGGTCCATGGGGTCTAAAGAGTCTACAGAGGGATAGAGAAGGCCATAAAGGTGTGATCCACCATTTATGGTAAAATCAGCTGTAACAGATGCCCCCTAATGTGTGAGGTCAGAGGGGTCATACGATGGCCAAAATACATTATAAGTCCATCCCAGAAGTGAAGTGATGAAGAACCCAGTGAAAGAACCAGCCATCCAATCAATATAATACAATTATCAAACTCTGCACATAACTGCAAGTAGATGTAGCAGTCCCGGATACATAAGAGTAAAATGGCCATGAATAGGCATGATACAAAATATGACATGTGTGGTCATCGCCACGTACAATATAGATAGCTCAGAATCTCCATGATGAATATATACACAGGATCATGATCTCCATGTAGGTTGAAGATATATAATGGATCAAGATCTCCATAATGGCTTGAAATATCTGACATATACTGGAATCAAGTCACGAGAGCTGAAATCTCATGAACACTGGCACGATTAAGGAGGTAGCATATATGAGATGCCGCCTGTCTAGAAGGTCTTATACACAAACCACTACGAGTACATGTCCTACTATGTGAATAGAGGTGTCGATATCAAACACAGTAGTCCATCATCTGATTACCAGTCATTGATGTATACCGTAAATAGACGCGAGATCACCCACCGATAATGAAAATGGGAATCAAGGTACTATAGTGAAAACTAACGAGTGCAAATAAATGTGTTGAGGTCGAACACTTGAGAGAATCCATCGATTACGGGACATTGATGTATTCCCAAAAAACTATCGATGGAGAGAGAACCTGCCACTGATGACTGCAAGTCTCAAGGCACTCAAAAAATGACTCTAGATTCCTATCCTAGAATAAATGATCTAAGTTCAATGGGATGAAATCTGCTGGAAGGAGGGAATTAAGGCATCCCTCATCATCCAACACGAGGTACTCAGCAAATTTGTATAATGTGGAAGGACTCGATCATAATGTGCACAAACCAGTAACCGTACTGGGAATGGCTGACATGCGAAGTCAAGATAACTAAGGAATGGCCGACTCAGGTTTCAACTTCCTTTGAATAAGAGTATAAAGGCAAATGGTGACTGAATGTAGGTAGCATAAACTCGATATACAAAACTGGTACATCTCTGTGACACAGGAGGAATTGATAGAGGCTCCATATGGACTAGAAGCTTAACCAGTCGGTGGAGATAAAATAAGAGAAATGAATACAGCTCCTAAAGTCAAACTATTACCCAACTAATGGATGTGATATATAGTGCTCTGTTCGAAGGTGACACGACTCAACTCCTGCCAAAGATGACATCTTTTCTTGTCCGGCATTTTGGTTTTTTGATTTTTTTTGGACTTTTTCAAATATTTTGAAAAGCTTGAAAAAGAATAAAAGTTCTTTATAGTTACAGACTAGGAGGAGACGAGTGTCAAGGGGCAAACAAACTAGTTCCAAGCAGTAGAACATACCTATGCTCAATGCAAGGACACACATGTAGGATAGCGACACTCAAGGGAAAGTCCCCTCCCGGTAAAAACAGGGAATCGAGCTGCAAAGGATATACAAAATGGCTCTGCATGGCTATACATGAGACAAGCTCGGGCTATACGGGTGATACTCAAAGTCAGGGAAGCCAACATAAGGCTCAATGAGGTAGGCAAAGATCATGATAATGCAGTTACAACTTGACATAAGGGAGTCCTGGGGAAATAGGCCAGCAAAAAGATCAAGAAGAGTATGAGGCTCTTGTGAAATGACATGGCGATACTATACAACGGACTCCCACACCATAAAGGACAAACTATCGGCATGGGTGCCAAATGAAAACAAGGAGCTAACTAGGGCACCCATGTAAGGTCAAACTCTACCATTCACATCATGTCACTTCTAAAATAGCAAGAAGGTTCCGTGACAGGATAGAATGGGTTCGTACCTAAGGTTATAATGAAATGGTCATAAGGTCATGCAAAATACAAACGGAGGTGAAATCTAACCTATATGCCAGTTTAAACATCATAACTGAAATCGGCATGAACGTGTCAAAATGATGGTCGAAACGACACTCAAAACGGTCTCCTACATCATCATATTAGTCAAAAACAGTCCAAAAGGGTCAGAAACGGTTCAAAACTATAGAAAGGGGGAAAAAATTTTCAAAAATTTGAAATTTTTTCTATAAATAGTAAAAAAATTCAAAAACTATATATCATCTGAAATTTTTACCCAATTGAACTCAAAACTTCAAACGCGAATTTTGGGAGTTTCGTCTGGCGAAATCCGACACCGTTTTTTCCAGGTAACTTCCCATGCCCTGCTCTTCCATTTGCATGTAGATTTTTTCAATTTCCATGGTCAAAATCAATTTCTAGGCCATTCTAAGATAGTCTCTTCGACCCATGCAGAAATTGGGGATTTTTCCGCGTATAGGGTTGGTTATACACGAAGAAATGGCCCAAAGTCGCGTACATACACGGCTGTTTTGCAAACAGTCGCATATGTGGCCATGTTTAAGGTTTTTTAAAACAAATATTAACCAAAACTTAATGTAAATGTGTAGGATGGTTCTAGAATGGAGGGAGAGAGAACACATGGATGTAGAAGAAGCTATATGGGGTGATCTAATGGCTCAACAAGCTCTTCGTGCATGTGGGCTATACAAGTTTTGGTCTCTTGGGGGCTTAAGGGCCAAACCAAGACTACTGCAGATGCTAGTAGACTACTGAGATCCCGACTCAGAGTCTTTCCATATCGATGGGATGTCCCTCACTATAGAGGTGGAGGACATATACTTCATTACAGGATTGTCCCGATGGGGAGAAGTGGTGAACCTACGCTCTCGCAGGCTTGGAGGTGGCCTCACCATTGATGAGTATATTGTTGTATACTATTTTTCAGAGACGGATAAGGTTGGGAGTCAGATCCCAACAAACTCCATATAGGTACTAGGCCCGAAGGCCATACTACTGGCACTCGGTAGGATAGCAGGGCTAGCGTCACTCCACCAGGCCTCGTGGCCATTGATGTTCTATGCAGTGGAGTGCATGAGACCCACAGTTTATGATTGGAGTACTACGCTATTGAGTAACATGAAGCAACAACTCAGCGACTGCAAGATGGGCAGGGTACAAAAATTCGGTTTCGGCAGTATACTGAGCATGTTCTTCTTCGAGCGTGTTCCAGGGCTAAGCCCTAGAGTTGATTTTCCTCTTCATGGGATTCGAGATCTGGCCCAACGATGCTGGGCAGATGCGATGTGCAGACTGGGCGGAGGTAGGGTGTCTAACCCCTACCCAGCTGATTTCTTTCCATGGTGGCGGCGATAGATAGTTGCCATCGATGATTAGCCCTATGCGGGGATATATTTTTGGGGAGATCTCGACATGCCCCTACCACCCGGATCAACATACGGTGACATTGGTAACGAATCCCAACCCTCTTTTTAAGTTTTTTGAATTATTAATTTTTTTTGTGTTTTTTGATATATAGACTCAAAAGACATGTTTTTGTGTAACGACACATAGTGACATCCTGTCATATGTATGCAGATGTAGGACCACGGTGGCCTGATGGTTTCCATCATCATAGACAGAGGGGATGAGGAGATGACATCATGGGTGTGGATGCGGAGCGGACGCTCCAAAGAATCCACACAAACTTTGTGCAGCTGACAAATAGGGTACCCATGGCGCAAGTCAAGAACTTTCTTGAGGCCATGCAGCATGAGGTGATGGGTGTACCATGAGCATGGGTGTGGTTATTTCGACGGCTCGGTAGAGCCATGGTTACTTTCCACGATCAGAACCCCCCTCCTCCTCCACAGGCTTAGATACCTGGGAGTGACACATTTTTGTACTACCGTGTATTATATTTTGGTGGCTTGGAAGCCCCATTTTTGTATTATGACACTTATGTATTATGACGTCACATTTTGGATGTTTAATGAAAAACATTTATGATGATTGATTTTATTTATTTACATGTGTACAAAATGTATGTTTGTGATGAGCTTATGGTATGTGAAACAAATGCCAATCTAGCACATAGTTAGCATATGAGATAGCAATTTGATTATAAATTCTTGGAACATGTATGTATGTTATGTTGTCAAATTTCCGTTCTAACAATCTCACACGTAAGAATCTTCGTAATAATGTTGGATCCCTAACATGATATAAGCCATTTAGTTGTGACACTATTAACTGTGAATCAAGACATACCTCAAGAGAGAGAACACCATGTGAAATGGCATCCCGTAGAAGCTCGATAATGGCACTATACTTAACAACATTGTTTGAAGAGGGTTGTAAACATACGCCTCCTGAAGACAATACCTGACCCGTAGGAGTCAGGTATTCTCCTGAAGACAATTACCCCTAGTTAACCACTAATTGCACCTAAATGACCCCTAATTGACCATTAATTACCCCTAAATAATCCATGTTTACCACTAATTAACCCTTTATAACCTCTAAATGGTCCCTACTTTTTTAAAAGGAAAAATTCATGGCTAAACCCAAGGGATGCTTCTAAAAATTCACAGATGGCATATTCTATAGTAAACCCTTCGATGTAGACTAGTGTGCCTCACACACAAGGAATCAAAATGGGCACATGCCACCATGAACCTAAATAAAAGACCAACATCATGGGAAATCTTAGTTTAGCTAAGCGCTTGGGCTTAAATGGCCCCTACTTACCCATAATTGATCGATAATTACCCTTATTTAAACCATAATTGACCCCTAATTACCACTAATTAACCCCAAATTACCCCCTAATTGACCCCTTATTAACACCTAATTACCAAAACTCATTACCCAATAATTACCCCTAAATGACCATTAATTACCCATAATTGACCACAAATTACCCTTAAATGACCACTAATCAACCCTTAACTACCCTTCATTTATGCATAATTACCCACAAATGACCCCTAACTTTGCATCGGGATTGAGTCCATCACATAGGCCTTATAGATTGAATTTTTTTGTCTTGTGAGTGGCATATGGTGGCCATTTTGGGATGTACAACACCATGAATATTTTTTTACTACTAGACCATGGTTTGGGATTAACCTCTAGGGCCTAATTTCATATAGTTTCGTCCAGGTCTCATGGGTCATGTGTAGTGCTCCAAACAACCACACATGCCCTACACAGAAAACATTTAGCATATGAGTGAGGTATGTTCATAATTTTGAGAATTGACATACCAAGGATGGTTATTGATGCCCATGCCATGGTATAGGGATAAAAGGAAAGGAACTATTGCATAACATATGTTTCTATGGGGCTTGCATGCCATGTTTTGTCGCTCAAGGCATCACACATGACCATACTAGATAATATTTGGAATCCAAGTCTGATATGATGGTGATTTCAAGGTTTGAAAGGCATGATATGTTTCTTGGGGATAAGGGCATAGTTTGGTGCAAAAACCTAGGTTATCAATCCATAGAATCTATCTCTAACCCTTACATGCCATGTGTGGGGCCTTAAGCCACAACATAGGCCATGCATAGGAAATATCTGGCATCGATTAAAATGTGGTTTCATATTTAAAGGTTTAGTACACCAAGGATGGTTGTCATGACCCAAGTCATGTTTCAGGGTGAAGATCCAGAGTTTTAGTCCATAACATGAGGCTTTTGGGTTCTACATAGGCCATCCATGAGGTCCTATCCCACCCTTTCCCAGTGATAGGGATATGGTGGCCATTTTGATATTTTTCACATCATGGATTCTTCTTGGTCACTAATTCATGGTTTGATACCAAAACCCATGTTGTTGGGATACAAAATTTGTCTATGGTTCTCATGTTCTTTGCATATTAACCTACATCATGGAATAGGGCCCTTGTAAGTAATCCTTACCCTACACGTGAGATATGGACACCACATTGATGAGGGGCACACTAGGGATAGATGTTCAAAACCATTCCATGGTATAATGAAAATGTCAGGACGTTACATTGTAGCATTTTACTATGGAGCTCATGGTCCATGTGTGTAGTCCCAAACTACCATATTGGCCTTCCATGGGGAATATTTGGCCTATAAATGGGATATGTTTCTCATTTTGAAGTTTAAAACACTAGACATGGTTCTTGGTTTTTGTGATGTGGTTTAATGCCAAAATGTTGGGTATTATACCATAATATTTGTCTTGTGGCTTGTGAGACATCCTTATGTCACTTGGACACCACAAAGGTCTTGCAAAGGGAATCTTTGTCATGTGATTAGGATATTATTGCCATTTTGAGTTTGGCACATTGAGGATGGTTATCATGACTTTAGACACTCTCCACGGTCAAAATATATAATAAAGTGATGATAGAATTTAGTAACCTAACACTAAATAATGTGATGATAGATAGAATTTAGTAACCTAATACTAAATAAAGTGATAAATATGATTTAGTAACCTAATATGTAATAAAGTCACTAGTAGAAAAATGGATGATAAATGACCAAGAAACTAAAAACATTGGTCACCATGCAAAATAAATGACCAAGCCACTTAAAATTTGGTCACCACAGTCTTTTTAAGTGAAATATGACTGAATTTGAGCAATTTTAAGTGATTACAATTAAAAATAACTACAATAAATGACTAATTTAGTCATGGGATAAAAATTGTGACTAGATATTCTCGAAGATTGGTCATTTCTCGTTCAAATTATCATCATGTTTTGAATTTTATACTAATGTGTCCAACTTATTGCACTAATCATGCTCGTATTTCCTTTTGTCAAAATCGTCATCGTTTGACCCTTTTGGCACTCGATTAAAGTTTCAACATAGTGTGGTTGAGTCGAGTCTTGGTATTTGTCGTCTTTCCCTCTTGGAATTGGCACGCCATGAATTTGGTGCCATTGTGTTCATCTTGTTGTATTAGTCACGTTCATATCTTGTTTGAACAAAACTATTATTCTTTGAACCTATCGATAGTTTGTTAAATTTTCGGCATGAGGGGGTCCCTGAATCCATCTACATTATTAAAATTTACAAAATTGTAAAATTTTATTATTAAATTACAATTATCCATTGTCAAATTTGATCAGATTATCCATTGTCAGAATTTAACGCTACACATGGATGCAAGGGGGGTCTTTGAATCCATCTACAATGTTAAAATTTATGATATTGTAAAGTGGCCATCTTCCTATTGATTATTCACCTTTGTATCATGATCTTGACAAAACATTAACATACATTCTATTATCCAATGCTAATTTAATTAGTGGAAAATCCTAAGCTCATTTTTGGATTACTCGTCAATAGGTGAGTATAGTTATATTTACAATGCATCCCTTTTAAATATCTAATATGATACACCATTTTAGATTTTAAATTATATTCTTTATCATGATAGGAGAGGAGAGGTGATTTTACATGAAAACTATTCTCTTTATAGGGCTTGTGTGGTGGTTATAGACCTATTCCTTCATGTCTCTTGTACTTTACAAAAAGAAAAACACTTTGTTTTTCTCAATTTACTCTTCATTTTCACCATGTACTCTGTTCTTTAACTCTAGTAATCCTACCATAAGGATTCCGCCTTTAAGCTAGAGAAGAGATACAATTGCAATTGTAATAGGCCTAACTAGATGTTCCAACCGTATTTGTAGGATTCAATAAAAGGATTCATGCAAACCAAGAGCTTCCTCATTTATTAAAAAATAAAGAAAGCAAATCCTTAGCCATGCCAATTTATTGATGAGGTCATGTTGATGAGAAAGACAATTATGTTAAGCCATAGTCGACACAATGCAATATTTAACAAACCCATAAACCAACCTAATCATTGAAACAAAATCAAAATACGAGGTCAAGGGTACATGATCAAGAATCCATGAAATATATATGTTATAAGAAAACATGCATTGAATGAGGTACAAGTGATAACATCCCATAATCAATACTAGAACAAAGGAGGCTACCCAATGTAATTATTAATTAGATCATCTTCATGCTTTTCGACTTGGTGTTTGTTGAGACCACAACATGGATTTGAAACAAATTTAGCACTAATATTTGGGCTACTCCTCCAATTAATAACTATAAGGACTTTATAACAAGGGGATCCCACAACTTGTTTAGCTCTACACTTAGATGAGGACAATGACTAGTTAAGCCCATCATTATAGTTTAGTCCACAATATCTCCTTTATCACTCAGTTTGGTAAACCTTTGTGAATAAAAATGGAGGGATGTTGTGTTTGGTCACAATAACCTAATTAATACTAAATATATGGGAAGGTTAATCTATTGGTAACAACAATACCTTTAAAAGTAACATCACCCATTTGAAGAAGTTATGCCTTTTGCAAGCTAACCTATCTAGTTGACCACCATGATACCATGTGGATTCTTTGACATCTCTCATTTCACACACATGAAAAGTTGGTCACGTGTGAAAATTCAAGGACATTTTAGAAGGTTTGAAACCCTAACCCTCTTCAAGAATCAAGGAATGAAAAAAACCCTAAAACTAACCCTAGATGACTATAAGGTTACGTTAAATATTGAGGCATTAGGAGAAGAGGGGGCTCCATTATGATGATATTATTGTATTGTTCCATAGTTGAGTAATAATAAGGGACTAGATATTAGAGTAAAACAGAGGGAGTAAGAGATCTTGTAGTACCCATTTATGGCTTGGATTTTTCCCATAATGGGCTATCCCAGGGTAAATCTTATGTCGATTGTGTATATCTTTTCCCTAGTTATTTTTCTTTCAATTCCAAATTATTTAGCATTCAACATAAATAAGCTAATAAAAAAAATTAAGTTGTAAAATCCATTGTGATAAACTGTTCCAATGGAATATACATGGAAATTTATGAAACATATTGTTACGAGGGAAGTTTTATTTTGGTTTTTGTGGGAAATTGTAAGATTTAGTGGTGGAAAAAATCCTCAAACCCTAAACATGGAGGAAAAGTATAGTGATAAAGTTGTAGGTTGTTGGCAGGGGTTTTGGGTAAGTGAGTTGCGTAGTGTCGCGACAGCTTTGCAAGCTCACGCAACATCGCTCAAGGTCAGATCAGTGCGATGGGTGGAAGGATAACCGTTTTTGAATATTTGATGTATTAATTGACCATGTTTTGTGGACATAGGACATTAGTGGTTAGAAGACAGTTATAAGTGGACCTTTGATGTAAAGGTGCAAGCTTATATATAGAGCTATTTTTTCAATTGTAAGGACATAACAATGATAAAGAGAATGATCATGATTAGCACAAGACAAGTCCAATATGTTGCGATCTGTCTATGGTCTTGATGAGTCTTCTGTTTTGAACAATCTGCAATCTGTATCTTTTAGATGTTGAATTTTGGGATGTAATCGGTCTCCTACCGTGGAGAAGAATTATATTTTTTGGATCTATTGCTCAGAATTAATATGACATGACGGTTGTTTCCCAAATATTGTCTTCTGTTTTTCTGTTTTCTCTACTGTGATGCCAATGAGAAGTGTATTGACTCTGTTTATGATTTACTGATGTTGCTACAATAAATTGATGATGCGATATATCCCAATTCGGTCGCAATTATGATGAATGATGATGAAGTTTATTAAATTTGTTTTATGAATGATACTGCTGCGATAAATGAATGATGTGATCTGTTAGATCCATAGTTGTGAAGATGAATTGTGATATCTGTCTTAGTTCTATCGAGTGACTTAGAGTAATATGATGGTTACCCGATCGAAGCCATGGATTCCATATCTTCCCTTATTACTACCAGAAACTCGGTTTCAACAGCTCGCCCTTGAACATCTTGGGTGAGACTTTGTCCGCTCTGCGGATGTTGCTGGTCAGGGTAAAACCTGTCTGGGCCAGTGCTCAGGGAGATCGCGTTGGTTGGGTGTCAAAAGAGTGAGAACCCCTATCAAAGAGGCTTTGTTGGTGGGTTTTTGCCAACAAATGGTTTTGTTGCCAAGACCGAGTTGATATTTAAAGGAGGATATGTTTTGGCATCTGACTTGACCGGAGATCGCGGAGTGGTATGGTCTAAAACTACGAGAGTTTGCTGAAATAGAAAATCAGAATCTGAATCTGTCAACGAGAAATTGGTTGGATAGATAAATTCACGACTATCCTCACAAATGGTACTTCTATGAGTTTCCTTTCATTTTGTATGAGTGGTTGTCGAAGTTCACTTCTAAGAAGAAAAAATTCCAAGGAGGAGAGCCGACATCTTGGACTCCATAGCTGATCCAGGAATTACAAGAAACAGATAATAAGGCATTGCAGGCTGTTGAGGTGTGGTTGGAAAGTATCTTAGAGGGATACATTACCGAGTTTGCAGTTGATACCAATAAGTCATTTAGTGAAGCAGAAAGGGAATTATTCAACGGACCATGAGGTAGATTTTTGTTGTCTCTACAACTATCTATTAAACAACTTGTCTGCAAAAAAGGTATTATGAAGATGGACCAATAGTAGTGGAACTCTGGTGTGTGGAGGATGTAGACACTATGATGAAAGGGGGGAGATGCATGGAAAGGTAAGGGGTAGATGGGCATGATTTCTGGTGAGATTGTGAAGGTCACCGAGGAAACAAGTGGTTGTACAAGAGGAGGAGCAAGGTTTCGAGATAAGAGGCAGAGGATAGGAGAAGGTCCTACTACAATAAAAGTGTGATGCCATGAGGAACAACCACATGGGACAAAGTGACCTTTCAGTGATGACTAGGACTAGGATATGCCCAGAAGAACGAAAAGCTTGAACTCTAGCAGTAACATGTCCACACCTCCATGCACTACTCGACCACCAGGAAGAAATGCGCATTCTACATCGACTTGCCCGACGTGTCAGTAGCAGTCTAGCAGTAGAGTACCAGCCAGAATGGCGGGTGACGAAATTAAGCTACCAATATTTCATGGAAATGACACTGATGACCCAGAGCAATACTGGTTCTTGTGCGAGGCGATCTGGATTGCCCAACAGACTGTGGATGATGATGTCAAGAAAAGCCAGCTGGAAACCGCCCTCATGGGTCGGGCGCTGGATTGGTACATGAGATTCATGCTGGTTCCTTATGGATGTACAACGAAAACATTGGATGAGATCCGTAAGGGGTTATTTGAAGAATTCAAGAATCCAAAGTATGAGGCTCAACACATTATCGAGTTGAAAGAAATCAAGCAGTTCCCCAATGAAACAATTTGGGACTTTGATCAACGGTTTAAGACATTGATGGATCAAGTCAGCTTCCAGATGAGCGATGTTTAGCACAAGGAGTATTTCATCGCCGCGCTTGTCCCACAAATCAGACAACCGCTAGCAAAAGATTGCGACGTGGAACGAGGCTCTGGAAATTGCGATGAAATTAGAAGCATCGCTGGTAGGAGAAACTGCGATTGGGATGAACCTAATTCAAGCACAGTTGGCCAATCTGACACTCCAACTGCAAGATATCAAGAAGGCTAAGGAATATCATGATGACCTTTGGTGCACCCGGTGTCGTGCAGACGGATACACCAAGGATACATGTCTGACGTTTCGCAATTATTTTCTTTCAGGAGCCCCAAACCCATTAAGATATGCTGGTGTACCATGGTGTCGCATATGTCAGGTCTATGGGCATCGACATGAGAACTGAAACTACATGCAAAATATGGTTACCAAGGCAGAGAGTCTGTACAATACCTTTTTTTGGTCAGTAGGACATGACGATAAAAACTGTCGAGCTTATGACTTGCTCCAGGAAAGGACATATGATTCATACTTTGTGAAAGGTGAGGACCCCCAAGAAAGGTAGGCACAGCCATAGATGGCACAACCAATAGCGCAAGATTATTATACAGCACCGCCCCAGATGCAGTTTATCTCATCATAACTGCAGCAATAGTTTACGTCGGAGCCACAGTTTGCACCTCAGCCGCAGTTCGTATCACAACCACAGTTTGCACCACGACCATAGTATAATCAGGTACCGCTTATTCAGCCTCAACCACGATATGTTCAAGCTACCCACTATGTCTAGCAGCAACCAAGCCCCCCGCAACAGCAGTTAGGCTAGACTTAGTTTCAACAAGGAGGGGTCCGAGGAGGATTCCGTGGAGGATTTAGGGGACAAGGAGGAGGCTTCGGTCAAGGAGGAGGATGAGGTCAAGAATCAATCCACTGTTATACCTATGGAGTATTCGCGCACTACCGGAGGGAGTGTTCTCATGCGTAGTGTACATACTATGTGACTAGCAAACATAATGTTGAAAATTTCCCTTAGTTGATTGCAAAGTGGAAGGCTGGAAACATTCCTCAGTTGTAGAATGCACAGACTCAGAACCAGCCAATGTTCCAAGTGCAAAACTAGCCGACGATGTAGAATTAGGACCTACCATAAACTCAAAATCAGCCAACGAACCCGCCGCTAAATCAGAACCCACTATTGAATCAGGCCCAGAACATGAATCAAGGGTCAACGGTTGTAACAATTTAAGCCGAACCATGAATGAAGGATGTCAATGTTGGGGTTGTCACTCGCGCTGGTGTGACAACTGGAGAAGATGGACCACATTAGCAAGTTCGGTTCGCTAGAAAGAAAAAGGTAGCATTTGATATTGCGACGAGGAAATACACCTTCTTCGAGGCCAAGCATACAACCGAAAGAAATCTGGGTAAGTTACCTATTACAATGTCATCTGCTTTTGATCCATCTATAGAGGCAGAACCATCACAGCAGCATGGTACCTTGCAACAGTTCTTTGAGAGTTATCTATCGCGGGAAAGGGATCCCAAAGCCCTTGTCGAGATTGAGAAGTTGTCGTACCACTGGGATAAGACATTAAAGGATTCTGTGGTGAACTCCCTGCAAAAGAAGAAGACAAGCAAGGAGATGAGGATTAACATCCAGATCAGAGATTATGAGGTTGAATTAGTTATTCTAGATCTTAGATCATATGTAAACATTATGAGCAAGCAAACTTGGCAGCTGATGGGGAAGCCGACATTAGGATGGTTGCCGGTGCAGCTACGACTAGAAAATTAGGCAAAAGTTCAGCCCATTGGTCACATCTCAAACCTGGTTATCGATATTGAAGGTATGAAGACACATCCTGATTTTGATGTGATAGAAGAGGTTGAAGATGGAGGTTCCTATCCTGCACTGCTATGGATTGGGTGGGCTAATGATAGCACGGTGATTATAAATTTCAAAAAATGGGTTATGATGTTTAAGAACCAAGATGTTAGGGTCATTGCTCCCATGGATCCTCAGAAAGGACACCGGTATATTGAACCTGTGAGGGATGAAGCTAGTAGAAGTTGGGATCATGGCCATAATATCTCTGAATACTATATCCACCCTACCATCGATGGTGAACTTGGATGGTGCAGTGAGAGTTTTGCATCCTCTGATTCTAATGATGCTTTAAAAAATTGGCAGAATAGGATGAATGAGGTGTCGTTCAGGAAATGTGGGTTGATCACACAGTCTCTCTGTCACGTAGCAACTGAAACTGTTGAGTTTCCAATTTATGAAAGGTTGCTTGCGTTATCAGAATTCCTTCAAGAATTTGAAGAGAAAGTGTTTGAACCACAAAGGGTATTGGCCCTAGATGTAGCACTGAAGGATACCCTGACCTGATGGTGGGCGATGCACAAGAAGACGATCCATAACTAGAGACAGTGTCGGAGATTGATGATGGTACACTTCGGTGATTCAGAGGTCTATCATGCTAGGAGATATGATGGACAGAATGACCCCACCAGTCACTTGATGGAATGTCAGGCCTTATGGGCATCGCGAACCAAAGATGAGTGGGTCCATTTTTTTGTTCACACTCTGGACGAGATGCCAAGATCCTGGTATGTAGTAGCAAAACTGCGTAGAACTATAACCACTTGGGAGGAGTTGTTCATTTTCTTTGCGCAGACATTTATTTTCTAGGATTCCAACCCAAAGATACATAATGCCTTGCAAATACTCCACGACGTAGTGCTGAAGGTCATCATTGTCACATACCCAGTTGATCCACATGCGCACTACTCGATGCAATCCATGATGACATGTTACAATCTATCTGGGGAACCTGAAGATGATGATGAGTTGCAAAATGTTAATATTCTAGAGTTAGAAGGAAGCCATGATGTTGCAGCTCCAGACATACCGACGAATTCGATGAGTCAACCGCTGAAGATCAGGAAAGTCAACATTGGGTCAGAAACCCAAAATTTTCCAATATTGGGGACTATTGGGATGAGGAAACAATGGCCAAAATCACGGACCTACTGCATGAATTCCAGGATCTTTTTTCAACGCGGTTCTCAGAAATGAAGGGGATACTAGGAGACCTAGGGGAGATGAAAATACCATTGAATCCAGATGCAAAACCTGTGTGACAGAGGCCGTATCGGCTGAACCCATGATACAAGGACCATGTGATGGATGATATTGACCAGATGCTGGATGCTGGGATCATCGAGCCTGTCGAAGAATCAAAGTGGATAAGCCCTATGGTGGTTTAGGATAAAAATACCAGTGAAGTCTACATTTGTATCAACCTAAGAAAGTTGAATGATGCCTGCGTGCTTGATCCATTCCTGACTCCATTTATAGATGAGGTCCTTGAAGGCGTAGGTGGTCAGGAGATGTATTCCTTCACAGATGGATTTTCAGGGTACCACCAGATTCAGATTGCAAAGGAGGATAGCCATAAGACCACGTTTGTCACTGAATGGGGTTGTTTTCAATATACAGTCATGCCCTTTGGGCTGAAGAACGTGCCAGCCATATTTTCTTGGGTAGTTGTCGATGTGTTTGAAGACTTTCTTCAAAAGTTCCTACAAGTATATATGGATGATTGGACAGTATATGGGCTAATTAGGGACCATCTCGACAACTTATGATTGATGTTAGAAAGGTGTCGATAGCATCAGATTGCATTAAATTCTAAGAAGTGCATTTTTCATGCGCCGTTTGGCAGGGGTTTTGGGTAAGTGAGTTGCGTAGCATTGCGACAGCTGCGCAAGTTCACACGACACCGTGCGAGGCCAGATCAACACGATGGGAAGAAGGATAACCATTTTTAAATATTTAATGTATTAATTGACCATGTTTTGTGGGCATATGTCATTAGTGGTTAGAATTTAGTTATAAGTGGACCTTTGGTGTAAAGGGGCAAGCCTATATATAGAGCTAGTTTTGCAATTGTAAGGACCTAGCAATGATAAGGAGAATGATCATGATCAGCGTGAGACAAGTCCAATCTATTGCGATCTGTTTATGGTCTTCTGTTTTGAACAATCTGGAATCTGTCTGTGTTAGATGTTGAATTTTGGGATGTAATCAGTCTCCTGATGTGGAGAAGAACTATCTGTTTTGGATCTATTTCTAAGAATTAATATGACATGACGGTTGTTGCCCAAATATTGTCTTCTGTTTTTCTATTTTCTCTACTGCGATGTCAATGAGAAGAGTTTGAATCTGTTTATGATTTACTGATGTTGCTGCAATAAAATGATGATGCAATCTATCCCAATTTTGTCGCAATTCTGATGAATGATGATGAAGCTTATTAAAGTTGTTTTATGAATGATACTGCTGCGATAAATGTATGATGTGATCTCTTAGATCTGTAGTTGTGAAGATGAATTGTGATATCTGTCTTAGTTCTATCGAGTGACTTAGAGTAATCTGATAGTTACCCGGTCGAAGCCATGGATGCCATATCTTCCTTTCTTACTGTCGGAAACTTGGTTTCGACAACTCTCCCTTGAACATATCGGGTGAGACTTCGTCTGCTTTGCGGATGTTGCTGGGTAGGGTAAAACTTGTCTGGGCCGATGCTCAGGGAGATCGCGCTGGTTGGGCATCGACAGAGTGAGAACAACTGTCAACTAGGATTTTTCGGTGGGGTTTTGCCAACATAGGTGATTATGAGCAAGGATTTAAAAATATAGAAATACAAGTCACTAATATCTCATGGAACATGTCTATCCTCATGGTAGCTTTGGAGAGAAAGTTTACACCTTTTGGTGATTTGGAGGCTCTATCTTAGAGATTGGATTAGAGTGGAAACCATAATATAGAGGCAAGCTAGAAAAGGAGCCCAGGAAAGAGCTTGAAAAGTGTTAGATTTTTATCATTTAAGCAATATGATCTTAGGATCTTATTTGAGAGAATAACATGCATAGCAATAATCACAAGAGACAAGAGACACAAAGAATTTTCCTCGGGGAAACCATAAAGGAGAAAACCCCACAACTTCCTTAGAGATAGAATGAGCACCAATAGCAAAAGTAAAACCTGAAAACATAAATATGATCTCTGACAACAATTGTCTCTTTCTTTGATCCCAGCCTCTTCTCTCTCACTCATGCGCCCCAGTTGAGTGAGTGTGTGTGTGATAAATAGAGAGTCTCACTCTCTATTTATATGCTTTCGTTCACTTAAACTTTAACCCAGTTATGTAGGCTCGAGTAATCCTAACTCAGTTATGTAGGCTCGAGTAACCACAACTAGGGTACTAATGACCTGACTTGACATTAACTCACCAGGTTCGACTTCTCTAGGAGATTCTAATAACCCTAGTGCCCCACAACTGTGGGGACTTTTCCCTTGATCAATAAGGAGGGTTACCCTCGACTCAATTATGGGGACTATTGCCTCGAATTATAATGGAGGGTTAACCTCAATGACTTTACATGACTTGTTTACATTATTGAATCTTCCGATAGGAACATCAGGGCATGCCATGACTCAATTACATTACAGATACTTCCCGTAATAAACATCGGGGTACAATACATAAGATATACAAGTGAATACATTCTGAAGTTACAAATACATCAACACTCACTCTTAACTAGGAAGGTATTCTCTCGACACAATTTATTAGCACAATTCTTCTTCTCTCTATCATCTGGATCATCATCAAGCCATCTTCATCTTCAATTCATCTTCATCGTCAAGTCATCTTCATCGTCAAGTCATCTTCATCAAATTTGGATCATCACTGGATCATCATCAAAGCTGGATCATCACTGGATCATCATCATCACTGCTTCCGCTATCTCAATCAAATGGTGCTATCTCTTCATTCTTCTCGTCACCAGAATTTCTACAGAGCCAGCCATTTTTCATGTTGGTTGTAGGCCTAGCGTCCATGTAGGTATTCATCTTATTCAACACTTATATCTGACCCAGTCAGAAAGGCCCACCCAACACTTACATTTGACCATGGGATGAACACATCAACCATGTTAGAAATGCACGCCCAACACTCACATCTGACCATGGGATGAACACATCAACAATGTCAGAAAGGCCCAACACTTATATCTTACCATGGGATGAACAAATCAACCATGTAAGAAGGGATCAACACTTATATATGACCATGGGATGAACACATCAACCATGTCAAAAGGGCTCTACACTTATATTTGATCATGTGGAATGAACACATCTAATAGTCACATCAGAATGGCTCTCAGTCCCAGACTAAAATTCCTGGTAATTGACTAGGTGCCTCCATTCTCCTAGAGAATGGCCTCTCAACACTTAAGCTGAGCTTCAGTTCCAGACTAAACTTCCTGGTAACTGACCAAGTGCTTCCATTCTCCTAGAGAATGGCCTCTCAGCACTTAAGCTGAGCTTCAGTCCCAGACTGGAATTCCTGGTAACTGACCAGGTGCCTCCATTCTCCCAGAGAATGGACTATTAGCACTTAAGCTGAGCTTCAGTCCCAGACTGAAATTCCTAGTAATTGACTAGGTGCCTCCATTCTCCCAGAGAATGGCCTTCAACACTTATAATTGATCATGTGGGAACACATCCCATAGTCTCCTCATAATTGCTCAACACTTATATCTAACCATGGAAGGAACCAATCCTCTCACCATGTCAAAATGGCTCACGGACTCATCACTTCCCCTTGGAGGGAATCTCGATCTAGAGAACACCAAGCTTCTCCCTGAAGTACTCGAACTTCACTTTGGCCAATGGCTTAGTCAACACATCAACTATATGTTCGTTTGTCGCAACATACTGGAGCTTCACTGCTCCTCTCTGCACCATATCCTTGATATAGTGATATTTGATCTCGATATGCTTTGACTTGTCATGGAACACCGGGTTCTTAGACAACTTCACACAACTATGGTTGTCGAAATATATAAAAGTAGCATCCAATTGGAGATCAAATAAATAAAACAGTAGCTTCCTCAGCCATACTTCCTCACAACTAGCTGAACAATCTGTGACATACTTTGCTTTAGGTGTACTCAGTGCCACGCAAGACTGTTTCCTACTAAACCAAGAGATCATACTTGATCCCATACTGAAGCAGCATCTTGAAGTGCTCTTTCTATCGATGGCATTTCCTGCCCAATATGAATCAACATAAACTTCCAGGTTAATCTTCTGGTCAACCTTATACTTGAGTCCATAATCAACTGTACCTTTTAGGTACCTCAGAATATGCTTTGCAACAATCAAGTGAACATGTCTTGGATCCGTCAGGAGCTGGCTCAAGGTGTTCACAGCAAAGAAAATATATGGTCTCGTATTCATCAGGTACATCAAGGACCCAATCATATGGTGATACATCGTGGCACCAACCAACTTGGATGAAGCATCACTCAATAGCTTCAGGTTCAATGACATAGGTGTGGTCATGGCCTTGCGGTCCATCATCCTGAACCTCTTCAGGATCTCTACTACATACTTCCCTTGTCCCAGGGATATTCTTCCACACCTCCATGCCTAGAAAGTAGTGCATCATATCCAAGTCCTTCATCTCGAACTCGGTAGCAAGTCTCCTTCTTGCAACTTTAATGAGTTCCTCTTTTCTGTCAGGAACAAGTCATTGACATATAATAGGAGCATCACTGGTCTTCCGCCTTCAAACTTGAAGCAAAGGTTGGAATTTGCTTTACTCTCAGTAAAGCCTAGAGTCATTAGTAATTTGTCCATCCTGTCTTACCATGTTGAACTTCAGGATATTCTGTAGTCACTCCCTCTGAACTGAAGCATCATTCTCCCTCTGTCTTTCATACTCTATGCATTGAAACATTCTGTACTGGAGTGACAAGTAGCTTCCTCTGCTACTAATATTCTATCTAGGGTTACTAGATACCAAGATACTCTATCTTGAACCTTTTCAAAAGTTCTTCTTACACCCATCTGTGAGCTTGTCATCCTCTATAGGCTTTCATATTCAACCTGTAGCAAAGGTTAAGATCTTCATCGCTCTAGGTGATCTTCAAGCTCCTCATGTATGTGTTATCCCATGGTTTTCTTCTGAGCTCGTACAAGGCCTTCTTTCATTTTCACACATGATTCTACATGTCATGTGTATTTCTTTGCAAATGTCTCTTCATAGTCTATGCCTCGTGCTACGAATCTTGCCTTGTATCCCACGATGTTTCCATCTACTGCATGATGAAACTACGAATTTCTCTTCAGGTCTCGATACTACATCCTAGACATCATTCTTCTTGAACTGGTACACTCCTTCCCTTTCTTCTTAGCTACTTCTTGGAAGTTTCTTCATCAATGATTTCGCTCAACAGTGTTACATAACTGCACTGTGTCTGAGATCTCTTCTTTAAAAGTATCGTCATATTATTCTTCATCTTGGATTCTTTCTTGAACTATCGTCACTTGTTCTTCGGAAGAAGTCTCATCCTTCTTTTCTTGTAGGTGATTGTACCCGATCTTTCCTACAAGTCAAATGTATTAGTTGTATGGTTAGAAAAATTTCATAAGGTATATTCATAATGGAAAATTCTTATGCATAAATATATGATCATGCAACTATTTTAGCCAATACAACATTCATCCATATCTCACGGAAACATTTCTAGATGCCTTCCATCTCTACCAGGACAACATTGAGATTGTGCACTAATCCAATATGTCAGCAAAGATGTTTCATTCTAGATAAGTAGAAATGGAGAGTTGTATAGCACCATGAGCTACTTACCCATCACATGTGTATTAGTAGTATACTGCAAACATTCTATCAGTATACTACTAATAGAATGAAATGAAAATTGAATACTTATCTTTATTTGTTTCGTGGGTAGACTCCTTCTTGAGCCTTCCGCTTCATCATCTTCTTCATTCATGACATCATCATTTCTTATCCAAATGCTCAACATGGATAAGAGTCTCTTTAAGAATTGAGTCCTTCATATTCCTCATCGCTTGAGGGATCTTCTTTGAATCATGAGAGCTTGATATTCAGTTTCTCCCCTTTCCTCTTCTCTTATTATGAGTTGAGCTTCTTCTTTTGTACGCTCTTTCCAGAGTCTGCTGAAAGTAATCACTTCCTTCTGGAACACATTCCTTGAATGAATGAATCCCATGATCCTGGGAGACCATTCAAGGTGGTTATCACCACTTCTACATTATCCACTTCTTCTTCTACTGCTTTAGGTTGTTCTTTGATTTGAGAGACCCTTGTAAAGTATGACTGTATCGTCTCAACATTCTGGATCTTCTTCCCTTTAAATAGCTTGGTCAAGGAATCAAATATCTCTTTAGGTGTCTTTAGGGAAGACACTTGTGGTATAAGGTGATCCGTGATTGAATCAACAATGATATTCTTTGCCTTGAGCAAGTTCTTCTTGTGTAAGGCTTTTAGCCTCATCTCCCTCTGGAACTGGAACCTCTCTACTTGTGTAGGTGTCCAATTCATTTTCTTCAGAGAGATCATATAATTCCATGCTTGGAAGTTGTCAATTTCACCAAGCTTATCATCAAGCTAATGTGATATATCACTTTGAAATGAGAACCTCAAATGAAAATAGCAAAAGATTAGATCTTACCGATTTGAGGTGTCCGTCCTGGTTTTGAAGTTGGCTGATCTAGGGTTTGTCAGAGAAACCCTAATTTTAAAAACTTGAAATCTTTTAGATCTGATTGTATAGAAAGATAGACCTCTTCAAGGCGAGCTATCCAATGTACTCCTTTTCTGAAAACAGTGGAGGGAAGCTCCTGGAACAGGAAGCCCTAGTTTACCAATTTCTTCTGCAGAAATGCCTGATATTGTTTCTGTGGTATATCTGAAAGTTCCGCTCCTCTATGTCTGAAATATTTTTATTGAGGTAGCCTCATCTATCCTTGCTCCAACATGATAGGTTTAATCAGAATTGGTTTCACCAATTGGGACTTATGATTTTTTTCCCAAGGTGACCTGTTTCAGGACTGTTCAGCATAGAGAAGTTGTATGGACTTCCACGTGTCACTGTTTCATTTTCGTGGTATGAAACTTCTACCACAGAAATTAAAATATGTGCCCTTTCTATAACATCTTGAGAAATTTAATTTGGACCTTGGTCTCTCGAGATATAGAAATTCTCCCAGATGTCCTGTTTAGGGATGAATCCTGGAAGAGGCTGGAACCCTAGCTTGGAGGAATCATATCTCCTAGAATATAAGGAATCTGAGGCGAAAACTTGGAAACAATGTATATCAGGAATTTATATTTGATTTGTGAAATTTTCAGCCTCTGAGACGTCTTTAATACCGATATATATCAAATGTACCAAAACTTATCAGTTTTAGTATTTAGGGTTTTTCTGGCTCTGGGTCAAATTAGGGTTTGATTTTCCTCAAGTTTTACCCAACCAAAAATCTCGACCCAGGTCTCTATAATTCGATTTTGATGAGGAGAGTAATCATATGCCAGGCTCACTCAAAAATTCCTCTTTTGTAAAAATCCCTAATTTCCCGCACCAAAAACTAAAAATGCCCAAAATCAAATTCTGCTTCGACAAAAAGATGCGCCGTTCAATGGAGAGTTAGCCTAGCATCATTTTGCAGATGGATTGTGGAGAGACACCCAAAAATTAAGAAGCCCTAGATTTTGCAGCTGCATAGTGTCTTCTTCTCAGGTTAGCTCTGATACCATGTTATATTTTTATCATTTAAGCAATATGATCTTAGGATCTTATATGAGAGAATAACACGCACAACAATAATCACAAGAGACAAGAGACACAAAGAATTTTCCTCAAGGAAACCATAAAGGAGAAAACCCCACAACTTCCTCAGAGATAGAATGAGCACCAATAGAAAAAGTAAAACCCGAAAACATAAAGATGATCTTCAACAACAGTTGTCTCTTTCTCCGATCCCAGCTTCTTCTCTCTCACTCATGCGCCCCAGTTGAGTGAATGTGTGTGTGATAAATAGAGAGTCTCACTCTCTATTTATATTCTTTCATTCACTTAACCTTTAACCCAATTATGTAGGCTCGAGTAATCCTAACTTAATTATGTAGGCTCGAGTAACCACAACTAGGGTACTAATGACCGGACTTGACATTAACTCACTAGGGTCGACTTCTCTAAGAGAGTCTAATAACCCTAGTGCCCCACAACTGTTGGGAATTTTCCCTTTATCAATAAGGAGGGTTAACCTTGACTCAATTGTGGGGACTCTTTCCTCGAATTACAATGGAGGGTTTACCTCAATGACTTTACATGACTTGTTTACATTATTGAATCTCCCGATAGGAACATCGGGGCATGACATGACTCAATTACATTACAGATACTTCCTAGAATAAACATCGGGGTACAATACATAAGATATACAAGTGAATACATTCTGAAGTTACAAATACATCAACACAAAGGAGAATCTAAGTTCCAGTACCAATATTACATCCCACTTGTTACTTATATGGAAGGAAAAGTGGATAGCAATCCCTACCAAGGTGAGATCGAGGATTTAAATTTGATTCATTAGTTTCAACAATTAGAGGTCTATTTTAGTATCTATGAAATATATGAGAACCATAAAATTCTCATTTGCTTGACTGAAATTAGGGGGCCATGCATTAACTTGGTGGAAAATCCACATGGAGAAAAAACACGATGGAGGGTGATCTACCAATAACTGAGTGAGAGGATTTTAAAATTATCATTAATTCATTATTCTACCATATTAGGTATGTAGAGTAAAATTGGATCCATTGGAATTACTTTAAGCAAACTCCAATGGAAGAGTATACAAGAATACACCATCAAATTCAAGATGATCATTATCATGTTGGGTATCTAACCTAATAACCCATATGTACTATTCAAATATGGAGGGGGAATACATAGTCATTTACCAAATAAAGTGATGGACTTAAATCTAGGGGAAAATATAGACCCGCACAATAGAACCCTCAAGACATGCTCTTTGTCTAACAAAATCCTTCAATGACTTCAAATTCCTTTCCACCATCCACATTGATCTTGTGTGTACAGGTACACATAATTCAATATCCTCAACCTGGTGTATGAGATAGTGTTCTTATGCATTGAAAAATACTGGAGGTAAACACTTCTGTATTTCACACATTAGACGATATATTTCTCTCTTTCGATACCTAATATCTTCTTTATGGATTTATTTATATGAAAGCCACCTACAAATGATGCAAGAAAATAACAGTGATCAACAAGATTGAGGCATATATAATAAATTCCCAATCTGTAAAACTCAATATGTCAATAGGCTATGCAACAAAGTAAACAAACATTTTCATGCATATAAATTGTTACTTACCTCATGTATTTACCAAGATCATATATAACTTGTTTTATGTTGTCGTCAAAGCTATCTTGGAGAGATAGAGGTAGAACGTACTATAACAAAAAGAAGATGATCATTATTTATTTAAATTCCAAATAAGAGACCATTATTACAAAAAAATGTACTAAATGGAAATTATATAGCTAAATAATTACCTTAATGAATGTATTCCAGTCATGAGTTTTAACACCACCAAAATCACCATTTTTCATTAAGATATTTTGTATGTTCGATGAAAACCCAGTTGAAAACCTTATTTTCTAAATGACCTCTTTTATATCATTGCTTTGTTGATCTGCCAATAACCATGGAAGACTAATTATATTTCGGTACTCCTCTCCGAAATTGGAATTAATTACACTTTGCAATGTGTGATTGGCTTCTACAATGTCACTACAAATTTTTCCAATTTTATCTTTTTTTCAGTCCTTCCATCTAAGATTCTCCATATCATTTCTGTTACATTCTTCCTTATATGCATTGTATCGAACAAATAATTTATTTGTAGGTGCTCGTAGTAAGGCAACCTATTGAATTGTATGGGATAACTCTTCATTCCCCGTGGAATCCAATTCATGCCTTAGCCACAATCAATATTAAACATAAACGAAAACACATTAACAATAATTCATGATACCCATGGTAGAGAAAATTCAATAAAAATATAAAATTCATAATATTACACATTTATATGCTACATATACAATTTGCATACCATGACGATGTATATTATATTCCAACTTCCATAGGTGAGGTGTCATTCTTCATGGTTTCTTCCCATTCTCTTCTTTACCATTGAATTTTGTTTTCTCGGTAGTTCAATACTTATAGTTCTTAGGGAGAAAGTGTCTGTACTCATCAAACACCTCCTTTCTTAGACTTCTTGAACGACGAGATTTTATCCTAGGACCACAGACTAGACATGCAAATTTTCCCTTTGTTTGAAGACCTGCAAGTGTTAACACCTAAAAATGGTTAACTACCTCATCTACCCCATCTCATGGCTCATTCGTCCATTTACCTACCATATTTCCTTGAAAATCCCACTAAAAGCCTCCAAAAGGCCTAAAATGCCTCCAAAAGGCCATAAAACCATTTAGAATGCCTCCAAAAGGCCCAAAACCCCCCTTTTCCTCCAAAAATAACCAAAATTCCTCCAAAAATAGCAAAAATTCCCAAAAGGGAAGAAAAGGAATAAAAATAATGAGGAAAAAGGAGGAAAAC
>LPNX011222649.1:3414-117248 GCA_001517045.1 Pseudotsuga menziesii
ATAGCAATCAAAATGTCTGGAAGACGCTTTAAAAAACCAAAAGCCAAGATCAAAAGGCTGCAAACAAGAGAAATCTAACTAATTCAAAGTAAAGGAGGGTCCCAAAATTTTAGAATTTTGGGAAAGTGTTGCAGCTGCAACACCAGGTTAAATCTTGGTGAAGGAGAATTACTTGAAGGAGATCCTTAGATTGGCTCCAAGAGGACATTCTCAAGAACCATGTCTTCTCCACGAAGGGAAGAAGAAGGACACACCGAACGGGAAAAACCTGTTATGTCTGAAACTGAGTTTCTGGAGGATTTTATGAGCATGAAAGCCATGATGGAAATTCTACTCGATGAGCAAGCAGAAAGGAAGAAGAAAGAAGAAGGATCTTCATCCAAAGATGCAGAAGTGAAGCCAGAAGAAAAGGGTAAAGGAGTAGGAGGTGATGGTGATCCTCCTGACACTAAACATACTTTTTCTTCTTCTCATACTTCTCATTCAAATAATGCAAGTCCTAATATGCCTTATTTCAAATTGGATGTAAAGTTTGAATTACCTATTTATAATGGAGATGTAGATGCTGAAAAAATAGACAATTGGATCAAGCAGCTTGAAGTATATTGCAAGGTGCAGGGCATTAATGATGACCCTTCCAGGATTCAATTGGCCACTTTGAGAATGAGTGGAATGGCTCTTACTTGGTGGGAGAGCAAGATTCAACAAGATCTTCAAAAGAATGGTAAAATTATTTCAGTTTGGAATGAATTCATTGAAGTATTGAGGAAGCAATTTTATCCTTTAGGTCACATGTAGCAATTAACCATGAATTGACAAATGTTTAGACAAGCTAAAGGACAAAGCATTCAAGATTATACTCATGAATTCAGAAAGAGGGCTATTGCATTGAATGTTTCATTAGATACACAGGAAAATCTTCTTAAGTACATTGGTGGCATGCATTCTTATTTGAAGCATACTTTGTTGATGTTTAATCCCAGTAATTTTGATGACGTATGTGTTCAAGCTACCCATTTAGAAGCCCGAGGTAAGCATGCCAATGATACTTTTGTGAAGAAGTCATTTAAATCTGACAGCAAATAAAAAGGTAAAGATAAGGGGAAAAAGAAGATGGCTACTTTTAAGAAAGAGGGTGAAAAGCCTACATGTTCGCATTGTCGGAAGGGACATGATGTCTCTAAGTGTTGGAAACTTCATTCGGAGTTAAGGCCAAAGAAGTACGGAGGAAACAAAGACAAAGGAAAAGCAAAAGCTACTGCAGCAGCTATTCAAGACTTGGGATCTGACTCAGGTGATGAAACAAAGGTTACAGCTGTCAGAATCCAAGGTAAGGATAAAAGTATCTCACTTCCCATTGATACACAATCAAGTTCTAGTGCAAGTACAAGTATGCCATCTACTTCTAAGAAAAATGATAAAGATAGACGTGCACTGTTTCATGTTCGTGTCATTGCAAATCACACAAAGATTGATACATTGTTTGATAGTGGTTCATAAGTAAATCTGATATCAGAAGAAGTGGTTAAGAAATTGCTTTTAGTTACTGTGCCTCATGAAAATCCCTATCCTCTAGGTTGGGTTACTACTGATACACGATTGCAAGTTACAAGGAAATGTGTATTAAAATTTGCAATTACTGAAAAGTTTAGGGATGAGGTAGAATTAGATGTAGTACCACTTGACATTTGTGGAATTGTACTTGGGAGTCCATATTTGTATGACCGGAAAGCAGTCTTTTATAGAGAGCAGAATAAGTATCATCTTTTTAAAGAAGGTATGGAATATATTGTACGAACACATAAGATAAAAACCAATCTAGTAATAGTCTCTGCAGGACAAATGAAGAGGTTGGTAAATGCCAGTAAGAATTTTGTGTTGATGATGGTTAAGATGAAAAATGATGAAGTCTCTAAATCTTTTGAAGAATGTGACCCTAAGCATAAATCTGAACTGATTGACATCATTTCTGAGTATGATGATTTGTTTCAAGATCTGAAGGGGTTACCTCCGAAGAGAGAGATTCAACATGAGATACATTTGCAGCAGGATGTGCCACTCCCGAACATAGCCATGCACCGGATGTCTGTAATGCAGAACGAGGAAATCAATAAGCAGGTTCAGGAGCTGATTGAGAAGGGGGTCATTTGGCCCAGCACTTCTCCTTGTGGCTCTCCTATAGTCTTGGTTCCGAAGAAGGATGGGTCTTGGAGAATGTGCATTGACTATAGGTCCCTTAACAAAATCACCATTAAAAAAAGGTATCCTCTTCCTCATATTGATTATTTGCTTGATCAGTTGAAACATGCAACTTACTTTACAAAATTGGATCTGCGTAGTGGGTATCATCAAATCCGTGTTGCTGAGCATGATGCTTGGAAAACAACTTTTAAGACTAAACAGGGTTTGTATGAATGGCTTGTGATGCCTTTTGGGCTCTATAACGCACCTGCTACTTTCATGCGAGTCATGAATGATGTCTTTCGTTCATTCATTGATGATTTTGTAATTGTATATCTAGATGATATCCTTGTGTTTAGCAAAATTGGGAAGAGCATGTTGTACATGTGAAAAAGATTTTAGATGTATTGAGAAAGGAAAAGCTTTATGTAAAAATGTCTAAATGTGAATTTGCTAAAACTTCTTTAGTATATCTAGGCCATATTATTGGTGGAGGCCACCTGCGAGTGGACCCAGCCAAGGTTGCTATCATTGTAAACTGGCCACGGCCTAACACCGTTACTGAAATCAGAAGTTTTCTGGGTGCGGTTTAGTATTTTAGGAAATTCATTTCTGGGTTTTCTTCCATTGCTGCTCCATTACATGTGTTGACAAGCATTAAAGAAATTTTCCAGTGGGGAGGAAAGCATCAGAGGGCCTTCGACACTTTGAAGGAAAAGATTATCACAACACCAGTTCTGACATTGCTAGATTTGCAACAGCCATTTGAGATCGAAACCGATGCCAGGGGGTTTGCCATGGGAGCATTTTTGATGCAAGGAAGGAAGCCAATCTGTTACCATTCAGAAACATTCTCTACTGCAGTAAGTAACTATCCGACCTATGACAAAGAATTGTATGCTTTAGTACAGAGTGTGAAGAAGTGGAAACATTATATCATGGGAAAAGAGACAGTCATACATACTGATCATCAACCACTTCAATATTTACAATCTCAAACTAAAATACAACAAAGTAGGCATTTAAGATGGATGGGGTTCTTACAACAATTTCATCTTGTAATTAAGTACAAAAAGGGAATTCATAATAAAGTAGCAGACATGTTATCAAGGCCACCTACAAATGCTTCAGTCATTCTTCAGAACAGTCCATTAACACATGAAAGTTATATTGAACAGTATGCAGAAGATAAAGATTTTAAGAAAGTATATGCATCACTAATACATGGTAAACAGGAAGAGAACTATTTTGTGCATGAACAGCTCCTGTATAATCTCGGTAAACTCTATATTCTAGAGAAAGAAAGAGTGCATGTGATTCGAGAAGCACATAGTTCATTGATTGTGGGACATTTTGGTGTAAGTAAAACGTTGTCTGTATTGCAGAATCATTGTTATTGGCCTCAAAAGAAAGAAACTGTAGCTAAATATATAAGGGGTTGTGTTATGTGTGCAACAAGTAAGGCTAGCAATAGGAAATTGGGTTTGTACACTCCTCTTCCAGTTTCTTCTCGTCCTTGGGAAAGTATTTCTATGGACTTTGTAGGGGGACTACCTATGTCTAGAAAAGGGCATGATTACCTATATGTTGTTGTGTATAGGTTCAGCAAAATGTGTATCTTAATGCCATGTAACAAGCAGATCACTGCTGAACAAACAACTTTTTTATTCTTTCAAAATGTTTGGGTACATTTTGGGCTGCCCATGTCTATTATATCTGATCGAGATTCCCAGTTCTTGGGAGAATTCTGGTCAACTTTATGGGAGCTTATGGACACTAAACTAAAGAAAAGTATAGCTTTTCATCCATAGACTGATGGGAAAATAGAGGTAGTGAACAGAATAGTGGTTCAACTGCTCAGAGGATATTGTAGTAAGCATCCTAAACTTTGGGATGAGCAGTTGCAGTATATACAGCATGCTTACAATCATGCAGTTCATTCTTCCACGAAAAGATCTCCTTTTGAAACTTGTTTTGGTTATCTGCCAAAAACACCGATGGACTTCTCTTTTGGCAAAGATGCAGTGGATGGAAATCATGATGCAGATACGGCTTTAAAGTTCATTCAGAGAATCCAAGCAGTGCAGCAGGCAGTTCAAGAATAGTTGGAGAAGAGCCAGGCAAAGTACAAAGCCAAGCATGACAAGCATCGAGTTGATCATCAATTTCAGGTTGGTGACCGAGTTTGGTTACACATCACCAAGGAAAGGATGAAAGGTGAAGGTAAAAAGCTTAAGCCTATCAGGTATGGTCCTTTTGAGATCTTGGAAAAAATCGGTATTAATGCTTTTCGCTTGAATTTACCTCCATACATGCAAATTTATTCAGTTATCAATGTTGAGAATCTTAAATTGTATGAGCCTCCTATGATCATGGATGAGGAAATTAACATACAGATTCCTTCAATAGATGATTTGGAACCTGAATATATGAGAGAGTTGCAGGATGATGTTATTCTTGACAGAAATGTAAGGACTTCACGAAGGGGGAATGCTGCGTACCTTCAAGTGGGGCTGAAAGGAATGCATCCTAGCAAAGCAAGATGGATGGAGATTGGGAAAGTGAGGGAGCTATACCCTCACTTACTTGCAGAATAATTCAGGCTTTTGGTGGTCCAAAAGCTCTCCAATGGGGAGGATTGATCCGGCAGATTATTCCTCTTTGAAGATCCAATATGGTACATGGTTCAGAAACAACGGTTGAAGAAAATCAGATGGCAAAAATAAAAAGCATCGGAGGTCGAAAGAAATCTCCCTCCGCAACGTCGGGGCTCACATTCTTTTCTCCCTTCCACAACGGTGGAAGCTTAACGGACATTCGGACGGATTAGAAGTCGGAGCGATTCGGGAGCCGCAACGGTGGATAGATAAAAGACTTCTCCCTTCTGCAACAGCGGAAGCTTAAAGACATTCGGAACGGATCGGAAGTCGGAGCGATTTGGGAGCCGCAACAGCGGATAGATAAAAGAATTCTCCCTTCCGCAACAGCGGAAGCTTAAAGACGTTCGGAACGGATCGAAAGTTGGAGCAATAAGCAGTCCGCAACGATGGACACAAGCTTGATCGGAAGAACAATGCTTCCGGCAGCCACAACGGCGGAAGCCCAAAACTTAAAAGATCGGCGAAATAACTCGACAGAATCAGAAAAAGAAGTGGTGCGCCATCCGCAACTGCGGAAACCAAAGTAACTAAAGCCTCTGACTCAAAAACCAACTGACAGCCGATTGCGATTGAGACCGTCGGAGCTCGTTGCCTATCCTCTTCTACAATGGCGGATGAGCAGATGACTACAACCTCCGATTCAAACATGGCAATGCACATGGCACGACTTAGCTGTAACAGTTTGGCAAAGCTTTCTTGGCATGTTATGCCACAACTGCAATAACGACGAAAGGCATATGAACAGTCTTGATGCCGCGTTTCATGGGATGTGAACAGTCGCATTTCTTTGACGTTTTGGCTCCTTTGTAACGGCAAAGATGAGTAATAAAGGAGAGGAACCAGGGATGGTTCTGGGGGGGGGGACGATTAGAGGAGTTTTTTGGAGAACAGCAGTGCAACGTTTCTCTTTTTTTTGTTTTTTTTAGAAGCTTGGAGAGAGCATTTTGCTGTGAAAACTATCCATGTGTTGTTCCTTTTGAAGTCGACTATTCTCAGTTATAACTTGGATTCTTTTGTCTACTGAAGTCCAGTTTTGTAACTTTCAGAGAGGAGGCCTTGAAGACTTCTATGCATACTGCTAAAATTGATTTGCAGAGTCCAGAACCTTTTGTACCATTTTAAGAGATTAATTGGATCGGTACTTATTGGAGAGGGACCCAGAGACGTAGCCCAGTGGAGGGGGTGAACTCCATTATCAAATTCTGTTTATGACTCTCTATTTCTGTGTTTTATTCTTGGCATCTGTTTATCAGTGTTGTGGTTTCCATTCCTGTTCTGAGCATTTAATTTCTGCTAATACTATCCATTAATTAACCTGTTGCACGCATTCTTTTACAACAAACTTTTGAATGCACTAAAGTTGAGGTCCTACGGAGCATCTGAGGAAGACTGCATCATGAGTTTCATTTCTTCTAACACCCTTGGTAATACATCATCAAACAATAACTTATACATCTCGGCCGTAATTGTGTTTATAAACTCAAACATATTGATTTGTTTTGGAAGATCTGGAGAGAAAATGGTGGACAGGAAATGCAATTCTGACACATTTGAACACTGCAACATATTCAGCAAGTATGACTGATACTTAAAAAACATGACTTTGGGAAATTCGACTAACTTGACATGGATATTTTCAGCCAAATACTCATTCAGATTGAAACAATGGATTAAATGGGACTCGGGCTCAATTGAACTTATTCTCAATAATAAACCTAAAATGACTTCGCTGATATGAATATCATCATCTAAACCTAGAATTTGGCTGACTAAAGACATAACCATCTGCACCTCTTTTTTGAAAATGTTAACATTATACGGCAGAAAAAGTCCTTCAAGTGACTGACCCTATTTAAGAATACTGGACAGAAATTGGCATCTAACTTCGGTTTTACAACTTTTGTACATTTCGACTAAGACAGACTGATTCAAAGACTCACAACTATCAGGTAAGTTCAGTATTCCATGAACAAATTTCACAACGAATTTACAAATCATTTTGGAGGTGGTATGACTCATGACAACTCTTTCGTAAGGGGAATAACTATTTGCGCACCATTCAACCAATTCGGGAAATGGTAAGACTTGCTCAATAGCGAAATAGTATGAAAAAGAACTGCAAATATTCAGAACATCATTTCCCTGCAAATTACACTGCCACAACCGCTCCTTCGAGACTGATACATTTCCAACTAATAAAACAGGGTCACATACGTTTCTTTCCCTATCAACAATAAATTACTCCCTTTCATCCAAAACCCTGCATAAAACTCCTAAACCCTGTTCCTTTTCCATAACGAACAATGGCAGCGACTCCTTGAACCAAGTTTAAGTGTTTTAAGGCTTACCTGTGATTGTAAAGACGTAGAAGTTGACTTGAAAAGATGGCGGACCATCTCCTTTCTTTCTCCCGCAGCACATAAATGAAATGATTTTTTTAAACCAAGTCAACTTTACCTTTATACTACGGTCCCTTTCCGGAGCCCTCATCAAGCGGTTTTTCCCAAACTACTTTTCTCCACGGAATTCACTTCAAGTTGCCACGTGGAACATGGTTTATATTCTGCTACCACCTTTCCCTTTTAACCATCTCGTAACTTTATCTCTGGAACCAATAATGACCATTGATGAGTTTTCAATTTTTTCTTAAGCCGTTGGATTGATATTGGTTGTACACATTCCGCTAGCCTTTTCCATTTTTTCAAGTGTGCATCTTTATTCAGCGGAGTATTTCTTAGCTATGGATTTTGTTTGCTTTATTCCATAACCGTTGATCTTTAATCTTTGTTAACCCTATCCGCTTCTCCACATAACTTATCTTCTATGCATCTTTACCTGGTGATCCATTTTAAACCGTATATTTCACCTCAACCGCTCTACACCCTCGGATTGCATGCCAAATTAACCCTTATGCGCACTTTAATGATGTAATCACAACTATTAGACTTTGCAAATTTAATATATCATTTTATCTTCCTCAATCATACCTCTTCCTCAACTGTTCAACATAGAGGTGTTAATAATTGGCTCCAACTGGGGATGATATCCTCCCTATGAGATATCAAAGAACTCGTAGACCAGGTGCATGTCTCTAATCTTTGTATCCAAAATTCCAAGCTTTTTACTTTTTATCTGATATTTTCTTTTTAAAATAAATAAAAATGGCTTACCTCCTAAATCTTAGGGCCTTCACTCCGGACTTAAAAAATATTCCGTTCACCATCTGTACTATTTTCAAGAAAACAAATATTTACAAACTATGGTACAAATTTTACCTTCCACCTTAGGACAGGTAATGCTTTAAAAATCTTCCATTGACATGGTTACTCTCCAAAGAAACCCCATTCGGATATTCCAAAAGAAATGCATTTTCCCCTCTGTGACCTGCAATAACATAAGGACCTACCCACATGTGATCAAATTTTCCATGTTTATCTTCTTTAAGAGCATCCCATTTTAACACCAGGTCATCAATTTGGAACTGTTCTTCTTTCACCCTTCTATCAAAAGTATTTTTCATTTTTTCCTAGTATGTTTGCACTTTATCATAGGCTTTATTCCTTTGCTCTTCTAATTCAATGATTTGGTTTATCCTTCTCTGCATGTGGTTTGGCTCTTCCTACTACTCCTGGAAATATCTCATGACTGGAACACCTAATGATGCTGGAAAAATAACTTTGGTCCCATATACCAACTAAAAAGGAGACATTCCAATCACTCTTTTAGTACTAATCATGTCAGCCCATAAAGCATACTTAAGTTTGGTGTGCCAAGATCTCTTATTGTCCTCTAACAACTTCTTGATAATCCTTACCAGGCTTTTATTGGAGGACTCAACCAATCCATTTCCCTGTGGATAATAAGCAGTTGAATGATTTAAGCTGATATGATATTTATGACAAAAATTAATCATCTTCTTGGATTTAAAAGTTGTTGCATTATCATTCACTATTCTTATGGGTCACCCAAACCTAGCCAATATGTTTTCTTCAATAAAATCCATAATTACGGTCTCAGTTTCTCTCCTAGTAGGAATTGCTTCAATCCATTTTGTAAAATAATATGTGGCCGTTAAAATCCATTTATGTTGTCCTAAAGAATTCGGGTTTATCTCTCCAATGAAATCCAAACCCCACTACTGAAAAGGAGCTTCTACTGTTATTGGATTAAGAAGAAGGGGAATTACCTTTCTTTTACCGTCAAATATCTGACATTGATGACATATGCTAGTTTCTTTATACACATCTGAAAACAATGTCGTCCAATAGAAACCTACTCTCAAAATTTTGTTTGCCGTCACCTTCCAAGAATGATGTCCTCCACAATTCCTTTATGAAATTATTTTACTATATGCTGGGCTTCATTTTCTAAAAGGAAATTAAGTAACACACCTCCAGGATCCTTCCAATAAAGATATTGATTTATAATACAAAACTTAGCAGCTTTCAACTTTACCGATATTGCACTGGTTTTACTTAATCCTGCAGGAGCTTGTAAATTTTGAAGAACATGAAAAATATCATAATACCATGGAGATGTAGCAAAGTCAATCATTATTTCCACCCCTGTATCTAACTGATGAGATTGGTTAGATAAAAAATTGAGCTGCAAATATTCACAGTTTGAATCTGTCAACATCTTTGCCAATCCTTGCCCTTTAATCAACTTGGTAGGTCTAATCTCTATGTCATACTCCAGTAATGTTGCTATCCATTTCGCCCTTCTTCCTTTTGGGTTAGGTTGTGTGAGAATCTCTTTTACTGCAGCGGTTGGAACATGAGCAATTATATGTGAATGAAGAATATACACCCTGAAATATTTCAATGCTTTAACCAAAGCATATGCTTGCTTCTCCATAATATCATATTTTAACTCCCCATCTCTCAACATCTTACTGAAAAAGGCTATGGGTTGCTCCATGTTCTCATTATTTTTCTGTAACAAAACTGCAGCAATAGTATGTTTTGAAGCATAAGAAAATGCTAAAAAATATTTAGTGAAATCTCGACTCACCAACACAGGAGCCTCTAAAATAGCTTGTTTTATTTCTTTGAAAGATCTCTTAGCCTCCGCTGTCCATTTTATCTCGTGACCCTTTTTCAACATATTTGTGATATTCATTAATATTTCAGCAAAACTGGGAATGAACCTTCTTAAAAAATTTACCTGTCCCAAGAATGATTGTATTTCTTTTTTGTTTCTTGGTTCTCCCACTTTCAAAATTGCACTAACTCTTTCAGGATCAATCTTTATTCCATCCTTTGAGATTATGTGGCCCAACAGCTTTCCTTCTTCCAATGTGAAATTTGATTTCTTTGGATTTAATGATATACCAAATTTCCTGCATTTTATGAAAAAAAATTCCAAATGATGAATATGCTCATTGTTAGACCTTGAATAAACTATGATGTCATCCATATAAATTACCACAAATTTGCCTATTTCTCCTACAAAAGCAATATCCATGGCACGTTGGAAGGTAGCCCTTGCATTCATCAAACCAAAAGGCATTTTTGCATACATAAAGGTGCCCCATGGTGTGGTGAAAGCAGTTTTCTCTTGATCTTCAAGTAACACCTTAATCTGATTGTATCCAGAAAATCCATCCATCATAGAAATTATTTCAGCTTCGACCACTTTCTGCAAAATATGATCCATCTTCGACAAAGGATAATTATCTTTCATGGAGACCTTATTCGAATTCCTGAAATCTATGCAAATCCTTATTTCTCCATTTTTCTTTCTAACAGGAACTAAATTAGCAACCCATCTTGAGAATCTTAAAGTCACAATAATTTTGGCATCAAATAATTTTTTAATTTCCTTCTCAATAACTGGTAGTAATTTTGGATTTATTCTTCTGAGTTTCTGTCTGAAAGGATTTTCTCCGGGTTTAATTGGAATAGTGTGTTGTATTATTGAAGTATCATATTCCTTAAGGTCTTCATAACTCCAAGCAAATACATCTGTATACCTTTTCATTAAATTCACATATTCTTCTTTTTCTTTTGCAGGAAAATTTTTAGACAGTTTTACAGTCTTGGGATTCTCTTTAGTACCAATATTTCTATCTTCAATAGTGTTATTAGTTGGTTTTACTTTCAGATCTTTGGCAACATCATTCTGATCAAAAAATTTCTCTAAAGGAATCAAACCTCTTGGTATAAAATTGCTTTTCAATTGAATGATATCTTTTCCTCCTAAATTTCCCTTCAATTTTTCAGTACAGGTCTTTTCTTCTTCATTTTCTTCAACCTCTTGGAAATTTTCACTGTTGTTATTTTCAACATCAATATGAGTGTTTACAAATTCTCCTGATATTTCCAAAAATCTTTTTATCTACATGTCATCTTCAAATACCTGCCAATATTTAGAATTATCAGGTATAGATGGTCTATTTACAATATCTACATGATACTCTTTTTGACCAACACTTGGAGTTTGGAATTTACCAGCAGCAACTGCCAAAGAATCTGCTACTGTATTCTCATATCTTGGAGCCACCTTAATTGTATGTTCTATAAAATAATTACCAAACATATCCCATACTTCATTTCTATAATCTCTCATCCGGGGATGTCTAGTTTGATAATTGTCATTCACTTGGTTTATCAAAAGCTCTGAAGCTCCTAAAACTCTTATCCTTTGTGCTCCCAGATCCTTCAATGCATGCAACCCAAGTAACAGAGCTTCATATTCAGCCACATTATTCGTGCATTCAAATGTTAACTTATATGATAGAGCTTTAAAATCCCTAATAGGAGAAATTATATATACACCAGCACAAACGCCAACCTTTGCCATAGATCCATCAAAATACATAGTCCATAAACCATCTCTTTTTTGTTTCTTTTCCAAATCATTTTGTTCTATCATTCCCTCTTCATTATTTTCAGATTTCATTTGCAACGTAGACTCCAAATCACACGGGAAAGTATCATTAAAGAAAATAGAAGAACCCAAATCATCATCATTAGCATATAAATGATGAATATCAGGTCTATCTTTACTGCTTACTACATAAGGAGTTCTTTTCTCACTATACAACCTCCTACTCCCATCTTAGACAGGAATAGTGGCATATGACATGTCCATTTGCAAGCTACCCTTTAACTTTGAAGTCCAAGACCTTGATAACAACACCCCAAATTTTGGTGGAATGTCTGCCACTACCACATCCATTACTATTGTTTTAGTTGGAAATTTATTCAAAGTTACTACCATATCTTTAATTAATCCAAGACACTTCACCCTCCTAGAATCAAAGGAATACAAATATTTATAAGGTCTTGTCACTTCTAGTCCCAAACTTTCAACTACTCCTTTTGGCATTAGATTATGTGATGCACCTGAATCTAACATTGCATTATGTACCGCCATATCATGCACATTCAAACTCAAATAAAAAGGAGGAACTTCTTCATCACCTATACTTTCAACTTTTGACCCAAACGAAATAGTAGGATTATCATCTGTCAACTCTAAAATGTCTGATTGAAATTCTCCTTGACCTTTAACCATCTTTGTTATTGTATCTCTGTACTCATTATTTCTCAACAATTCATTAAAAGGAACATAGATTTTTAGCTTGGAAAGTTCATTTTGCAAATTAAAAGTAGAATTAACTTTCTCTACATCTACTGGTGCTACTTGTTTCAATCTTTTTGTTTTTTGTACTTCATTTTCAACTTCTTTATTTACAACAAACTCTTTTTGTATTTCCTTTCCTTTTTTGTATTTAATGAACTTGTGGAAGGCTGATTTGGACTTAGCCTCCCTTTATTTATAACGACTTCTCTGTTTCTCAATCTGATCTTCCTCTATACATCGTCCATAGCATGCAAATAACCCCTCTGATACTGCTCTAATTCCCTTTCAAATTCTTCATTTCCATCTTCTTGTGCAAACATGTGATGTTCTTCTTCAGTAAGATATATATCTCTTAATCTAATTCCCCAAAAAGATGAATTTCATTCTTAGCAGGATCTTCTTCATCTGCAACATAATTCTCAGGGAAAGGTGGTTGAATCTGCTGTTCTTCTTGATTCCTTGGGTTTCTCATATCTCTTTTCCTGTTTTGTGGAGGCATAGGAGGATTTGGCCTTCTAAAATTTGGATTTCTGATTTGAGGATCAGCTTGTTCTCTATTGAATGATCTATTGTCCACAGTCAATCTATCCATTAACTTCTCCATTGTCTTCAACATCATTTCAAATTTAATATCAGTTGCAGAAGAAGAAGTAGAAGGCATATTTTCTTCTCTTTATTAGAATAATCAACCCATAGTTGGCTACCTTAGACATTAATTAATTCAATTTTTGTCTTATTTGCCTAGATTCCATATTCCAACTTATGCAAGTTGTCCTCCACACATCCATAGTGGTCAAACTTGCTAAATTTGATTCATGGAGCGCTTGGGAAACCTCTTGGAATCAAATCTGCTTTATTCCTAGCCTCCCTAGTGCATGTCTTCTTTTTCTACTTTATTGCCTGCTTTTTCTGAGTTTTAAGGAAATTGGGAAAGTTTGACTAGGTGAAGTTAACTTGTTTTTTGTCCTCATAATCCTCCACTATTTTCTCCTATGAAAAGAATGTATGAGTTGTCCTCCCACCACATATTATCTTGCCTAATTGATTTTTCCAATTCGTGAGCTCCTAGACAGTTTTGGAAACTGCTTTATGCACCTATGGGGGATTTGCTTAGATTTAGTAAGCCTGCTTTTGACCAAATTCAAATGGAATCCTTATGCATTCGAATCTCTCATGTAATTATTTATTGTGGCAGCCTATTACTTCATAGGGTTGGCTATTGTACACTTATTCAATACAGATTAGTGTTCTGCTCCATATTCAGTCTCCTTTTGTGAGTAATTTGCATGTGTAATTGGCAATTGTTGTGAGTGTAATTGTTCTAACACCTGGGTTCAATTTCCACGCTCTTGTTTTCCTCCTGTCAATGTCTCTTTGTTTCATCTTTCCACTCGCCATCATATTTGCTTCCACTTCTAAAGCATCTGTGAACATAGCAGCAAGACTTGCTGATTTTCTCCCCCTTAATAAAAAAGCAAAGTCATTATCAAAAGCCCCAGCATAATGAAGTTTAGCAGCCGCCACAGAAGGTTTTATATCTTATGGAATGGAATTATAAACCCTCATAAATCTGCTTGAAAATTCATGAACAGATTCAAAACCTCCTTTCTTGAGACTATTGTATTGGGACAAAAGCTGCAAAGGGCTTTGTTTCTCAGCCCATCTTTCTAGAAATGCATTTTGAAAAGCTTGAAAAGTTAATATAGATGCAGCTGGAAAATATTTAAACCATTTCTTCACCTCCCCTAATAAACTTTGAGCAAACAACCGCATTTTAACATCCATATAATCGACTTCCTCCAAGTCAACAAAATCTTCAAATTTAGCTACATGCTGTTTGGTTGTTATGCCTCCTTCTCCATCAAATAAAGAAATTCTCTGAGAATAATTTTGGGGCAGATCATGCAATATAGCAGGTAAACGTAAATGAGCAAATATGGCCGCCATTGGTCTAGGTGGAATTGGAGGAACTAAGGGATTTTGAATATTTTGAACAAAAGGTTCTTCTTCAACTTTTGCAGACTATTGTAAATCTCTCCAAAGGGAATCGATTAAATAAGATTCTAATCTCCGAGGGTTGAACTCAACATTTTCAAGATCAGACTCAGATTTAGATTTAGATTTCAACAACCCCTTTTCAATTTCAATTTCCTCTTTTTGATCAAAGGTCCTATAAAATTTTTGAGGAGATGATGCACCAAACAGAGAAATATCTACTTTTTCTTTGTCTTTTTCCTTAAATATTTTTTCTAGATCCTCCAAACTTCGTAAAACTTCAGTGTCAGAATTACCTCGTGTATGTCTTTTCGAAGCTAGGATGTCTTTTGAAATCTTGCAATAATTTTAGAACTGGAATCACTAGGGCAAATATACAACCTTCTTTACTGACAAAAATTCCTGTTTGCCCACAGAAATATTTTCTTAATCTTTATAAACTTTGTCGTTCCTCCTAGGGCTGATTTACACTTTCATCCCCGGCAATGGCACCAATTTGTTAGCACTCAAAATATACCAAAGGTTGTGGAAGGTAATCTCAAGGTAACAGCAAAAACCACTTCAGAAAGAAACCGGCTTTTCTTTCTAGAGAGGGATATCTCACATATAAATTTAACAAGGCCAGATATATGAAATCAGTATTTAAATCAAGTATATGGTTGAAACAACACATATACCATTGGGCAATGGAGTCAAATAGATAAAGATAATACAAAACTTTCATACACGGGATCTCAACAAAGGCAAGACAGCCATTCAGTCACAGTCATTCATTGATTTTCAGGTGAATAAGAAAGAAACATGAACAATCCATCAATATAGAGCATCACAGGATGAATTCCATATCAACTTAAGCAGAAATATTTGTGAAATATCTGAGACAATAGCCAGAGCATAACAAGTATGAATTCTAAAACTATTCAAGTATGAAATAAATGTCTGTCTGATTTCTTCACAAAATTTTTGGATGATCATGGTCTTGTGGATATTGAACCTAGTGTGGTTTTACCCACTTGGAATAATAGAAGAGTTGGATGCGAAAATATTTGTAAACGACTGGATAGATTGTTGATATCTGTTGATCTTTTGGAGTTTGAATTGTGCTTTCATCAATGGGTAGGGTGTGGGGGTGAATCAGATCACCAACCTATTTTCTTACAAATCTTGGGACATGATAAGATTCTTCATAGTCCTTTCAAGTTCAATCCTCACTGGCTTGAACATGAGGATCTGGTTTTATTATTGAAAAACACTTGGAAAATTTTTGATGATAATTCTGATTTGTCGCCCACATCTCAATTCTCCAAAAATATTAAAAAGATTAAAAATGTATCTATCTATTGGTCTGTCAAGAGAAAAGATTGTGATACTAAAGAATTAATTGAGATTGAGATATTATTAGGGAATGCTTGCTTCAATGTGGGTTTTGGTTTTACTACTGAAGCTGATAAAGATTCTCTGTATGCTTTGGAAGCTAGACGAAGAAACATTTTGCTTGATAGAGAGAAGGAAGCTAGACAGAAGAGTAGAGCTATCTGGATATTATATGGTGATGATAACACACCTTTCTTTCATAAATTTGCTAACCATAGGAAATTTGTTAATACTATATGGAAGATAGCAGATGATAGGGGGAATTTAGTTGAAGGGTTTGAGACCATTGCTGGGGCAGGAGTTCAACATTTTGAAACTTTGTTTCATGTTGATGAAAATCTTCATTTAAAAGAGATTTTGGATATTGCTGATAAATATCCATCTGACATATCTGAAGCTGAAAATTTAGAGCTTATGATTCCTGTGACAATTGAAGAAATTCAGTCTATTCTGACAGTCAGTAAAAATGATAAGAGTCTTGGACCTGATGGGATTCCGGTGGAAGTTTATAGGGCACTTTTTGATGTTTTGGGAAGTGATATTTTATGTGTTATTGAAGACTTGAGATGTTCAGGTAAAATTCCTGTTGTTTTTAATACTACCTTTATTGCTTTAATACCTAAGAATGATTGTCCAAAGTCATTTGATGACTTCAGACCTATATCTTTATGTAATTTTGTTTACAAAATCATTGGTAAAATCATCTCGACCCATATTAAGAAGATATTGGGGAGATTCATCTCCAAAGAACAGTTTGGATTTATGCCTGGTAGACAGATTCATGAAGCTGTTGGTATTATTCAGGAAGGTTTGCATTCAATTCATGTTAAGGCTTTGAAATCAGTGGTACTTAAGATCGATTTATCTAAGGCATATGATCGAGTAAATTGGATTTTTTTGAGGGTCATTATGACTAAAATGGGATTTTCTGTTTCCTTCATTACTTGGGTGATGAGCAGCATTACATCTGTTTCTTTTGTTGTTCTTATTAATGGGGCGGCATCTACTTTTTTTAAATCTGGTTGGGGACTTAGGCAAGGATGTCCTTTGGTTCCATTACTTTTCCTTATTGTGGTTGAGGGTTTAAGCAGTTATATACTTTATGCACAACTTAGGGGGGATTTTCAGGGCATCATTATGTCTCATATATTGTTTATGGATGAAATCATTTTGGTATTTGATGGCTTTGAAAGATCCTTATCAACTTTATATGAGGTTTTATTGATTTTTTGTAATGCTTCTGGAATGATTATAAATGAGGATAAATCTTCTCTTTATTATTCTGGTTTAAATGAATCTGAGTTGCTTACGATTCAAAACATTTTTTCCTTTAATATTGAAAAAATTGAATCTGGTATGAAATACCTTGGTTTCCATTTAAAACCATGCATATATCTCAAGAAGGATTGGGATTGGCTCATCACCAAAGTGGAAATGAGGATAAAAAACTGGAGTTTCAAATGGCTATCCAAGGGTGGCAAACTAATATTGATGAAGTCTGTTCTGGAAGCTATTCCAGTTTACTGGATGCATTTTTGGATACCTGTTGGTATTCTTGAGAAAATCGGAAAGACTTGTTTTAAGTTCTTATGGTCTTGCAATAAAGATTCTTCTAGTCTCCCTTGGTCTTCATAGAAGGTTCTAGCTAATCCCAAATCTCTAGGTGGATGGGGATTGAAAAAGCCTGCTTTATTTGCAAAATATCTTGCTGCAAAAAATGAATGGAACCTGAATAATGGTTCTGGACTTTGGGTTCAGATTGCTTATCAGAAATACATTTATCCATTAACTTTACTTGATTGGATAAGGGTAACTGTTAAGAAAAAGAAGGGCATTTCCATTTGTTGGAAAGTTGTACTATGGTCCTTTGATTTGATTGGTCAGGCACTTGTGTGGAAATTTGGGTCTGGATCTCAGGTGCGTATTGGTATTGACACCTAGCTTGGGTGTAAATGGAGACATGTTCTACCAACTTCCATGATTGATAAACTTCATGATGCTGGTTTTTATGTGTTAAAGGATATTGCATGCCTTGGCACAATATTACTTCAGGATTAGGGCTGGTTACATGCTGATTTTTTTGGATTTGTGGAACAGGAAATTATAATTTGGAATAATTATGTTGCATTACTGATATCCAGTCATGTTAGAATTTCTAATGAGGATGATCAGCTGGTTTGGAGTTATTCTAAAACTAGTAAGTATACTCCCAAAGCAAGTTATGTTTATATTATTGAAGATAGGAATGATTTGGATTGGTCCTGGTGGTGGAAGTGGTTATGGAAACAAAACTGTCCACTAAAATCAAAACTCTACTGTTTGTTTCTGTTTTCAGGAAAAGCACTTACCTGGGATATACTATGTAGAAGAGGTAGAGAGGGTCCTGGTAGGTGTTATTTGTGCTAGTTGGAATCTGAAACTAATGATCACATTGGTTTTGAATGCTCATTTACAAGGACTGTTTGGTCAGAGATCGAGGAAAAGTTAAGATATTTAGATTTCTGGCATGGATCTTCAATATTAGATTGTGTAAAGAACTGGATTTTGAAGGATGATTCCAGGTACAGTTCTTTACCTATTATTGTATCCTGGTTCATATGGAAGGCTAGAAACCTATGTTGTTTTGAAGATATTCAGCCTAAAACTTATGTGGTTACATCTTTGTGTTTGGGTTTATTTCATTCATATCTTTTGGATAATCGAGTAAGGAATTTGAGAATGATTTCAAGTGAACAGATTGATAAAGCTGTTCCATGGGGATATTTTGATGGATCGGTTGCAGGTTCACCTCAGATCTGTGGGGCTGGAGGTATATTGTACATTTCTGATGAGCATTTTTTCACATTCTCTACTGGACATGGGTTGTGTACTAATAATTTTCCTGAGCTCTTTGCCTTAAAATTGCTTATAATTTTGGCATTGAAGCAGGGGGTGCAAAGCTTGCAGATCTTTGGGGATTCTCAGTTGGTGATAAATTGGGTATCTGGTAAGTATAGGATTAATAATATTCTACTTACGCAGATATTGCAGGAGGTGATTCGTCTATCTAATTTCCTTGAAAAGGTTGATTTTAAGCACATTTATCGTGAAAGGAACTCTAAGGCAGATGCTTTAGCTAATGCAGGTGTTCATGTGGTCGAAGGTCATTGGAGAATCAAGGAGTTTAGAGGATCTGAAACATATGAGACTTTCCAGATTTTTTTGTCTGGGATGGGGGTGTTTATGAGATTCAGTGGGCAGACTGAATATCATACTGTCTATGTGACAGTTTTTTATTTGATGAATCTATCTTCACTATTCTTATTTTGATGTTTCCAAATTTCTACAGACTATGAGCATCCTATATGTGGATATGACAGTTACTGCTTTACAGGTTGATGAGTTTTTAAGTTTTGAAAATAGTACCTATATTGATACTTTGATCGTTAAATCTTTTTGGGGCTTTTAGGAAGTTTTGATGAGGTTTACTAGATGATACTTGCTCAGTATTGAAGATATTGATACTGAATATCTATCTTGACTATTTATATTTGATGGTTTTTAATGTTCTATTTCTCAGTTTTTCGATAGGACTTTAGATGAGCAGATTTGAAGCTATGTAAGATGACATCTATCAATTTTATCTAGCTCTTTATTGATGAACATTATGTAAATAAACTACTTTCTGTTTTGGATTGTAGTTTATGATTTTTGATATGTCATGGATTGGATACAAGTTGATTTCCATATCAATTGTTATCTCTTTTTGTAATTAGCATTTATATGTTGAATGAATGGTGATAATGGACACTGATCAGTTATTGATAGTGGTTCATATGAGGTATGTAATTTTGAATAAAAGTTACGATTTTTTTCTATGGAAAAAAAATGTATATCGCGTTTGCTTTGCATTGATTTCCTATTAGTTTGGGTGTTAACTACATTTTATTTTGCAAATCCTCCAAAGTGTTACATTTGGAATTTGATTTGTTTATTTTTCTCAAACATTTCAATCCATTATGCAATTGGCTCACAGATTTAGGGTTTTATTGTGGAGCTTATGGTGGCCTTCTTGGTATTGGAAAAGTATTTTAATGTTCATTGTTTTAATATGGCATTTGGCACTCTCATCGAGTTGGGGATGTTAGGATATTTAGACTCTAAGGAGTTAGTTAAGATAAACTGGTTACAATGTATATTTAGGTAAAGTGTGTATCTTTAGTAATATGCATTTGTACACATGTAATCCAACGGTCACAATATGTTCTTGACATAGAGCGATTCAATGGTTCATCTTCTCCTTGATCGTAACGACCACATTGATTCATGACTTAACACCAAATTGGTGCATGACCTATATTTAAAAAGCATGGAGAGTCATTTGCTAGTTGATCAATTACGAGAAGCTCATTTGTAACATTTTTTTTCTTTTGCATAATAATATCGTCTCGAGTAGTTATTTGGCTAAGGTCGTGGAATATTTTCCTCCATGAGGGTTTAAAGCACGTAAAAACATTAGTGTTTCGATATGTGATTTGTTTATGTGAGAAACTACTTAAGGTGTTTTGTCTTTTGGAAATATCATGTGATAGTTGAACATGGTGTCAGATCTCTTATAAAGTTCTTCTTCCTTTGGTGATCTAGATCTTGAACCATGTTGTCAAGGTCGCGAATGGATTTTCGATTATGATATTTATGTGAATTTTTGGGTTGTGAGAGGTGTTTCATTGTGCTTGGAGTGGTGCTTCTAGTTGGAAACGCTTTTCATTTCACTAAAAAATGTTTCCATTTTCCCAAGTTACAACCATTTTACCATATCCAAAGGTATACTATTACAATTATGTGTTTTCTGGGAAAGGTAATGAAGGACTAATACAAAATATGAGGCCTTTTATTGTTTTGTTTTGTGATCGAGGAAGAAGAGTAAAACAAAAACAAAAAACTCACCCCTTCTTCCTTTCCAACCTTTACATATCTTTGAATATTAGCTCACTTGGTTAAAAGTTGTTTTATTAAATAAGAGCCCCTAGATTCAAGTCTTCTCTTTGTAGTTATTTTTCTAAAAATTTCTTGTAACTTCTATTTTTAAGTTATTTTATTGTAAAAGTGCATATCACTTGTTTTATAAAAGTGAGTTACTTAAAACTGTAAAACCTTTTAGTTTTTACATGCAATACTTAAAGTAACATTATTGTAAAAGTGAACTCCACTTATTTTATAAATGTGGGTCACACAAAGCAACATTATTGTAAATGTGAGTTTAAAGATTAAATTTGGAAAGAGGGGGATCTTTTTTTCCATGTGGGTCAATATTCGACTTGCCACATGTCCATTTGAAGTAACCTTCAACCATTTTTCAAACTAGCATAATTTCTTCATCCGAAGTTTGTTTGCAGTGTCGTTTTTCTTAACCACCTATTTTTTGAGATCTTTGGATATAGACCATCATTTTCTATTTTTAAATATTCATATTATGGTATGGTTTCTTTATGTGATATTCTTCTTACTAGTTCTAACTACTTTTCATGGAAAGACCATATGGAGAATGTTCTAGGGAGTAAGAGAATTTACCAGATTACCATGTGAATAGAAAATGAACCCACTAATAATGATAAGAAAATAAAATGGGTTAATAATTGTGATAATCCCGTGGATTAACGTGAATGTAAATTTCTAATGATTTACAATCCCACCTTCAAGGAATTGATGAACCAGGTATGGCCTGGGATAAACTAGAAACTTTCTTTCATAAACACAATGAGATTCAAGGTCACCATCTTCAACATGGATTGATTACCTTGAATCTAAGTGATTTTTCTTTCATTCATGGCTATCTCTCTAAGTACAAAACCATTAGAGTCTTAGTTAAATAATGCAACTTAAAAAATGAAAAGCAAGCAATCTATTTTTCATATTATTTCCAAGATTGGTCTTGCTTATTATGTTTTTGTATCTACCTTTTTCTCCATGAAACAATCTTTGAGGGTTCACTATATAGAACCCACTCTTGAATATTTTTGTAATTCTTTGATTAGAGAGTAAGATAAACTCATACATTTTGGAATAATTAGCAATGTCGATACATCTATCAAAGATTAGTGGTACAATTGAAGAATAAAACCAAGAATCCCAAGAAGCAACATCTTCACAATAATAATAAAAACATGGGTCCTAAACCCACTTAACCAGCTCATCCTTCTAATGGTGACAAGGAAACCAAATCGAAAGATAAGAAGACTGAGCACCATTCCAATTTTATGGGAAAGATGGTCATTTGGAATCCAAGTGTTTCAAGAATATGGAAACCTTGGAAGCAACAATGAAGAAGCACAACATCAACCCTAATTCATATTATGAATCTACAACTCATGTACATGCACTTTGTGCTTCTGGTTTTCCCTTTAATGCATCTTATTCCTCTTCTTCTGATGAATGGCTCATTAATTTTGGAGCATCTTATCATATGGCTAAGGATAAAGCCATATTTTCTACTATGAATGAATGTAACACCAAATAAATGTTCATTGTTTATAATAGGTATCTTAATGTTGTATGATCTATAACAGTTTAAGTAGATTATGGTCAGCTCAATGATGTACCATGTGTTCCAAGAATTTCCTGCAATTTCTTGTTAGTCTTTCAAATTACTCATTCTAGTGAAGGTAAGACAATAGATTTTATGCCTCATTAAGTTGTAATCAAGGACTTCAAATATCCTAAGCATGTAGTAGCCACTAAAATTGTTGATGATATTACCAAGATATACAAAATTAACAACTTTGGGTCATCGCCTTTTCTCTCATTTTTTGTTGCTCATAGCAATGACATGAAAAAAAATTTACATGAGCAATTTGGTCACTTAAACTATCTCTCATTGCAACAATAATGTAAAGAAACTATGGTGACAAGTCTTCTGACAGTATCTTGCAGGGACGATATTTGTTTTGGTTATGTACTTCGAAAAAATCATTGGGATAGTTTTGACAAATGTGTCTATTGGCACACCTCACCCCACTTTCAACTTGTGCATAGTGATTTTTTGGTCCTCTTCCATCTACTTCCTTTTTTGGTTTCAAATATTTCTTAACTTTCATGATGATTACTCTAGACGCAGACATGTTCTTGTCCTACAAGGCACTCGTTGAGAAAAAATATGGTCATCAATCTCTTAAGTTAATATCTGAAAATAGTGAATAATATGTTAACACCAATTTCATTACAATCTGCACTACACAAGGCTTGCAACAAAAACACATTGTTCCATATACACTTTATTATAACTTGTTGGTGTAGTTGAGCGAAAGAATCACACTTTAAGATAAATGACAAATTGTATGTTCCAACCTAAGGGACTAAATCTTCATTTTTGGGTTGAAGCCACAAATTGTTCAAATTACATAGTTAATTGCACCCCCACTAAAGATTTAAAAGGTATCACACAGAAATAAGCATGGAGTATAATAAAACCAGATGTCAACCACTTTCATGTCTTTGGTAGTGAATCACTAGCTCATATTCTAGATGAAAAATGGAAAGCATTGCAGCCTAAAAGTGAAAAGTGCATATTTGTTGGATATTGTGAAGATGTAAAAGGTTATAGAATTCTTTAGCCACATTCTCATTATATAATTATTAGAAGAGATGTCAAATTTGAAGAAAATATCTTGACTTATGAGCTTAATTTGATGTTTGTGCCATCTATGGCATGTGAGTCATCTTCGACGCTTGTGCCATATTTTACTCCCAACTTCCTTGATAGTGTTCCTACTCTGAATTATGATGATGATATTGAGGATGAAAATACACCACTTCCTACTCGTTTTCCTCTAGTTTCACCATCAAAACAACCTCCTATATGGATTCATTCAACATGCAAAGTGGTTGGTGATCTTGCAGGTGGTCTCAGAGATTAGTCCAAACATGTTCTCAGTTCCAATGAGTCATCTCTCTTTTAGCTCAAGTTTCATAGAATTATGATATAGAGAAATTTGAATAAATCTTTGGTGAATCCATATTGGGATGCATCTATGGATGAAGAATATTGTTCCTTAATATCAAAAGATACTTGGGATCTTGTACCTCTTCCAAAAGGAAGAAAACATATTAGATGTAAATGGGTATATAGACCTAATCATGTATAGGATGGAAGTGTTGAAAGACTAAATGAAAAGTTAGTTTCCAAAGTATTATCCCAAGTTGAAGGAATTGACTATAATGAAACCTTTTGTCCCCATCACCAAAATGAACTCCATCCAACTTGTTCTTATTTTTGTCCTTGTTGCCTTACATAAATGGGAGGTCCATGAAATGGATGTCAAGTCCACCTTCTTACAAGGAGATTTACAGGAAGAAATTTACATGGAATAACCTCTTTACTATGTTCAAACTTATTCTAGCCTTGTTTGTCACCTTAAGAAAACCTTATATGGCCTTAAGCAAGCTCCTCAAGCCTGGTATGCCAAAATGGATAGCTTTCTCCTTAACACGGGTTTTTCTAGATTCCATCCTGACCCTAATGTCTATTCCAAGAAACAAGGAAACCATCTCATCATCCATGTTCTTTATGTTCATAACCTTATTCTTACTGGAAAAGACCATAAACTTTTAACCCATGTGAAATATAGTCTTAAGAAGAACTTTGAAAAGATAAACTTGTTGATTATAATATTGATTAGACTAAGCTTGCAAATTGATTCATATAGTTAAACACAATTAGACATAAAATAATTTCACACAAAACATCAACACATTACACATAAATTACCATGGAAACCCATCTCCCGAGGGAAAACAAAAAAATAGTGAGCTTACCACTCATCTTTTAATCAAACACTCATAACAGGTGCTTACAACCATGATTTACTAGACCACAAATCACACGTTGTTACATCATCATTATACTTATCTATCTTTCATAGCCATTACATCTTATCATAGATGAAAATACAACCAACTACTCATTAATTAAAATCCATAACTTCCTAGCCATTTTTTGTTATTATGTTACAATCTACTTGACTGGATGGACCTTAGTTGATCGCTCATTGAGCTTCTAGTCGTTCCAATGATCGAATTCCTATTGAACAATCATTTTCCTTCGAGTAAACAATTATTTTAGTTAGCCAATCGACTATATACCCACCATTTATTGACCTCCAACTCCAATTGATCACTTATACCCATTGACTATCAACTTTTCTAGTCAATTTGCATATAAAGACTATAACAGTCCCAACATTATCCCACTTGTTTTCTTCTTTGCATAAATAGATCATAGCTTTAGTTCACTTAAGCAAGGATAAGAATCCTATCGTTTCGTTACACTAAAAAAACTTCTTAGTTCTCACCGACTTAGTCAATGATTCTGCAACATTCTTCACCCTGTCTACCTTTTCTAGTAACACATTTTGGTTCTCGGTTATTTCTCTCGACACAAAATGGTATTGTACATCAATATGATTGAATGATATGCTATGTTCTTATCTAGGAATATTTCACTTTGAATATCACAATCCCACCTAACAACATGCTGACCAAACCCAACATTTGAACACAATACCCGCAACCAAACAACCTCCTTACATGCATGAGTATCTTCCATGTGTTCAACCTCAATAGTCAACAACGCAACAACTGAATGCCTCCTACTCATCCAAATTACATCTCTATCGAATAACTTGAACACATATTCATCGTTTGACCATCTGCGGTCAATATTATTATAGCTCAAATTTGCACTTCTTTGTTTGTGAGGACAATCCAAAATTTGACACTTCAAATATCATTGTTTGCTCACACAAAAGGATATTTATGGATGGAAGAGCCTAGAATTGACCCCTTTTGATATGGCCATGAACATTCTAGCAAGTCTCAGTTATTCCCAAGCATATTGAAAAGTTGTTATCCTTCATAAGAGCATATTTGCAGCCAATCGTCATTCAAAATGTGAGTCATTCATCCCTTGCCTTTATTTTCCATGGAATGCAAGAAAAAAATCCATTTGCATGTTGCAAATGGTTTTCAGTTAGCCATTCACTTGTTTCTCTCTATTTAGGTGTGAATTCCCTCAAAAATTATGTAAAATATATAAAATTTGAAAATGATGGAGTTAGATTGGTTTCATGAACCACATGCTCGATTACAACCACCCCCCCCTCCCCCCCGCAACCACATGGTAACTATCCTCACTAACCATTAAAATAAGCGAGTTAGACCAAATGATAGAGCCTTTTCTAATTGTATTATTATGGTGGAGGAGCTACTTGAAATACATTATCCTTCCCTTTATCTTTGACCCTAATCATTGATCTTGATCCATGTATGCTGAAGCTATTTCCCTCCAATAGTTTCTACCTTTGTGCATGTGGATATTTGGAGTGGAACTAGTGGAGAACTTGAGCAGGAGAGACCTAGAGTTTTAGTTTAAAAAATGTGCCTAGAAGGACATGGTATGTTTTTGTACTTTTTTACTATTAAATATAGATTGGACATCTTACCCTTCCCCATATTCAATGTTTATCATGAGTATCGGATTTGGCTTAGATGTTGATATGTATTTGATTAATTAGTTTCATTTATACGTTATATTTTGAATTCAATAATCTTTTTGTAACCAAGTATTTTTTAGGAAGGTATTTTGGTTTATTGCAGGTTCTTGGATTGAGTTGAAGGAGAAGATATGAAGGAACAAATAAATCTAGGAGCATCCTTCATAAACAAGGTGAATCACATTTATCTCTTTAAACGTTTAATATAGATTTGTTTGATATTTATTCATGATTAAAAATCTGAATTGCTTGCATTCAAACCTTAAGGTGTATGTATTCTATAACCCTAGTATGTTGGTGATAAAGTCCCAATAATTTGGAAATTTTCCTTAATAACATATATCTCCATCCTTGTCGGAATTGACAAATCCATGCACATTAATTTCCTTAGTATTCTTAGGTTCTCCTCCAGGAGTCTTCCTTAATAACATATATCTCCATCCTTGTCGGAATCAACAAATCCATGCACATTAATTTTCTTAGAATTCTTAGGTTCTCCTCCAAAACAAATTGCATAGTATGTTGTGCTGCGCAAATACCTGAATACTCTCTTGACTGTGTTACAATTCTCTTTTCCAGGTGTTGATATGTACTTGCTCAATACTCCCACTACATGGGCAATATCCGATCAAATATAGACCATAGCATACATCAAACTACCTACAAAGCTAGCATATGTCACATGTGACATGTACTCTATTTCTTTATCTGTCTTTGGATTGTTCAATAGATAACTGAACTCCCACACGAATAGGAACTTGACTGATCTACTATCTTGCATGTTGAAACATTTCAGAACTATCTCAACATGTTTCCTTTAACTTAACCATAGCCTTCTACTTGCATGATCTCTCTGTATTTCGATTCCAGGAATGAAATTTGTTGCTCTGAGATCCTTCATGTTGAACTTGGAGGACAAATACAGTTTTACCTTATTTATTAGATCCATGTTATTTCTGACCAACAACATGTAGTTGACATACAAAACTACATATATGAAATGACCATTGACTTTCTTCCCATAAACACAATGATTTGTCTAACTTCTTACAAACCCCAACTGTTGGATACATATCAAACTTTTGATACCACATCTTAGGTGATTATTTTATACCATAGAGATACTTCTCGAGCAAGTATACCAACTCCTTTTCTCCTTCCACTATAAAACCTTGAGGTTTATTCATATATATTTATTCTTCAAGTTTACCATGAATAAATGTTGTCTTTACATCCATCTATTATACTTCGAGATCAAATGTTATAGCTAAAGACATTAGTACTGTTATGGAAGTTAGCTTAGCAACATGAGATAAAATATCACCAAAATAAACTCCCTTGACTTGGGAGTACCCTTTTTCTACCAGTCGAGCCTTGTACATATTTACTTGACTTTTTGCATTCAATTTTTTCTTGAACTCCCACTTATTGCTGATGGGTTTCCTTCCATTTGGTAACACGATTAGATCCCATGTTTTATTTTCCTTCAAGGATTCCATTTCTTCTTCCATGTCCCTTTTCCATAATTTACCCTCTATCAAGTTGATCACTTCCTTTACTGACCTGGGATCATCTTATATGGAAGATAATAAAAAATAGAGCAAAAGTAAGATAAACTACACCTTTCTTTTTTTTCCTTGTTTGACCAAGCCTCCTAAAATCCATATTTTATTGTTCCACATTTTCTTCGGAATTAGTTGACTCACTCAAATACAGACTTTCATTGTTCATTTCAAACTCTTTATTTTATGGTTCATTTTCTCTTTTAACCTCTTCATCCTTAGAATTTTCTCTGACTTCCCTAAATATCACATCTCTACTATAAAATTCCTTCATTGTAACCATATTCCACAACTTATCCCCTTTTGCTCCATCCTTGTACCTGATGAAGATGCATTTCTTCGACTTATTGTCAAGTTTGCTTCTTTTCTTCTTTGGGATATGCACAAAGGCATCACACCCAAGAACTATGAGATGTGTAAGAGAAGGATGTTTACTATCCCATGCCTCATATGAAGTCTTTTTGACTAGATCCATCATCTATGACCTATTCACTAGGTAGCATGTAATTTTAACTACCTATTCCCATCATTCTTGTGTGAATCCCGCACCACTGAGCATGCTCCTACCTTTCTCCATCAACATTCTATTCATTCTTTCAAAAACTCCATTCTGCTGAAACATGTATGGAGTTGTGTTTGTCAAGCTATATTGTGTTGTCTATAGAATTGGTATAATTCCTTACCACAAAATTCTCCTACGTTATCAGTTCTCAACACCTTGATCCTTTTACAACTCTGATTTTCCACAAGAGATTTTTACTCTTGAAACTTATCAAAAAAATCATATCTCTTCCTTAAAAGATATGTTGCGTGTGTTTTCGCGCATGCCCATGCCAAAGGGAACCTACTAAGGGGTTGTGCAACCTTAACAGAGTTTCGAAAAGTAAAGACAAACAATGCAAAATAAAACTATAAACTAAACAAAAGCAAGTGGATCTAAAATAAATCTAAACTAATAACATGAGCATATTGTTCAATATACAATACATATGCAAAGACATAATGTAAAGAATCAGAGAATAAATATCTTTTCTATTTAAATGAGATAATACAAGGGGAAGAATAACCTCAAAAAGTGTAGAGGAATGTGCCCCTGCAACTATCCAAGGGAGGTTATGTTTGGTCTCCAAGTGATCTCACAATCCTCTAGCCACACTTCACAATGTGGATCTCCAATAGGGTAGATAGAATTAAAGAAAGGCTAGCTTCAATATCAAATGGAATCTTGCCAGAATGTCAACTTGAGCAAAAAGGTGGAGAATCATGTTTGGACTATAGACCTTGATACCTTTTTGTAGGCTTGGTAGTTTATAGGATTAGAATCTAGGTTTATGGTTTTGAGCACTCAATCCATCACCAGATTTCAACCACGTAGGGACTCATGACAATATTTCCCTTGTTTCGTTTAGAACAAAGCAAAAACAACTGAAAATCAAGCTCGGATCGAGGTCCCAGATATCGTGGTAATTTTATGCAACTTGGGTTTCTTATATCTAAAGAAACTATGTGAATTAGGTCACTCCTTTCGAAGAAATAGGTGCGCCCTATATTTAAATGGTTGTTTCAAGGTTTTGACTTTCACTTTCGATTTTTTAATTGCTTTCTCAAGGTCAAATGGGTGTGATGAGGTGGCATGACAACGTGTGCGGATGATGAAGCTAATGACATGGTAGGTGAACAAATTTTGACCATTAAAAAAATACAACCATGTAATTCTAGAGAAATCATCTATGAAAGAAACATAATATTGGTATCCTCGTAGTGAAGGGACCAACACAGGTCCAAACACATCACTATGTATTAAATCCAGTATTTCCTTAGCCCTAGCATCACCATATCAGAACCTGACACGATTCTATTTACCATAAATACAATGTTCACAGAAGTTGACTTCTTCATAATAGTCATAGAGACCTTCAAGCATACCTTTATTGTGCATAGCACGAAGAAATTTATCATTTATATGTCCCATCCACTAATGCCACAATATGGTTTAGTCGAATAGACAAGTATGTATGCTATTAGACTTAGGACATACCACATTAGTAAATTCATTGGTGTATGTTCTTCATAATAGCTTGTACAAGGTTCCATTTTGAACTCCTCTCATCAATACCATTGCTCCTCACACCATCTTGCATGTATCTTTCTCAAATACATACTACTCACTTACATTCCCCATCTTAATTACACATATTAGGTTTCAATTTAAAACTAGGATAAGTAATACTCCTGGAATTGTTCCTATTCTTACATATTTAAGTTTCGTCGAACTTTACCTCATCCGACTATCCTTGCTGGTGAATCATCTCCCAATACGACATCATCACCATTGGACTTCTCATACTCACTGAACCATTCTCTACAAGGTGTCATATGATATGACGCACCAGATTTGATCAACCAAAATTCATGGTTTGATTGTGTAATTATGGAGGAAAAATACACAGTTCCTTTCTCTTCTTGCGAAGACTTACCTTCAGTTCACTGGCCTTCCTAAGACCCTTTTCCTTTTGTGACTTTTGTTGAATTACAGTTTCGTCTATAACGCCAAATTTTCTACTAGAGCTTTTGCATTTTCCTATGTCTACCGGTTGACCTCTTATCATCAAGGCATTGTGGGTTGAACCTTCCATGTTATTTTTTCTCATATCTTCTAACAACAAAGATGCGACCACGTCATCAATATTCATTGTGGTACTATTTTTTCCAATAGCCATGACCAAGCTATCCCAGGAATCTGGAAAAGAACACAACATACTAATACATATTTCATCCTCAATGTTTTTATATCCACAGACAACAATTGAATTATCGCAATGTTGAACACATTTAGGTGCTCTATAACCAAGTCACCTTCACCCATCCTCTGAATATATAACTTCTTCCAAAGAAAAAAATTGTTAACTAGATATATCGACTGGTACAAGTTCCCAAACTTTTCCCACAGCTTCTTTGCAGTTTCTTCTTCTAAGACATTTAGTAATACAAGATCTGATAAACCAAGCTGAATCATACTCCTTGCCTTCATGTCGATATTTTGCCAATATTCCTTCCATACATTGATCCAGGAGGATCCCCAAAATGAATTAAATTCAAACACTTCAAATACTTAATAAAAGGTTACAGTTGTATAGGGATTACCGAGAGCTTTCCGATGATACCCATTTTGTCAAATTTGGACTTTGAATGTAGAAGTTATCACATTTTGAAGTTTTGGCATTTGCACCAATTTCCTTTCAACACGTGACATGCAAAAGAAGTGTGTATCTCTGGTTTCCAAATTTGGGATCAAAAGTCGAGAGACGAAACGACAATTATGTTGAGCCCATGCCAACTGTCGACTTCCAACTTATGACATTGGGATCGGAATACTCAGAAGGTCGAGAGTTGAGGGGATAGTTGGGAAAGTTGCGTTGTCAGTTTTGACTTCTAAATTTCAATGGCAGGGTCAAAATAGTCAGAACATGTCGGCATCAAAAAGTCAACATCGAAAATTTCGCATTAGAAAGTCGGCATCCAAAATTCGGCATGAGATATAGCTGAAACAGGATGCACCACTTCGAAACATTGGCATGTGTCAGATGTCTATGACGCAGAATGAAGAGATCAATAAACAAATTCATAATCTGGTTGGAAGGGGAATCATTAGACCAAGCACTTTTCCATGTGGTTCACTAATCTTTTTGGTGCCAAAGAAGGATGGAACTTGGAGAATGTGCATCGAGTATCGATATTTGAACAAGATCATGGTAAATAATAGGTGTCCACTTCCATGTATTGATGATTTACTTAATTAATTGAAACATACAATTTATATTTCTAAGTTAAACTTGCGTAGCGGTTACCATCATATTATCATTTCCAAAAATGATATATGGAAGATTGATTTCAAGACAAAACAAGGGTTGTACGAGTGGTTGGTTATGCCTTTCGGCCTATATAATGCCCCAGCTACTTTTATGAGAGAGATGAATGACGTTTTCTGACCATTCATCGATGATTTTTTCATTGTCTACTGGGATGATATTCTTGTTTTTAGTCGCGCTTGGGAAGATCATGTTGCTCATGTGAGAAAGGTGCTAGATGTATTAAAGAGGGAAAAATTGTATGTAAATATGTAAAAATGTGAATTTTACAAAACACCTTTAGTGTGCTTAGGCCATATTATTGGTGGGGGTCATTTAAAGGTAGATGTTGCCAAGGTTGAAGTCATTGTAAATTATCCAAGGTGAACTACACTCACATAGGTTAAGAGATTTTTTGGTGTAGTCCAATATTGGAGGAAGTTCATAGTCGGATTTTCCTCCATAGCAACACCATTACATTCATCGACAAGCGTTAAGCAATATTTTCAATGGGGAGGAAAGCAACAAAAATCCTTCAATACTTTGAAGGAAAGAATTAACACCGCACCAATTCTAGTGTTACCATATTTACGATAATCATTTGAAATCGAAACATATGCTAGTGGTTTTTCCATTGGAGTTGTTCTTATGCAGGGGCGAAGACCTATCTGCTATAATTCTAAAACATTTTCAACTGCAGTAAGTAACTATCTGATGCAGAAGCATCGACTCAAAGTTATGTGTTTTCTGAATAAGCAACCAATGTTATTTTTTTGCTTCCTTGTAATAGTTTCTAGAAGTATAGGGTTAATTATTGATTAACTGTAATTGGTTTTTTAAGATAGGATTAGTTTGATTGTAATAATGGAAAATTACCATTGATATCCTCGTATCTTGCAAGAGGTTGCTCGATGATAAGTTTGTTATGAATTTGCATTCTTTAGGAGTCCAGATCCTATTTATTCGAATCTAACAAGTTTGAGTCAACAAATGTAATTGATCAAAGAGTTGTTGATGAAATGAAGAACATAAACATAACACTATGCGTATAATTAGACATTCATTGTCTTATTTTCAATAAGCAAAAGTAGGTTTTAATTCTCTATGTATGTGCAAATTGAGTTATATTAATAGAAATGCCCGGATGCCCCGAAGGCTGTGATGTGTTCATTCGAATACAATGTGTGTGAAATTGATCATTTCTCTAATCAATTTAACAAGATAGTAGCCTTGATTAAACAAAGGGAGTGAATTAGAGAGAAGGGCTTCCATTCGATGACACATTATTGAAGGAAAATATTGGACGGTCAAGATTAGAGGAGGAGAACCAACGGTACAGGATAGATTATGGAAGGCACAAACATGGGCTTGTTAGAGATTTGGAACGTTAAAGGTTACATGTCTCATCAAACAAAGATCATAAGGTGGATATCGAGACCGCGAACAATCGATGACCCATCTAGCATCTCGCTGGGTGAAGTGCACTGGAGTTAGTGGAAGGGTTAAAACGCAAAATTCTGAAACTAATCGTCCTTCATGATCACAAATCGACGGACGAGAAAAGTTGTTGAAGTAATCAACGACTCATAACACATTTTGCTCATATAAGTGGCAGGAGGTTAATGAAACCGAGCAAGCACGAAATTCCACTACAGAATAATTAATAGTCTTTGGAGTCCATCGTAATTAATTTGGACGACAACTTGAGAGCTGACAGGGAAACTTTTAAACAACGATTTGAGTTGATTCGGATCCAGCTAGTCCATCTAGCCCTTAACTGGCATCATTTTTGGTATCAGAGCGGGTTCACAGAAAGGATAAGGATGGCACCAAGACGAGGACAAGTACATGGAGTTCCAGTTGGAGGTGGTCCAGGAGACAAGTTGTGGATGCATATATGCAAAGAGAATTGTGACAACTCTGAGCTAGGATGGAAGCTATGGAGAGGATAAATCTAGGGATTTTATTTGTCATTGATGAAGAGGAACCACAGGAGGTTGTTGAAGAAGTCAAGGTATTGAGGATGCTGGTAAAAGCTAGTAACATTCCTAAAGTAGAAGTACCCATGTATGAAGGAAATCTGAATGTTCAAGAGCTCATGGACTAGATCATTACTTTAGAAAAGTACTTTGGTTTTGAAGAAATTGAAGAAAAAAAGAAGGTGAAATATGCAACAACCAGACTAAAAGGATATGCAGGCATTTGGTGGGATGAATTACAGATCAATAGGGAAAGAAAAGGTATGTCCAAAATAAAAAAAATGGGATAATATGTTAGATAAAATTAAAATTCAATTTATGCCTAGGGATTATGAGTTAACTCTCATTAGATAGCTGCAAAATCTTAGACAAAATGGTATGACTGTTAAAGGATATACAGAAGAGTTATTTAGGCTGAGTATTAGAGCTGGAAAGATACAAGGAGACATATAAAAAGTGGCTAGGTATATAAATAGACAAAGATATGAGATACAAGATGAGATCATCTTGTTAAATTTTAGAACTATTGAAGATGCATATCAGGAATCCTCAAGAGTAGAAGATAAGCTACTAAGAAAACAAAACCAGAAGAGTCAAGGGAAAAGTACAACAAGATGGAAAGGATATTCAAACAGAGGAGAAAAGTTTCAGGTATCTAAGAATGAAGCAGAAGGTTCCAACATCCAAATACCCCAAAGAGGAGGATTAAGGGGAAGTAGGTTTGGTGCTAGAGGAAGAGGTGGAAACAGAGAAGTGAAATTCTTTACATGTGGTGAGATTGGACACATATCATGGGAGTCCCCAAAGAAAAAACTAGTGGCTCATAGGAATGCAAACATTATTGAGGCTCGAGAGGAGTCCAATGAGAAAGCAGAGATGGAAAACCCTCCTGAGGAAGGAGAGTCTCTTATGATGAAGAGAGTTTTGGTAAAAACAAAAAAGGAAGTACATGAATTAGCACAAAGGAAGAGTCTATTCAAAACTAAGTGCAAGTCACAAGGGAAGTGTTGCAAAGTGATCATTGACAATAGTAGTAAAAATAATTTGTTATCCACTGAGATGGTAGAGAAGTTGGGATTAAAGAAAATGAAACATTCCACTCCTTATAAAGTGTCCTGGTTGTAGAAAGTACATCAACTCTTGGTGAATGAGAAGTGCAAAGTAGAGTTACAAATCGATACTTAGAAGTATGTTGTATTATGTGATGTAATTTCTATCGATGTGTGCCAACACTTAGAAAGGCCTTGTAAATATGACATAAAAGGTTGTTCATGATGGAAGGAGAAACACTTATTCTCTAGGAAAGGATGGAAGGAAGCATGTGTTGCTAACTTTGAAGGATAAAGCATCCTAAATAGATACAAGATATAATATCTTGTTGATGACTAGGAAAGAGATGCTACAAGAATTCAAGAAGGAAGACGAGCTGCATTTTTCCCTTATTGGAAAACCAAAGGTAATTTTGACTTCCACAAATTTAGATGATTTTCCTACTGAAATTATAATTTTGCTTGATGATTTTGCTGATATTATTGTGGATGAGTTACCAAATGCTTTACCACCTGTGAGAAGTATTAGTCATCATATTGACTTAATACATGGTGCAAGCTTACCCACTAAGGAATCCTACAGGCTGAATCCTCAATAGAATGAAGATATTAAACAACATGTACATGAGTTATTGGGTAAAGGTTTGGTGAAAGAAATTTTGAGTCCTTGTACAGCACCCACGGTGCTTAGCCCAAAAAAAATATGGTGGATGGTGTATGTGTATGTGTATTTATTCCCGAGCAATCAATAAGATCACTATCAGGTACAGATTTCCCTTACCTCGTATTGATGATTTGATCGATTGCTTGACTAGATCTGAGTATTTTTCAATTATAGACTTGAAGACTAGTTATTAGCAAATAAGAATTAGAGAAGGTGATGAATGGAATACTGCATTTAAGACTAACAATGGACTATATGAATGGTTAGTAATTCCCTTTGGACTTACTGATCCACTTAATACTTTTATGAAATTGATGAATGAGGTACTAAAGGAATAAATTGTAAAGTTTGTGATAGTGTACCTAGATGATATTCTGATTTTCAATCAAAGTAAGGATGAACATATGAGACATCTCAAATTGGTGTTGGATACCCTACAGAAAGAGAAACTGTTGATAAAATTGAAAAAAAGCAGTTTCATGAAGAAAGAGTTTATTTATTTGGGTTTTGTAGCCTCAGAAGAAGAGTTAAAGATGGATCCAGAAAATATACAAGAAATTCTCAATTGGCCAATCCCAAAGAGTGATTTTGAAGCCAAAATTTTTCATGGTCTTACAAGTTTTTATAGAAAATTCATCAAGAATTTTAGTCAAATTTGTGCACCCATAATAAACATCTTCAAGGGAAGTAGACAACCTTTCAAGTGTGGAAATTGAACCCAATGATAGATTAATTTTACTCACAACAATTAACAATTGATCATGCAAAATCACTCACAAAAGAGACTGAAATTGGAGCTGAACACTAAACTGTATTAAATCAGTGTACAATAGCCAACCCTGTAACATAATAGGTTGCTGAATAAATAAAATACATCATGGATTTGAATGCATGAGGAGCAATTCGAATCTGGCATAAAGCAGGCTTACTAAAATTAAGCAAATCCCCCATAGGTGTAAAAAGTTGATCCCAAATCTATCATGAGCTCACGAATTAGAAAAATGGCTTAGGCAAGATAAAGAGTGGTGGAATGACAAATAATACATGCTTTTGCAAGGAGAAAAGAGTGGAGCATGAAGAGGGAAAAAAACTAGTTCACCTCACCTAGTCAAACTCTTCCTATTGCCTTAAAACACTGAAAAAGCAGGCAATAAAGCAGAACAAGCAGAAGGGCGCCTAGGAGACTAGGAATAAAGCAGAATTGATTCCTTGAGGTTTCCCAAGCACTACATGGGTCAAATTAGGCAAGTTGGACCACTATGGATAGGTAATTGACAACTTGCATAAGGTGGGACACATGAACTAGGCAAATAAGACAAATAATTAAATTAATGTCTAAGGTAGTAAACTATGGGTTGATTATTCTAACACCCCCCCTTAAGCCTGAATTATGAGTAATATATCAGAAAATTATAGGGCCTAGCAACAAGGCTTAGTCACCCTTTACATACTGCATGTCCATTTAAACAAGAAAAGAGGAAAAACCAACTTGGGAAAATCCTCCCTTAAACATGGACTGTAAAACAAAATTTTGGAATCTTGTCTTCACTCATGCTTCACAGCATGATCAGCAATCCCCAGCAGTGATTTGAGATTGTTGAAGGTCTTCTCACAAAATTCTTTGGTGAAGATAGCAGCTACTTGTTCTGAAGATGAACAGAAGAGTAGGTGAATGGTGCCATCATGCACAAGCTCTCTGATGTAGTGCATATGGATCTTAATGTGTCTGGTTCTCTGCTTCTGAACTGGATCTTTGCAGATTCAAATGATACTCTGGTTATCACAGTAGATGGTAGTTGAGTACTCTGATTCGAAGCCACACTCTCCAAGTAATCCCTGCAACCATAAACATTGAGTTGCTACATTAACAACTCCTCTGTACTCTGCTTCTGTAGATGAGAGTGCAATGGCACTCTGTTTCTTACTTGACCAGCTGATTGGCCCTTTTGCAAGCATGAACACATATCCTAATGTGGAATTTCTATCTGTGCTATCACCTGCCCAATCACTGTCAATAAATCCAATCAAATCAAGATCACATTTTGCTTTATAGAAGATCCCATGTGTCCTTGTTCCCTGAACAAAGTTAAGGATCCTTTTGGCTGGTTTCCAATGGATCTCATGAGGCTGATCCATGTATCTAGAATCCACACTTACTGCATAAGAAATATCAGGTCTAGTATGTGTCAGATACAACAAACATCCAATCAATTGCCTATACAGTGTATTGTTTACCATAGGTGAAGAATCAACTTCTTCCAGCTTCACTCCTGAAAGGAAAGGAGTTTTTCTTGCTTTGCAATCCTTCATTCTGAATTTGTTCAGCAAGTCCAAGGCATATTTGGACTGGTTCACCTTGATTCCATCTTTGGTTTGAGCAATATCAAGCCCCAAAATTTGACTTAAGAGCCCCAAATCTGTCATGGAGAAGGCTTGGTTCATAGCTCCTTTTAAGGAAGCAATCTCAGCCTTTGAGCTTCCTGTAATGAGGAGGTCATCAACATATAACATAATGATCATTAATGAACCATTAACTAACTTCAAATAGACATTTGGATCTGATTTGCACCGAACAAAATTCAGTGATAGCAAGAAGCTATCGATCTTGGCATACCAAGCCCTGGGGGCTTGCTTTAGCCTCCCATACAATGACTTTCTCAACCTGCACACAAGAGAAGGGTTAGTAGCAAAAACTTGAGGCTGTTGCATATATATCTCTTTAGTGAGATCTCCATTCAGGAAGGCACATTTTACATCCATGTGATGTACCTCCCATTGCCTTGAGGCTGCAATGGCTAAGGCTAGCCTGATGGAATCCATCTTTGCCACTGGGGCAAAGGTCTCATTGTAATCTATGCCATGAACCTGTGAGTAGCCCTTGGCTACCAATCTGGCCTTGTACTTCAGTGGTGAACCATCAGCAGCAAATTTGGTCTTATAGACCCACTTACACTAGACTAACTTTCTTCCTGGAGGAAGATCCACTAGCTCCCATGTGTTGCTCTTCTGGAGTGAGCTGAACTCCTCCTTCATAGCTGTTTGCCATCTTGGATCTCCTACTACTTCTTCATATGTTTGAGGATCAAACTCCACCATCAAATAGCATTTTTCAGCAAACATAGGATCCTTCATGCACAGACCACTCTCAAATTGAGATCTAGTCCTCCTTGGGTCATTGGGATCCCTAGCTAGCTCTCCTGCTGCATGTAGTGTCTTGGCTACCCATTTTGGCCTTGTAGGGATGTTAGGGTCTACAATAAACTCATCTCCATCAGAAAAATCAGAATCAGCATGTTCAACAAACTCTTTACTTACTTCTTGAGGTTCAGGTGGAGAAGAGGCTTCTCCAAATTCCACTGCTGCAAGGGGTTCTTCTTCAAACTGAACACACCTTTCGATGAAGGCTTTACTTGTGCTCAAATTTATCAGTTTGTACCCTTTTGAATCTTCAGAGTATCCAACAAAAAGACACTCTTGGATTTGGGGCTGCAAAGCCTTCCTCTTCTCTGTTGGAATTCTAGCCCAAGCCTTTGAGCCAAAAATCCTGAAATGGGTCACATCTGGCTTGTGCCCACTCCATGCTTCGAAGGGAGTCATACCATCAAGCTGTTTATGAGGCACCCTATTCTGAATATAGGCTGCACAGTTGATAGCTTCGGCCTAGTACTTTGGTGGCAAATTTTTGGCCTCCATCATGCATGTTGCCATCTCCTTCAGTGATCTGTTCTTCCTCTCAGCAACACCATTTTGCTATGGTGTGTAAGGGATAGAATGCTGCATTTGAATACCTACATCTGCACAATAATTAATAAACTTAGACTTGACATACTCACCACCATTTTCAGATCTGAGGGCCTTGAGTTTCTTTCCGGACTGGTTCTCAACCAAAGCCTTAAAGACTTTGAATAGGCCAAAAACTTCATACTTGTGTTTCAGGAAGTGAACCCAGCAATACCTGGAAAAGTCATCAATGAAATTCAATGCATATTTGGCCTAACTCATGGACATATGAGGGAATGGGCCAGCAACATCACTGTGGATCAGCTTGAGGGGTGCAGAGGTTCTCTCATGACTAGCTCTCTCAAATTTATGCTCTGGGTGTTTTCCTAGGATACAACCTTGGCAGACTCCTTTGGAAAATTTTATCTTGGGAAACCCTATGACCATCTCTTTTTCACTAAGATCAGAAAGATATTTGTAGTTTAGGTGGCCAAATCTTTCATGCCAAATCTTGCTTGCTTCATTAGCATGAATCAGAAGAGCAGAGGGGTTTGAGTAAGGTAGGAAGTGTGAGAACATGTATACCTTTTGAGCAAGATTCACAACTCCTTTTGCAATGACTCTACCACTTGAGATCTCTGTGATCTCAACTTCATCAGGGGAGAATATGACTTTCTTAGGAGACCCAGTGTGGGTCATCTAGTACACTGACAAGAGGTTGGAGGCAAGACCAGGCACATACAAGACATTGCTGAACTGACCATGATCAAGATCAATCCTCCCTTTGCCCAAAATTTCAGTGAGAGAGTCATCTCCCAGTACTATAGGTAGTCCTTTTGACATGTCAAGTGAGGAGAAGGCCTCCTTGGTTGAAACCATGTGTCTTGAAGCTCCAGAATCAATGATAAAACTGGGTGAGCTTGATGTTCCAGCAACCAATGCATGAACTCTCTCTCTGTCATCTGAACTTGATCCTCCTTCTCTCTTCTTTGAGCTGTCTGGAAGGGAGATGTCATTCTTCTCCAGGAGTTGGGTCAGCATGTCTTTTTTCTTCTTCATACAAGAGCTTTCAGTGTGATTGCCCTTATTGCAGTATGCGCACTTGCTCATTTCACCTTTGTTTTTCTTCTTCTGGTAGTTCTTCTTGGAACCTTGTGGCTCCTCCGGAGACTTTTTCTTGTCTCTCTTTTGCTCAGGTGGCTTTTTAGCTTTCTTTTTGCTTTTTGAATCCACCTTCGAATCTCTAGCAATCATAGCTTGATCTTTGGATGGTTTGATGGTGCCCATCATCACCAGCTTATCCTATTCTTGTGTGAGAGATTCCATGAAATCTGCAAGGCTAGGCATCTTCCAGGTTCGAGCTATCAGTTTTGTGGCATAGAAGGTCGAAAAAAACACTGAATAGTCAGGGCCTAGCTTCGAGAGAATGGCCAGGATGAGCTGATAATCCTTCTTTTCGATCCCACACTGTTTCAGCTGCAAAACAAGTGCTTTGAACTTGGAGAAATATAGCTGCAGGGATTCAAAGCTATTTGGACTCAGAGAAATCAGCTCATTTTTTATTTGATGTCCCCTCATCTCATCTGTCTTTCCAAAAAGATCAGAAAGCTTCTCCCATACTTCATTCGGTGATGTCAATCCATCAAGATGGAAAAGGAGGTCTCTGGAAATACTCAGACACAGGAGACCATAGGCCTCATCCCTCCTGTTGTGCCATTTTATCTTATCTGCATCTGCATTGGGCTCTGCTTCTATTGCCATAGTCACCCTGTAGAGGCATTTCGCTCTCAACAGTATCTCCATCTCTGATTTCCATTCAAATAAATTGAAGGGAGTCAAGATAGTTTTCTGTGATTGATCCATAGCTTAGAAAATTTGTCCCGGCTATCAGTAGAAGGCTCCCAGTCAATGATGTCGAACCTACAAAAAAAATTTGAAGGAGAGAAATCGATCTACAATGGCTCTGATACCATGTGGAAATTGAACCCAGTGATCGATTAATTTTACTCACAACAATTAACAATTGATCATGCAAAATCACTCACAAAAGAGACTGAAATTGGAGCTGAACACTAAACTGTATTAACTTAGTGTACAATAGCCAACCCTGTAACATAATAGGTTGCTAAATAAATAAAATACATCAGGGATTTGAATACATGAGGAGCAATTCAAATCTAGCATAAAGCAGGCTTACTAAAATTAAGCAAATCCCCCATAGGTGTAAAAAGCTAATCCCAAATCTATCTTGGAGCTCACGAATTAGCAAAATGGCTTAGGAAATCTAAAGAGTGGTGGAATGACAACTCATACATGCTTTTGCAAGGAGAAAAGAGTGGAGGATGAAGAGGACAAAAAACTAGTTCACCTCACCTTGTCAAACTTTCCCTATTGCCTTAAAACACTGAAAAAGCAGGAAATAAAGCAGAAAAAGCAGAAGGGCGCCTAGGAGACCAGGAATAAAGCATAATTGATTCCTTGAGGTTTCCCAAGCAATACATGGGTCAAATTAGGCAAGTTGGACCACTATGGATAGGTAATTGACAACTTGCATAAGGTGGGACACATGAACTAGGCAAATAAGACAAAAATAATTAAATTAATGTCTAAGGTAGTAAACTATGGGTTGATTATTCTAACATCAAGTGGGCAGAAGCAACTGACAGAAATTTAAATCTGTTAAAAAAGAATATCATTGAGAAGCCTATTTTGGATTTACCAAGTTTTGACAATGTTTTTCAAGTGGAGATAGATGCTAGTGGGAAAACAATAGGAGTTGTTCTTAGTCAAGAACTGTAACACCCCAATTTTGACCCTGTGTTATTGAATTGCATATGATGTAAATATTGTATTTAATCGTGGTGTGGAGCCCAAGGAAAAGGCCCCACCATGGATTTAGTGTCTTATGTATCAGCAATTAAAATCGATGCCGATGGTTTATGTGCTAGCCAGGCACGATATGCATGAGACATCATGTAAAATGCAAATTAATAAAAATACCACAACTAGCTATGCACCGCAATGTTAAAGAGATGGGGGCATGATTTCACAAGGAATAGGGAGGGAGAATTATTCAAACCTTGAGCCTATGGGGAAAATCCAAATGTCTAAGGGAAAAACACATAAAGTGGTCAACTACCCTTTTTTTCTTTTGGTGCCCAGTCATCTAAAAGTGGTTGAAGAAGCTATATCCTTGGGATGGGAAAGGCATGGAGGTCAAATTCGAATTTGGGAGGTCATCCATTTTTGGAAAGTGTGTTTTTGACTTGTGGGGCAAGTAAAAGCTTGGGAAGGCATGCCCAAGCCATTAGGAACCCACGACTTTCATTTCTCACCCATCCTCATAGATTTTTGGCTCCCTCACGCAGCAAGAAGAGACTGAGCTCTCTCCTCCACGGTTTAGCTGTCGTTTCCTTCCCTTCTTCATACTCAGAATGCATTTTGGGTGTTGTTAGGGTGAATGGGAAGGAAGGGGCCACGATTTTGGGGTTTGAGGAGACCATTTTTTCCCCTGTGAGAAATCCAGGAGTTCTTCTCCACGTTTTTCTGCATTTTTCCTATTTTCTCCAAGCTGGAAAACTTGTTTTTGAGTTGCGGGCGAGTGGGAGAAGAGACCCATGAATTTTGGGTGTTGTTGAGTTCGTTTTGGCCATGTTAGGGCTATAAACGACTTTGGAAAATCGAATTGCTGTCAGAGGGATGTTTTTCCCATTTTTATTGTGCCGGTTGTAATTGCAAATCCCGTTTTTGGTAATGCCCAATGGATGGGAGAATAGATCCACATTCTGAGGGTATGATGAGGCCGTTTTTACCTCTGTGAAGCCCAAGAACGTTTCCTGAAAACGTATTTCCTCATGTTGGGTTGTTTTCCCCAATTTCCATTTTTGTTTTGGTTCCCAAGCACGTTTTGTTCATATCCAACAGTTGTGTATGACTATGTTTGATTAAATGGGTTGACTGTGTGTTTGATGCAAGTGTGGCTTGGTTGGATAAGTCCAAGGAACCCATGTGTTGTTGGTTAGTTGACTTAGGAGCCTATAAAACCGAATTTCTTGTTGGCTTGGCTGGACAGTCTGTGAAACCCAACGGTGTGTTGGCTTGATTGTGGATGTTTTGGTTTTGGGCTATGTGTGAGCCTGTTATTTCCCTAGTGCCTTGTGGAATCATGCCCAGCTCGGGGGTGGCAGTGACGCTGAGAGATTTATGAGCACACTGGCCTATGGTTGGGTTGAATGGTGCATCGACATAGCTAGTTGCGGGCCTACTTCTTTTCGAGATAAGTATTCTTGTGTATTTAATCTCTTCAATGAATTGTTTATGAATTAAAATGAACATGATGAATGAATGAAATATAATAATAATAATAATAATAATCTATTTTTAAGGTCACCGCCAAGCGAGACACCAAATTGGTGTATGAGACCCCCTTGTTTGTGGGACAAGGGACCCCCCTCTGCGCAGCGATTTAACTGCTAAAGTATACAGAGGTGTACATACACTACCCCCCTCTGGATTTGAACCCGTGACCTCCTAAGAGGAAACACATGCTCTTAACCATTAGGAAACATATTTTTAAGGAAATAAATATGTTTGCTTCCGCTATAGATTGCATTATGCATATCTGTATGTTTTTATATTAATGCATTTTATTTTTATGTTTATGATCGTGGGGCGAGATTGCCCAGTTTGATAGTAGCAGGGTGTTGGTCACGTCCTCTCCATCGTCGGGATGAGGGGTGGGGATGTGACAAGAACATAGACCAATAGCATATTTCAGTGAGAATTTAAATGAATCAAAACAAAAGTATTCCTCATATGACAAGTAATTGTATGTTGTTGTGCAAGCTCTTAAGAAGTGGAGGCATTACTTGATTCCCAAAGAGTTTGTATTATATTAAGATAATCATGCTTTGCGATTCATAAATAGTCAACCTAAATTGAATCAGAAATATGCTTAGTGGCTGGAATTTTTGAAACACTTTACCTTTGTGATCAAGGATACAAGTGGAAAATATAATAAGGTGGTTGATGCCTGATCAATGATACATTCTACAAGAAGGATTGTTTTTGAAATACAGTAAATTGTGCATACCTAACTATTCTATGAGAGAAAAAATCGATAAAAGAGAAGCACAATGGAAGTTTGTCAGGTCACTTTGGATAGGACAAAACATTTGATCAGGCAAGTTCTTTTTTAGTTTTAGACATGAATGCAATAGGATGTAAAGAAGTTTGTTGAAAAAAGCAGGATATGTCAACATGCCAAAGGGATGAGACAAAGCACTAGACTGTATCAACCCCTACCTATTCCAACCAGGCCTTGGGAATCCATCCGTATGGATTTTGTTATGGGATTACCTAGAAATCATAGGGGTAATGATTCTATTTATGTAGTAGTTGATAGATTTTAAAAAATGGCCCATTTCATTGCTTGTAAAAAGACCAATGATGCATCAAATATTGCTAATTTGTTCTTCTCAAAAATTGTGAGGTTACATGGTCTTCCTTTGAGCATTATGTCAAATAGGGACACTAACTTTGTTGTTCATTTTTGGAGAAATTTATGGAAGAATTTGGAAACCAAGCTTAGTTTTAGCTCTTCCTATCATCCTCATACATATGGCCAGACTAAAGTGGTAAATAGAATCTTGGGAAATATATTGAGAAGTATCATTTGTGAGAATACAAAAAAATGGGATTTATCTCTTTCTCAAGTTGAGTTTGCTTACAATGATTCACCTAACAGGAGTACATGTATGAACCCATTTCAGATTGTGTAAGGGGTGCATCCAAGAGGAGTGTATGAAATCAAAAATTTAGGAGAGATAGAAATGAGGAGTGCATATGGTGAATAATTTGCATCTAGGATATAATAGCTACAAAAAAATGTTAATAAGAAATTGTAGGAAAGTGGTAGAAAGTATAAACAACGAGCATATTTGAAGAGAAGGGAAAATTTTTATTTTTAGCTCTTCCTATCATCCTCATACAGATGGCTAGACTGAAGTGGTAAATAGAAGCTTGGGAAATATATTGAGAAGTCTTGTTTATGAGAATACAAAACAATGGGATTTATCTCTTTCTCAACTTGAGTTTGCTTACAATGATTCACCTAACAGGAGTACATGTATGAACCCATCTCAGATTGTGTAAGGGGTGCATCCAAGAGGAGTGTATGAACTCAGAAATTTAGGAGAGCTAGAAATGAGGAGTTCATATGGTGAAGAATTTGCATCTAGTATGAAAGAGCTACAAGAAAATGTTAAGAAGAAATTGCAGGAAAGTGATAGAAAGTATAAATAGAGAGCATATTTGAAGACAAGGGAAGTTAATCTTTAGGTTGGAGATTTAGTGATGGCACATCTTAGGAAGGATAGGTTTCTTAAGGAAACCTACACTAAATTGAAACTCAAGAAAATTGGGCCTCGTAAGATTTTGAGGAAGTTTTCTGCAAATGCATATGATATTGAACTTCCTTTTGACCTTGAAATCTATCCATTTTTTAATGTTTCAGATCTATATCCTTTTAAATATTAAGGTGTTCAGACAAAAGAAATGATTTCGGGTAGGGATGGTTAAGTGGTAGATTGGCAAGAACAGTTACCTCAGAAGGAGCAGCCACAAATTGAGTCTATACTTGATAAGAGGGTTTCATAGAAAATCAGGAACAAGGATTATTTTCAGTATTTAGTCAAGTGGAAGGATCAACCATCTGAAGATGCAGTGTGGATGAAAAAATGGAGGTTTCCAAGTATAATGTGAACCCTGAGGACCTATTTAAGAATTCTTTTTCTCCCCCGAAGTATGATGCAGGAGCATCGACTCAAAGTTATATGTTTTCTTAATAAGAATCCAATGTTATTTTATGCTTCCTTGTAATAGTTTCTAGAAGTCTAGGGTTAGTTGTTGATTAACTATAATTGGTTTTTTGAGATAGGATTAGTTTAATTGTAATAATGGAAAATTTCCACTGATATCCTCGTATCTTGCAAGAGGTTGCTTGAGGATAAGTTTGTTATGAATTTGCTTTCTTTAGGAGTCCAGATCCTGTTTGTCCATATTTGATAGGTTTGAGAAGTCCTATTTAATCATCGAATGTAATTGATCAAATAGTTGTTGATGGAATGAAGAAAATAGCCATAACACTCTACGTATAATTGGACAGTCATTGTCTTCTTTTCAATAAAAAAAAATATGTTTTAATTATCTGTGTATGTGTGAATTGAGGGATATTAATAGAAATTCTCGAAAGCCCCGAACGCTGTGACGTGTTCATTCAAATACAATGTGTGTGAAATTGATCCTTTCACTAATAAAATTAACAAGATAATAGCCTTGATTAAATAAATGGAGTGAATTATAGAAAAGAGATTCCATTCGATGACGCATTATTGAAGGCAACCACTACAAGAAAACCCTATGATTAGTGTCTCTTTTAGCTTCCTTTTTAGCATCCACTGTCATTTTTAGTGTATTTTTCATCATTTTTTGGACAAAGTGGACGCTTTTCCACGGGATGACGCTTTTAATGGCGTTATTTGCATCCATTTTTAAAATTTGGTGCTATTTTGGATGATAATTAGCATCCCAATTAGCGTCCTAATTAGCGTCCCAATTAGCATCCCAATTAATGTCCCAATTAGGGTCCCAATTAGCATCCCAATTAGCGTCCCATTTTAAAAGTTGACGCTAATTAGCATCCCAATTAATGTCTCAATTAGCATCCCAATTAGCATCAAAATTATCATCCCAATTAGCATCCAAATTAGCGTCCCAATTAGCGTCCAAAAAAACATCCCATATAATGCCAAGAATAGCCTCCAAAAACCTAAGACATTGATCTTCCTCATACGACATCTAGGGCCTCAATAATCATCTTCATTACAAGGACGCACATCCAATACATGCAGGACAAACATTCTCTTTACAAGGATTTCATGGTGGTTTCATACGAAGTGCATGGTCAATGAGCACTAAAATCCTTGTTTAGATCGTAAGAAATTGGTGTGTCTCCTTTGACCATGTTTAAGCCATCAAGAACCATCATCGGTGGATGAAAACTTGTAATGGTGACCATGCAACACATATAAGCCAAAATTTTCTTTATAAGTATGTGTGGTGACTTTTGACCATGCACTTTAAGGCCGCATAGGGTCTAAGGCCATATGAGTTTCCTAAATAAGATGTTCATGTCATGAAATTCCATTATTATTGGTTACTCATTGAAGGGCCACCGTTATGATGCCCAATAAAATAGTACAATTGGTTGTAGTTCATTGTCTATGTTAACGTCACTGTAAGGTTACTTTCAATAGCATTCCTTGCCCTCTTAAATATTTATTTATGGCAATTTATGAGCTTTAAGAAAAAGTTATCATTTCTCTTGAGGGTTAGAAATCTATTCATCATTGTTCTACACAAATGATTAATCTTACAAATCCATATTATGGTGTACCATACTAGGAGATGGAAAGTTATAGAAACAATTTTCCTTAAAGTCTCATGCAAACAAGCTACAACAAGTGATTTTTTCTTACATTTAGTGTCTAAGCTAAGCCAAATAATCTATTTGATTCATCTCCTTAGAAAAATACTTATGGTAATATTTTAATTCATATTTCATGCATTCCATCCATGTGTCATTCAATACTCACTCTTTTTATCCATCTCTTCACCTTAGATTAAAATTTGAAAAAAATCATTTTACATTAAATTTGAAAAACTAAAAACTAAAAACTAAAATGTGTGCATTCCATCCATGTGTCATTTAGTACTCATTGTTTTATCCATCTCTTCACCTTAGATTGAAATTTGAAAAAAAAATCATTTTACACCAATTTAAAAAAAACTAAAAATCCATATGTGGGTGCCAAAACATGTAAAAATACATCTGATTGGCATCGTGGTCTTCAATCTTATCGTCATCAAATTTAGCAGGGTATCACATAGTGAATTCAATGGGAATGTGGTGTTGAGGGTTTATATCATCCTTGGAATCTTTGCATGGATAAAAGACCAGACCCTCACGATTTCCTACTATTGGCATTGTGGTCTTCAACGTTGTCATCGTGGACTTTAGCAGGGTAGCGCAGCGTGAAGGTGAGGGGAATCATAGGGGAATGTGGTGTTGAGGGTTTATATCATCCTTGGCAGCTTGGCATGAAGAAAAGAACATACCCCTCATGGTTTCAAATCTGACGTATTCAAACTCATGACTTGATTCATAATTGATGCAGATGATGTTTACGAACTAAGGTTTAATGACTGAAATGGATGGTGTCAAGATCTCATTCAGAAATCGATAAACCAATATTCACATACAAAAATATTCTAGGAAGGACATAGCTCAATGACGGATTAGGATTGATCGTGTATGGATCTCAATAAGATAAGATTATACACTAAGATAAGAACATTAATGTAATGGGAAATGATCAAAACCATGAAACATAAAATACACCCTTTAAAGTGGATATATGTGATAAAAGTTGGATATATGCACAAATATTGAGTGTTTTTGCATAGTGGGATGGATCTCAAGTCCTCAATTGGATTCATAGGAAGAAATAAATATCCTTATGTAGGTGTCCTAGGGCATTAGGAATGGACTTCTAGGGAAGAAGAAAATGTCCTAGGCCCTAAAGAATACATTGAGGCACACATATCCATGAACAATGCCTCAAATAACCATGAATGACTTCACAAGGGTGTCCATGGTGCTATACATGCAAGTCTTGTGTCTTTAGTTCCTTTGACACGATTAATGTAGGAGACATAAATCTTGGGACCTAAAGGAATCTTCTAGGCATCCAAGGCTACGAAGGTTTCCTCCACCAAACACACATGGCTTCCTAAGAGTAATATTAGCCTATGATTGAGGATGTTGGTGCCATTAGATGGTTTTGACTAGTATGTGCACATGTCATGGCCTTGGGATTTATGTTGTAAGGAATAAGACCATGCCTTTGAACATAAGAAAACCATTGATGCATCAAAATCCATGAACAATGTATCAAAGCATCACGCATGAGTTCATAAAAGGATTCATGGTACTATGTATCTACATCTTGGGTCCTCAATATGGTTAATGGAGGACATATAAACCTTGGGCCCTAAAGGAATCTTGTAGTCATTAATGACTAAGAATGTTCCTTACACCAACCACAAATAACCTTTTAAGGGTATAAGTGGCCTACGAATGATGATGCAATTACCATTAGGTGGTTTTGAGTAGTACACACATGACTCAATTATTGAGGATGTTGTTGTATAGAAGAATACGATGCCTTTAGAATTAAAGAAAACATTGAAGCATCTACAACCATGATAAAATCCTTAAGCACCACATATGACTTCACAAGAGTATCCATGGTGCTATGTATCCAAGTCTTGGGAATTTTGGGCCATGGACATTATCAAGGGTGGATACTTGAACCAATCCCTAAAGGAAAAATTTATTCATATAGAGATGAAACAATAGCCTTAAGCAACAACACATGGCCTCCCGAGGGTATAATTTTCCTATGATTGAGATACCAATTTCATCATGTCCTTTTTAGTAGTATCTACATGTCTCATTGCCTAGGAATGATGTTCTAGGGAATAATACAATTAATTTGGCCCTAAACAAATCATTAAGGCATCCATAGCCATGAAAAATGTATCTAAGAACAATGCATAACCTCATAGAGATATTCATGGCATTATGTGTCCATGTCTTGGGGCCCTAAAGGAACAATTTATTCATATAGAATGAAACAATAGCCTTAAGAAACAACACATGGCCTCCCGAGGGTATAATTTTCCTATGATTGAGATACCAATTTCATCATGTCGTTTTTAGTAGTATCTACATGTCTCATTGCCTAGGAATGATGTTCTAGGGAATAATACAATTAATTTGGCCCCAAACAAATCATTAAGGCATCCATAGCCATGAAAAATGTATCTAAGAACCATGAATAACCTCATAGCAATATTCATGGCATTATGTGTCCATGTCTTGGGGCCTTGGGGCTTTAGACATGGTCATAGGAAGAAACTTGATCCTTTGTCCCAAAAATAATCTTCTAGCCATCTAATCCTAAGAAGATTGTATCCACCAACCATACATGGCCCCTTGAGGGTATCAGTTTCACATGAGTAATGATATTAGTTCCATTTACATGGTGGTACAACTCTATAATATGAGTAATCAACCACCATTTTTGCATAGAATCCCTATTTACATAGACACTCATATGTGAATTCTTTTTCCTTCTCTACAATATAGTTTGGTGGAACTTGAGCCCATGAATGGTTGAACATAAAATCTATAACATCTAATATTGTTATTATAGAATGGTGTGACTATCACATAACTACCACATATGCATCATGTATGGACACATAGATTTTGTTTCAGGTTCCACTTCCCTCATTTCTCGTTATTCTCCTTACATTGAGTAATGAGTATGTATCTAGGTTTATCAAGTGTAATAATAATACTATATAGTAATAAAATAACCTAGCATATATCCCTCTTAATCTGTATACTTTAAACATTGTTAGATTGGTATTTTAGTTTTGTTTTTATTCCTCTATGTCCTTAATATAGATGGATTTAAAAAAAAACTACTTAGTTCGATGTTAACTCTAGATCTATCACATCTCAAGAAGGATAGAATCACCTCGGGTGCAACCATTTTTTACATTGCAAAAACTTGAAGACACAATTGTACCTAAGATATTTGATCCCTCACTAAATATGATAAATCCACCATTAAGTTGTTATATAGAATAACTTAATTAATTTGTAAAAAAATTTAAAAATGATCAATCTTTTAGATCCTATCTTACCTTTTCTTTGGGCTAAAAGTATCTTGGATAAATTTTATTTCCATTCTCACAAAAATACTTCTAATTATACCACAAAACAAACCTTTAAGAAAATAGGTCTATTTGATTGCTCATTATTTTAATCATTATCTAAAACATATTTTCAACTATACATTTTTTAAAATGTTAAAATATAAAAAATAATTATATTCAACTAAAATATATCTTCAACAATACATTTTAAAAAAAAATTAATATACAAAATAAATATATCCAACTAAAAAATATCGTCAATTCTACATTTTTTAAATGTTAATATAAAAATAAATATATTCAACTATTAACAATAGTTCATCAAACTTTTATGCAATTTAAGATCTAAAAATAAATTATATCATATTATTATGTTATGAATCATATTTAAATTAGTTTATAATGAAAATGTTTACATATATTCAAAGCTAAAATATTTCATGATATTGTGTAATGGTATTATTGAACTTGACTATGGTTATCTCTACATTGAACAAATTGTTTGTTTATAAATGGTTACTTAAAATTATATAAGATATATTGGTTATCATTTTTATTATCAAAATGTTAAATTTTTTAGTATTTAATTATTAATGTTTTTTTTTATTTCTTAAATTGTAATTATTTATTTCCATTATAACATGAGATTTTTGTTTTATCAATATTAGAAATATTATATAACTTTTTTAAGTGATTTATAAATATTTTAGAAACATCAATATAATAAAGGAAAATTACTTAGTTACTAAATTTTTTATAATTACAAACATAAAAAAAAACTATTTTTCCCACTATTTCATTTTCTCTTTTCCCTTGATACATATGTGCAAAGAATAAGAATATGCAGGCGTGACTATTGGATCAATTTGGCCCTATGCGAATGGAGGTTTTAAGTTTATTTGTATAATCAATTGCTGTATTTTTCCTTAGTTTCATGAAATTGTATTGTGTTGATTATTACTTCTTATAAGAGTGTATCCCATCTTGCAGGAGCTCATTCTTTGGCTGAAGCGATTTATAAAGGCTTGGGGACGAATCTTGCAGAAAGAACAATAGTTTTGCAGCAATTGCGGGATTCTTCTGTTCAACAGTAGAAGCAAGGGGGATGTTCCAGCAAAAAATCGTATCAAGCATCTAGATTTTACATCATTCTATGGAGGTGCCTGCGCCCCGGCCTGGCCTTGTCTTCGGCTTATCCAGAGCTCCCATTGCAAACTATGCCGAGGGCGACGGTTGTTGTAAAACCAGAACCAGAATCTACAAGGGAACGAAGGCCAAGGGAAGTATTTGACTTGAAGGAAGGCACTCCAAAAAAATCAAAACAATGCAATTGCAAGAACTCACGGTGTCTAAAATTGTATTGCAAATGCTTTGCATCTGGAACTTATTGTGATGGTTGCAATTGCCTCAATTGTTGTAATAATGTTAAGAATGATGCTGTGAGACAGGAAGTTGTTGAGGCTACACTAGAGCAAAATCCAAATTGCTAGCAATCCGAGTGCCCTTCGAGATAATAGGGGAATGAAATGGGGGTGGCTGATAGCCTTTCCAAGGAAGCCACGCAGCTCCTCTTTGGCTCTTTGGAAGATTTTAGAACAATATTTGGTTGGCATTTATAGTTACTATCATGTTCTATAGCTTGTTGCTTGTTGTTTTGAACAGGATTAATATACAAACTTTGTGTGGATATCTTTATTGATATATGATATATGTAATCTAGTTTTTTTGTGGCTAAATCTTGTTTACATTAATTTGTGAATACTCTACCCGATGTAAAAACTGTAAAATTTTTTGTGTGGAAACACTAAATTGTTTTTTGTTGACAATGTATGAGGTATTTATCTACCTTTTATACATTTACTAACATAATTTTGCTCATATCTGAAATAAAATTACTATTTTTTTCCTCCCAAAACTATTTCAACATCTCTAATTTTCAGTCATTAAAAAAATCTTAACTTTAATTTATAACATTTTACATCTCTAAGTTTCAGTCATAAAGAAAATCTTAACTTTAATTATAACATTTTACATATCTTTAGCACATTAAAATATTTATAATGTTTAATTAATATTATAAATAAATTAATCTAATAAATATGTAAACTACAATTTTAAGAATTATTTGTCATCAATAATTATAAATTATTTAAGACAACATTATGGTTTTTCTTGTCTTAATATATTAAATTATTGAATTTTTATAATGAATTAAAATTATATATTAAAATTAACAATTTTATGTAAATTTTTATTGTAAAATTAATATTATTGTTATGTTAACCGTGATATAAAAAAAAATTAATATAAACAAATGAAATGCATGATAGAAATGATTTGACCATCACTTCATAAGGCACACATCTCTAATTTTTTCAGTCATAGATAAAATCTTAACTTTAATTTATAACATTTTACATATCTTTAGCATATTAAAATAATTATAATGTGTAATTAATATTAAAAATAAATTCCATAAATATGTAAACTACAATTTTAAGAATTATTTGTGATCAATAATTATAAATAATTATAAATGAGTTAAGACAACATTATGGTTTTTCTTGTCTTAATATATTGAATTATTGAATTTTGATAATGAATTAAAATTATATCTTAAAATTAACAATTTTATGTAAATTTATATTGTAAAATTAATTTTATTGTTATTTTAACCTCATTGATATAATTAATAATTAATAAAAGGAAGCAAAAATTGGTGCAAATTCGGAAGCAAAAATTGACACATCTTTGGAAGTAAAACATGGTGCAAAATGGGATGCTAAAGTGGTAGCAAAAATGGATGTAATATTGGATTCTAGCATGGTGCTATCAAAGATGCAAATATGGCGCTAACGGGGATGTCATTTAGGATGCAAAAGTAGACACTCCTTAGGAAGAAAAAAATGACGTTATTTAGGAAGCAAACCTCGACGTTGTTTAGGAAGCAAAGTTGGACGCTATTCTAGAAGCACAAAAATAAACGCTATTTTGGACGTCATAAAGGATGCTATCTAGGAAGCAAAAAAAGACGTTTTTTGAGATGCTTTAAGTTTTGTCCATGACGCGTCCCATTTAGAGTCTAGTTTGACCACTCAATGTAAAAAAAAATTACACTAAAAATGGACGCTAATTCCAGGATTTGTTGTAGTGAACTATTGGACGGTCAAGATCAAAGGAGGAGCGGTCCAGGATATATTTTGGAAGGCACATAAAAAATCTTTTTATAGCTCCAGAACATTAAGGTTACATGTCTCATCGTATAGAGATCATAAGGTGGAGATCGAGACCAGGAATGATCGACGATCCATGTGGCATTTCATTGGTTGAAGTGCATAGGAGTTGGTGGAAGGGTTGAAATAAGAAATTCTGAAACTGATCATCATTCATGATCATAGATCGACGGACAAGAAAAATCGTCGAAGTAATCAACAATTCATACAACACTTTGCTCATATAAGTGGCAGGAGGTTAACAAAACTGAGCGGGTGCGAAATTCCACTACATAAGAATTAATAGTCTTTGGAGTTCGTCGTAAGTGAGTTGGACGACAACTCAAAAGTTAACAGGGAAAATTTTAAACACTGATTCAAGCTGATTCAGATCCATCTAGGCCATCTAGACCTTACCTGGAATCGCTATCCTACCTATGATAAGGAACTGTATTCATTGGTACAGATTGTTAAAAAATGGAAGCATTATCTGATGGGTAAAGAAACTATTATACATATTTATCATCAACCACTTCAATATTTGCACTCAGAAACAAAGCTACAACAGAGTGGGAATTTTAGGTGGATATGGTTTCTACAACAATTTCACTTGATTATAAAATATAAGAAATGGTTTCAGAATAAGGTTGAATATATGTTATCCATACTTCCCATGACTGCATCCGTCATTCTTTAAAATAATTCATTGGCACAAACAAGTTATATTGAACAATATGTTGAAGATAAAGATTTTAAGAATGTGTATGCTTCATTAATCTATGGCAAACAAATAGAAAATAAGAATTATGTTCTGCATGATAACCTTTTATACTGCATTAACCTTTTATACTATATGATAACAGTGATTTTCTAAGCCAAAAATCACACTTCATTACATGATAATCATACTTCTCTCTCTTGTATAGCGATTACATATTATTTATAGACGCAATACAACCAACTGCCCATTATTGACAATCCATAGCTTCCTAACCATTTCAATTATTCTATTACAATCAACTTGACTGGGAAAAACTTGGTTAATCACCCGTTGAGCTTCTGGTCATTCCATCAACTTCCCATCGACAAGTCATTTGTCTTCAACCAAACCACTGTTTCGGTCGGTCAATCAACTAGATCTCCAATGTCTGACAACCCTCCAAATCCAATTAACTTATACCTCGTCAACTATAAACTTTGTCAGTCAATTTACATGCAAAGAATATAACATTCTCAACCAGACCTAGGAAATATGCATCATTTTCTTGGCCTCCAAATCCTACAAACCAAAGAAGGAATTTTTTTTTTCAATCTAAGTATGCTTGTGAGCTTCTTCTTCACTTTGATACAAATTATTGTAAACCAACCCCATCTCCCTTCCAGTATAGAGTAAAACTTTATGCCACTTTCATTTCCCTTGAAGTAGATGCCACCTTGTATAATCAAATTGTTGGTAGTCTAGTCTTATACTTATACCCTTCTTGATATTCCTTTGTTGTTGGTCTTATTGCTCGCTATATGCAAACATCTGGCATGAAATCCATTGGAAAGAAATACAAAGGATACTTCCATATATATAGGGTACTTTTCAATTTGGGATTCATTACAGTTCAATGGGACTCCTGTGTTGGTTGGTTTCACATATTCAAATTGGGATGGGAATCTTGATTATTGAAAGTCTATTGTAGGTTATTTTTTCAATCTTGTTTCAAAATCAATCACTTGGGCTTGTAAGAAACAACAAGCTCACGGTCTTTCTTCAGCAAAAGCAGAGTATTGAGTTGCATTTAATGCCAATTAGGAAGGTTTGTGGCTTCTATATATCCTTTCAAAGTTTATTTTCAAGCAATAACATGTGAATATCCTTTCATGTGACAGTTAGAGTGGCATCAAGCTTGCTAAAGATCTAGTTCAACATATATACCTATGCACTTCATCAGAAAGCTTGTTGATGATCGCATTCTTGAAGTGCTCTTTTTTCCTACAAATGATCAAGTTGTATACATCTTCACAAAGTCTCTTATAGAAGTGAAGTTTTCTAAACTAAGATCTATGTTAGGAGTTCAAGAATTTATCATTAAGAGGGGATAGGCTCTAATTCCTCCTTTCTTCTCCTATAGTGTCACTTTTGTAAATGCTTCAATCCAATCCCAAGTTGTTCTTAATGGGGGATGTTAGGATATTTAGACACTTAGGAATTAGTTAAGATCAACTTGTTATAATGTATCTTTAGTATGCATTTGTACATATGTAATCCAATAGTCACGATATGTTCTTGACATAGAGTGATCCGATTATTCATCTTCTCCTCGATCTTAACGACAATTGTTCTGTGGCTTAGCACATTATTGGTCCACAATCTCTATTTAAAGAGCATGATGGGTCATTTGCTAGTTGATCAATTATGAGAAGCTCATTTGTAACATTTTTTCTTTTGCACAATAATATTTCCTCAAGTATCTATTTGGCTGGGGGCATGGAGTGTTTCCCTCTTTGAGGTTTCAAACCACATAAAAACATCGATGTGTTGATCTATGATATGTTTGTGTGAGTGAATGCTTAAGGTGTTGATCTGTGATATGTTTGTGGAAAATCCTGTGATAGTTGAACATGGGCATGTGATTAGCATAGACAAAGTGCATGTTTACCAATGCAACATTAGATCTATATATGAGTGGATTACATCTAATTCCCTTGTATAGTTGTAAGGTTTCTTAGTATCTTGCAAATATTATGGAAGATTCATTCAGAGGTTCTTGTAGCCTACAACACCCTTAGTTAATCTTCTGAAAAGGGAGTGTTTACATTATTATATTTAGCTCAAGAATATTTTGGACAACTCAAGGAGGTGATGCACTTGTCCTATATGCCTGTTTTTTTCTTACCATATTCAAATTGAATGCCTATGCCTTTAATGAGGGGATTGGAGCTATCTCGATGTAGAAAGGACAACCTATTGCTTTCAAGTGTAAAAGGCTTAAATTCATAGAGATATTATTGTCCATATATGACAAATAAATTTTCATAGTGATACATGCTTTATCAAAGTTTTAGCAATACCTTATGTGTAGACATTTTGTGGTAAAAACAGATCATAATAACCTCATGTTCTTCTTTAGAAATAATTATGTGATAGACATAAAAAAAATGGGTGATTAAAATACAAACATATGACATTGAAATTGAAATTGTGAAGGGTAAAACGATTGGGTTGCTAATGCTCTCTCAAGGATGCTAGAGTATACCTTACTTTCTACCTTCATTTTTGGCTGAAAAAATGCATTGTTCATTGAGTATGCCAAGATGTGCAGTTGAGTACTTAGCCAACACTCCAACTTCAACAACTAGAAGTGAAATTATTAGCCCCCCTACTCTCTAGCTTCAACAAGCAATGTTATTTTACTCATTGTTATTTATATTATGTAATTTATAAGGCTTTAGGTAATTAAACATTGTCGAAGTACCAAGATTCACAAGTAACGAACCTAATGTCCAACTAAATTGTTGTTCTTGAGCTCCTCCATATTCCCAAGGTTTTATGTACTTTGCTAATGAACTCATTGTTCAAAATGTAGCTCCTATAAACACTTGAAATAGATGCAAGACATAGTTTGATATATGTAAGAGACCACTGAGACAAATGGAGAGTCCTCTACGATGGGAAAATATGTGGTTAGCTAGCTATCAAAAATAATGAGTGCCACGTCCCAACAATGAGAGTTCACAAGTAGAAAGTTCCATTGAAGAGTTTCACAAATGAAATTGTTTCATTAAAAAGGTCCTCAAGCTAAATTGTTTTATTTTTATAAAAGTTGCCTTAATTGTGATTAATTAAAAAATACCATTTTTCATATTCCTACACATTGTTAAAGAAGAATGGATTAAAAATAACATTATCATTTTTTTTCATTCAAAAGTATTATAAAAAATACATCTCAACTTTTGAATGTACTTAGAAAAATAATAATAATATAATTACTACAAAATATGCCCTATCACGTTAACAACAAATCATAATTAATACAAAAATTTTACAACCTCCATGGCTATGTTTTGAAATGGTTCTCCTATTTCTTAATTTGGAATATATAGAAGTTTTACAGCCTCTATGCCTCTATTTTGAAATGGTTCTTTTATTTCAAAACTCTTTAGCTTTGGAATATATAGAAGTTTGACACCCTCTATGCCTCTATTTTGAAATGGTTATTTTATTCCTTAACAATACAAAAGTTTTAAACATCTATGCCAATAGTTTAAAATGGTTTTATTATCCCTTAACTTTAAATATGTGAGAAATGGCCAAAGCTCATGGCCCGATTTACTTATTTTTAAAATGGGACAGACCGATACTTCCTCCACCCGGATTGTATAAATGCACCTTCTTGGTGTAATTAGAAAATAATAAAGTAATAAATGATATAAAATTAGGATGTACATAATTTGATTTGAAACATTTTAAATCTAAATCTAAACATATATATTTCAATATATACAATATTTATTACTTTACAAGTAAATATTGTGTAGGATAAAAAACAACTAAAATGCTACATTTTTTAGGCGGTTTTAAGTCAAAATTGTTTTTGAAAATTGCTATTTTGGTAATTATACAATTTCAACAATCGCAATTACCTGCCTTATATTAAAGATTAGATTTTAAAACTACCCAAATCATCCAAATCACAAATTGAACACTCCAAATTACAATTTCAACAATTATTCTTTTACCAAATTCAAAGGAATTAGAAGCCATTTGGTTGTTGCATATACTGTGCCAATGAATACATAGTAAACTCCAGTGTAACCATCTCGTGGAATGTGAAACTTTTTGGAAAGAGAAGAATTAGAAGATACCAGAACTAGAGTTTTTTTTGCCAAGGGACTGGTTAGGGTTTGGAGCGTGCTCATGGCAGAGGATGCTTGAGAAGAATGTTGTTATGGAGCTAACGAGCGTGGTTTTGTTTTTTGTTCCGGGTTTCTCAACTCTGCAGGACCCTATGCATCCAAATGGAGTCAAGTTGGCTATCTAGCTGGCCTAGTACCTGCCATTTAAAAAAACGGGGAAGTTATTGTTTTGTAGTGTTTGCTTGTATTTTGTTGGCATGGCTGGCAGGTATTTTCAGAGGGAGGACAGTTGGAGTTACAAGTGGGACGACCTTTACTCCCCGGTCACATCACCCCGGGTTTAGGACCCTGGTTCCAGCAGTTTTCGGTCGCCTGGTCTTAATAACCCTAACCCGCTTCTCAAGTCTTCTACCCGTCTTCACACAAACCCAAATGTTCCTGTGGATTTTGTTGCTGCAAGAGAGCTCCTCTCGACTGGTCCTTTTCCTTCCCCCAATCTCACGCCTTCTCGCGGTATCAACGAGAGTAAGAGAGCACTTGCGACTATTTTTACGCAGGGATACAGCTCTAGCAGAGACCAACCTATTTTAGATAGGGTGCGGAAGGAGAAGGGGGGGAGGAAATTCTGCAGGTGGAGGCCCCTAAATATTCTCAATGCCTGAAGTTGGAGAAGGTGCGCAAGGGGAGAGGCTTATGTGGCATGGAAAAATACATCACTGCGGACTCTGTTCTGTCCCTTTCTGAAAATGCTCTAGTTGGGAAACTGGAATTTTTCAGGCTTTCTCGTCTTGACCTCCTAGAGTGGGTTAGGGAAAAATGGAAACCGCTCATCAATGTGGTTCCTAGCGTTTTAAAACTCATGAATGGCTGGTACTGCTTCATCTTTCTGTCGACAAAATATAGACATGTTATCGAGAGTCATTTTTGGGTTTTGGAATCTGGTTCACTGGTTTTGGTTAGTTGGCACCTTGGTTTTAACCCCTGGAACGAACGCTTGATGAAACGGAACCTATGGGTCCTCCTCCCGGGTTTCCCTCTACCATGCTAGAACTTGGCAGGTTTCATGGCGGTCGCTATGGCCATTAGTCGATTCATTCTTATCGAAGATGACTGCTTCCTTGTAAGTGATAGAAGGATTCCAAAAATGTTGGTTGAGGTTGACGTTTCTAAAAGTCTTCCTACAGAGCTCGAGGTCGTCTGGGAGGGAGGCTTGCTCATGCAACAACTAAACTATTGGAGGTTTCCCTTCATATGCCATAACTACAGGGAACTAGGCCATATCAAAGCGAAATGTCCAAACCCTCATTTCGGTTCAGCTTCTGAGCAAGAGTCTCTCACCTATGAGGGTTCCAGCTGAAGACTTGGACCCTGCGCTAGTTCTCCCTCTTTCGTTGGACAAACCTTCTGCCAAGGACTTTCTTGGTAATTGTTTCCTCCATTTGCCAGTGCTTTCTAAATTTTTTCCTTCAGATTCTATCTTTGACCTTTTAAGGAAGCATGGGGATTTTTTGAATTGTGAAGCCCCTAAAGGGATAGATTCCCTAATCCCTTGTACTAATCTGAGTGCAAATCATTTGAAAAGTGGACCTGCTTTGGGAGCTTCTGTAAGATGTTCAAGGTATTTGTTACCTTTCCTTTACCCTTCTCCTGCAAGTATCGGTTCTGATATGCTTGAGACTGAGTGCCCTGATACCTCTATAGTCCCTTCTCGTCCAGATATAGCCTTATCCCCTTCCCCCCTGCCTGATTCTGATGTTGGTAGGGTTGCTACTGAAGCCTCAGCTAGAGCCCGATCAGTTCCTCCCCCCTTTTCCTTTGGCAAATGACTCTCCTCCCTTTCACCCCGAAGATTTCCCCTCTCTTCCTAACTAGGTCTCTCCTATATCTCTGAAAAATTACTTTGTAGTCATTGATGATGATCCTAACACCCTTTATATCTCGTCCATTAGAGCCAAACATGTTACTGTAGAAAGCCTCCTAAAAGGAAAAAAGGAAAATCTAACGCTGAAGAGGAGATTGAAATCATTTTTTCAACCCAAAGGTCCCTTTGTTGTTCCAATGAGGTTTGGATGATGGTATTACTACTAACATTGGGGATCTTAGAGTAGAGCATACCCCTGAGATGGTTCCTCAATGAAAATTCTCTCCCTCAACATCAGAGGGTTTAGCAGTGCTATGAAAAAAACTGCTTTAAAAATACTACTGGAAAACATTGGTCCCTCGGTCCTTCTTCTTCAAGAAATGATGGTAGAAGCTTCAACAACTTGTGATTTTTTCCTAAAGTTGAAACCAAATTGGAAGTGTTGTGACCTTGATTCTTCAGGGCTTTCAAGAGGGATCCTCATTACTTAGGGCCCTTCGGTCTCTCTGTTAAACTCTTTTTCAGTTGGTCTTGGACTAATGGTGGAAGGAAAGTTTGTTGGTTTTGACGTTCTGATTCGTTTACTAAATATCTATGGCCCTCACAACCAAAAAAGGTTTTCTAAAAAAAGTTGAGGGATACTAGCTTATTAGATCGTAGTGGACTTATTCTTGGTGGAAACCTAAATCTCACCCTTGCAGACTCTGAGATTTGGGGTGTGGGAATACTTAATGACCAACTACATGATTATTTCAACTCCTTTTTCGAGCAGGCTGATCTTGTTGATATTGAACCACCAGTTCTTAGCCCTACTTGGTCTAATGGCAGATTGGGAAAGGCAGGTATAACAAAGAGATTGGACCGTGTCTTCATGTCGGAATCCCTCTGTGACTCTTTGGGGCGATTAAGATCCTGGCATGTTTCTACAGGTTGCTCGGATCATGGGGTAGTGGTCCTTGAACTAGGCCAAGAAAAATCATTTAAGGCTTTCCCTTTTAAATTCAATAGAGTCTGGCTAGAAGATGTTGATTTATGTACTTTGGTCTTTGATAGTTGGCTGAAGTGCCATGACCTCTCTCACCTCCCCACTATGTTGCATTTTTTTAAGAAGCTCTCTTTTCTCAGTTCTGAAATAAAATCATGGGAGAAGAACAGAAAGTGGTAAACTAGGAGACCCTTCAAGCTTTGGAGAATGAAATCGAATCTCTGGAGAACACTTTAGATGATGATTATTTTTCCTCTAGTCGAAAGAATAAATTGGCTATCCTGAATGCAGAAAGGTCCATAATTTTATTACTTCTCAAACAAACATTGAGGCTAAAGAGTCGTGTTGTCTGACTAGAGGCGGGCGATACTAACTCTAAGTTCTTCCATCGCTATGCTAACCACATAAGAGTTTCAAATTCCATTTGGGAGATAAAGAATAAAGAAGGTAAATTTCTTGGTGAGCAATCAACCATTATGGAAGAATCGATAAAATCACTTTAAAGAAATTTACAACCAAGATCGTAGCCTGACTCTTCCACGGCAGTTAAAGGTTCTGAAGAATTTTCCAAACTTCTTCTCTGTTGAAGAGGGAAAAAAAGTTAGTGCAAAAGTATCTAAGGAAGAGGTAAAAGCTACTTTGGCCCAGTTCAGTAAAGATAAAAGCCCTGACCCGGATGGTTGGCCGACAGAGTTCTTTCTTCACTTTTTTGATCTAATGGGAGAGGAAATTACATTGTTGATTAATGAATCTCGCAGACTGGGTAGCATTCCAGGTTCCCTAAATGCGACTTTTCTTGTTCTTATGCCGAAGAAAGACAAGTCGGACTTGCTCTCTGATTTTAGGCCTATTTCGCTGTGCAACACCCTCTACTAGCTTATCTCAAAAATCATTGCAGATAGGATCATGGATGTTCTGGGTAGAGGCATCTCTAAGCAACAGTTCGATTTTCTCCTTAACAGACAAATCACAAAGGCTGTTGGGATAGCTCAGGAATGTCTTCACACTATCAAGCAAAGAATTTTGAAGTCTTTAGTCCTTAAAGTTAACATGGTTAAAGCTTTTGACAGGATAGACTGGTCCATGCTCAGTCTCATTCTCATTCAGATTGGCCTACCTTATGAGGTCGCGAGTTGGATATTCAGTTGTATCTCCTTGGCTAGTTTCTCTACTTTGATAAATGCCACTCCTTCTCCCTACTTTAAATCCTCTCGTGTTCTTCGTCAAGGTTGTCCGCTTTTGCCCCTACTTTTCCTCCTCATTATTGAAGGATTGAGCATATTAATTGGGGAGAGTAGAAAGGATAAAAAGATCATTGGTCTTAAGCTTTCCTCCACACTTAGCATTACTCACTTGCTATTCGTGGATGACATTCTCATTTTTTGTTGTGGCTTGAAGGAGGAATGGAAACATTATAAGGACTTATTTGATCTTTACTGCAGGGCTTCAGGTATGTCGATCAATTTTCAAAAGTCTCATTTTTGCACTTCTAGGGTGGACATTCCTACTCGGGACCAAATTATAAACTTTTTTCCTTGTACTGATTCTGAGATAAATGAAGGAATCAAATATCTTGGCTTTTTTATAAAATCAAATTGTTATGCAGTAAAGGATTGGAACTGGTTGTTGAAGAAGTTTGACTTTAGAACCAGGTGTTGGGCCTTTCGATGGATCTCCTATGGGGGTCGTTTAGTCTTGGTAAATGTTGTCCTCCAAAGTATACCTGTATATTGGTTTTCCCTATACATTCTCCCACATTCGACTGTGGATCAACTAAAAAGAAGAATATCAAACTTTATTTGGTCTGGGGGCTCAGATTCCAAAAACTTCCATCTATCGGCCTAGGTTTCTATAGCTCTGCCAAATTCTTTGGGCAGATGGGGCTTAAAAGACTTAAAAATGTTTAATCTCTCCCTTGTTGCAAAGAGCCCGTGGAACTCTATCTTCTCTACAGGTTTATGGAATAAAGTCATAAAGAGAAAATATATCAAACAATGGTCGATGGAGAGTTGCTTCAGAGACTCAACTGCAAAGTATCTGAGGGCCTCTTACCTTTGGAAAAGTCTTTTAAAATCCCTGTCGGTTATTAAGGAACACCTGAGCTGGATTGTTGGTCGTGGATTTCAAATCTTTATTGGCATTGACCCTATTACAGGTGTAAAGGAAAGTGGTTTTTTATCTAGATTGTTGATTTATGAACTTCACCACAGAAATTTGTGGGTCCTCCCTCAAATTTGGAAATCTTCAGAAGATGGGTTTGGTTCTTGGATAAAGGCTGAAGACTTATTGCTTCCAACAGACCTTGAAAGTGAATGGATCACCTTCATTGTCTCTTTATCTCATGCAGACATATTTCTCGGGGAGGGTGCTGACTCTTTGGTTTGGGAGCAAAATGTTTCGACTTGAGTGGTTACTGCGAACCATGCCTATGAAGTTCTAGTGGCTCGGAGGAGCCCCCCTCCTCCCATATGGTGGGTCAAGGGGTTTTGGAAAAGCTCTATGCCTCTAAAAGTTAAACGTCTTTGTTGGTCACTTCTCCACAACAAAATTCTAGTTTGGGAAAATCTTCAAAAAAGAGGATATATTGATCTAAGCATGTGTTCCTTGTGTAGATCCAACTTAGATTCAGTCGAACACATTTTTCTGCATTGCTTATATTTCAAAGCAGTTTGGAGAGAGGTTAGCTACCACTTTTCTATCTCCTTTAATTGGGATCTGAGATCTATTGAAGACTGTTTTCTCTATTGGTTCAGAAGCATAAAGAAGCGGAAGTTTCTCCCTCATTTTTGTGTTTTAGGAAATTTGGAAAACCAAAAACACGCGCATTTTCCAAAATATTGCTTCCTCTATTCTAAACAATGTTTCTAAGATTGTGGCAGGTTTTCTGGAATGGAACAGAGTTAGTGCCCCAAAAGTTCAAAAGATTCGGATCAGCCCAGTATTGGAATCTGATACCATCTATGGATTCTTTGATGAGGCAGAGCAGGCTGGAAACTGTGGTACTGACATGATCCTCCATATAAATGACAATCACAGTTTCAAGCTAAGGATGGGTGTTGGCAATGGCACTAATACTTTTGCTGAACTTTTAGCCTTACGTGGGATTTTATGGTTTGCAAAAAAAGGAAATATTCTCCAACTTTCTATATTTGGTGACTCAAAGGTCGTTATTTACTAGGCCAGAGGTCTCACCAATTTGCAGTCTCTGAGTTATGACTACTGGTTGAAAATGATTGGGCTCCTAAAGAATTGTTTTCTTTCTTTATCCTTCACGCACCTGTACAAGGAGTTCAATTCTGATGCAGACAGCCTATCAAAGCTTGCGTTAGGAGATTGTCCTGGTATTCTTCACTTCTCTGAGTACTCAGGCGGAATCTTGATTGCTAAAGGTCGGCTTACCTGTTTCTAATTCTCCCCTCTGGTCTTGCTTTGGATTGTTTTAGGTTGTATTTGCATGGCAGCTCGTTGTATTTGCATGGCAGCTCTCCAGAGCCTGGCTATTTTTGTCTGGAAGTTATTTGAGCATTTCCATATTTTTGCTTTCTGTAGGCTAATGAGTAGGGTCCTTGACGTTTATTATTGGATATTAGTTAAGCTTTTCCCAAACTTTCAATATGGTGTTTTAGCCTATTTTGAAGAGGATTTTACATAAACAACTACGATGAAATTTTAATTCTTATAAATAACGAATTACATACCTTTTATAGTAAAAAAAAATATTAAACTCGAAAATGATGGTATTCTTACATAAACAACTACGATGTAATTTTGATTCTTATAAATAACCAAATACAGTGAAAAAAAAATATTAAAGTCGAAAATGAAAGGTTTTAAGAGCCCTTGAAACAACGTCATGGGGTATAAATAACATTTTCGTCCTACGATTTGGGTGTTTCAGCATAACAGGTGGGGCCATGGGCTCCTTACATTCCTCTTTGAGTTAGATCTTGGTAGCCCTCCCAACAATAGCAAGTCATATTAGTGGGGTGCGGCGGTGACCCACCATATGACGTCATGCTTTCCACTGTTTCCCCTTAGGTGCCAAGCCCACGTGTCGGCATGTTCGATTTTGTCCTATGTCGAGAAGAGAAGCGACAAATAAACAAGAGCATTAAAAGCGTGAGAAGATAGAGAACTGATGTTTTATTCCAATAAGGGGCAAGGTTAGGTATCGTTTCTATAGTTGATGTATTTTGTATTTGCAAGCTTTGTGGGTGGGATTTGGTAGAATAGTTAATGTTTGTGATAACATGTTGTGGGGTGGCATCCCTCCATTCCCACAACTAAATAAAGATAAAGATAAAGAGGCACAGTTTGTACTCTGACCCCAAATGATAAGAGAGTTTTGTGTGTGGTTATTATTCACATACGTGGACAAAACTAACTGAAGGTAATAAATTATAGCTAAAAATCTAAAATTTATGTGATTGTGATGGATAGAAGAGGTTGACTAGATTACCTTGCATTGCACATGCATTTATTCTTTTTAGATAGAATATGAACAACTAATATCACCAACTTTAAATACATAACATAACACAATGTGTGGGGTAATATCACCAACTTTAAATACATAACACAATGTGTGGGGTTTGTCCTAAGTAAAAAACCTAGCCAAATTGTCCATCCATGTCACGCAACCATGTTATTCAACCAACAACCATGTCCAGTATGCATTTTCAACTTTTTCTCTTTCTTCTAGGAATAAAAAAGGTATTATCTTCATCGAATATTATTTAAAGTACAGGACAACTTACAAGGATACCCATGTTTGGTTCATATAAATGTGTATATCTACCATTAATCTTTGAAAAGGAACTATATTACCATGAAATCATGTGTTCCTCTTCAAAGACGCTAATTGATTAGTAATTTTGATTTTAAATTATATACCATTTTCATAATGGATGAGGATTATGATAAAACTATTTTTTTATTGAAATTAATTTTGTTTTTTAAATAATAATTGATTTGTTTAATAATTTTTTTTTTGTGGTTGAAAAAATTGGAACGAAACTTCCTTAAATTTATATAATTTTGATAAATGAACATTTTAAGAAAGTTATATATATATATATATATATATATATATATATATATATATATATATNATTACTCAATTCTCTTTTAAAAACTTATCCAAAATATTTTAAACTTAATCTTTTTTTATTGCTATTTTATATGTAGCTTATTTAATTTAATTTTTTCAACATCAAATTTCCAATTTATTTTATTTTATTTTTAATAACAATAATTTCAACCATTTTCATATTTATTTATTTTGTCCCTCAATATAAAAAAAATATCTTGAAGAACTTGAAAGTTATATAATACAATGGTATAAGAAACAACATACCACATATCTATATAAAATTAATTTTGAAGTTATTATACCTACCGCGTGCATGTATATTGCATTTGCTTTGCATTAACTACTTATTGATTTGGGTGTTGACTGCATTTTTTTTTTCCAATCCTCCAAAGTGTCACATAAGGAATCTAATTTGGTTATTTTTCTTAAATATTTCTACGCATTTATCTGTCATGCAATTGGTTGAGAGGTTTGGAGTCTTATTGTAAAGCATGTGGTGGCCTTCTTAGTATTGGAAAAGCTTTTTTATGTTAACATGTTTTAACATGGAATTTGACACTATCATCGAGTTTTTTTATTCCACGCATGTTTTAATATGGCATTTGGGACCATAACAGAGTTTGACAAAATGAAAATTAAAATCATTAATATAGAATAATAAACTATGCATATCCATCAAAGATAGAATTCAAAAAATTGATATAGAATAATGAATTATGCATATTCGATCCAAGCATAGTTGTTAATACCTTGCTATGATACCTTGCTATGAGCCAATGTAGGATTGCTTTTAAAAAGGCCTAACAAATTATGTACATCACATTTAGTTAGTCATTGACCAAGTATTACTTTGAAAATCTGGACTATATTTTTTTTCTAATTGCCAAAGCTTTACATTAGCTCTTATTCTAGAGCATGCAACTTTGTACTCATTTTTTCCATACATCCATTACTCCTCGCATTGTTTATCCTTGCATCCATTATTACTTGCATTGTTTATTGGTTAGAATATCGATGTTGCAAAATTGTTTAATTTGTATATAATTTATAATGTCTCACTTAATAAAAGAAACACAAGTATACATTTTGTTAATATTATTTGACAATTCATATGTCTGAGCTTTTATTAACCCTACCTATTTTGTTATTATGTTACAAAACAATCTAATTAGTTGTAATTGCAAAAGACGTATATATTATATGAAACATAAAATATATGTTTATTCACTAAGTTTGGCAGATGCCATTTACTTTTTGCACCACCTCACTAATAGATTACCTAAGTTTAAGTAGCATTTATTTCAAACATCTCTGTCTCTTTTCCTATGTTGTAATGAACCACAAAGAAAAAAATGTACTAATAAATATTAATAATATTGATAAATTAATTAAATGAAAAGGTAAATAAATAGGCATCAAATTGAAAGGTGGTGCCTCATCACCAATGCAACCCTTGCATGGGTATTTATACAAGCATCATTTTTCATTGTAAATCATCATTATCTTATCAATCATATAATATATTATTTTTCCTTTAATGGAGAATCTGTGTTATTTGCACTGGGTATTTGTGTAAAAAGGGATTTTGTTGTTTCATTGGTATCAAAGCCCCTTCTTGGCCATTTACTTTGATCTTGCATTTGGCAAAAAAAAAATCAGACCTTGTCTAAATCGATTATTGGCCATACTCATTCTATCAGAAGTTCTCTTCTTTTGGGTCTTTGACCATCATAGGCCATTGGCCATTTAAAATTCAAAAGTTTATCAAAGAAAAATTACTCTACTACCAATTATGGTTTATGAAAATTACGTTGTCACATAATTTGCGGTAGAAGATACCATCATCGGAATACAACACGAGAAGAAACTACCTCAAGTCACCATTGTTGCCACCATAATCTACAAATAAATTACCAGCTGCCATGTGATATCGAGATGAACGTGACACTTCAAATATCGATCAGTGGGACCATTGTGTGCTAGTGTAACGCCACTTTTACTGTTCAATGCCCTATTTATATATCGTGGTATACATTATAATCATTGTGTGGTCTAAGTTATAGTGGGTTGCATCAAAGTTTGTTTAGCAATCAAAGAGAAAAAGTAAAGGTCACGACCCTTTGAAAATTTAATACATCCATCTATTAAATTACATCGGATTAATTATCTAAGGAAAACTTTGTGAATTAAGGGAAGCAGATTAAATTATTTTTTATTTCATTCTTCAACCCCACACATTGTATAAAAGGTGAAAAAAGTTGAAAACACTTTTTAAATAAAGTAAAAAAAAGAAAAGTGAATTGCGTGGAAGATTAATTAAAGTCCAATTGCTATCGGTATTTGTCCAACCATTAAAGAAAATTTTATTGATGTTGATCTTGCTAATCACCTACAGGTCCCAGGATCAAGTAGAGTGAAGAACAAGTCAAATGAAGATCAAATAAATGAATTACCATTACAGGTTGATGATTATAATTTTGCATCTCAATTCATTGTTGCAACTATAGATCACAATCTTGTTGACATAATGTTGTGTTCCAATTGGTTGGAAACATTGGGAACGTTCATTATCAATGCAAAACAGAAGTTCATGAGCTTCTTCCATGGGAAGAATAAAATAAATGTACATGATATATCAGCGGGAGTTCCCCAATCACAAAATATAGACAAAGGATCAACTTATGGAAACTATGAAGACTTAGAAGAAGAATTAAAGCGTTTAAATAAAATCATCATTAACAAAGATAAGGAAATTGTGCAAATCCATGAGAAATTAAAATGTCAAGATTTAGAGGTAGAACGACATCATCAACAAATTAAAGAGCTTCAGTGACAAAGGACGACATTCAAAACACTCACAAATTAGAGACTGCAAAAATCAATGAAACAATCTCAAACAATAAGGATGAAATTGTCTGGTTGAGAAATCATAACAAAACCCTAGTCACAAAAATCAAGAAATTAAAAATTAATTGAAATCTAGAACAAGCTCATCAAGATATTGAGAAGAAGTTGTTATAAAATATCGAAGAGAATTACCATTAAAAAAATCAAAATCAAAATCTTTGGATAAAATTATCAAGAAATGGTGAAGAAAAATCTTCTTTAAAGAGAGTTAATGAAGAATTGCTTGAACAGATTAAGACGTTAAGAGAGGACGAAAAGTTCAAAAAGATTCAATATGATAATAAGCTATTAGAGAATAAATTAGAGAAAATCCTAAAGTAAGCTTCAAGATTCTTAGTAAAAGAAATTCAAGTTGGGGAACAAGAAGTCCAATCTAGTAAAAAACAAACAATAAAAACTCTTTATCAAGACCCAAATTATAAAAATCATTTTGACCAACGACAGGGTCAAAATGAACATAAATAGATGGGTTATGATTTCAGAAAAAAAAATAAAAAATAAAAAAAAATAAAAAAACTAAGCAGAAAACAAGAAGTTCTATCCAACCCAACGGTCAACAGATAGTCCTTATAAAGAATATAGATCTTAGATGGACCACATCACCCTCGATGCAACATTTTTTCTTGGGAATTTGTAACTCATATCATTGTGTTTCGTCAAGTGTCAGAGTTACTAAACACAAAAGATTGAGAGATGACAATACAAGCAAGAAATAAAACGTAAGCCTTGTCTTCAATAAAGCTTTGAGAACAAATCTTCCCTTAAGGAGAAGGCAATGTAATGAACAAAAAATAAAATAAATATGCATTAATAAATACTAATATATTGATAAATTAATTAAATATTTAAATGAAAAGGTAAATGAAGAGGAACCTTATGATAGGTGGGCGTCTCATCACCAAGGCAACCCTTGCATGGGTATTTATACAAGCATCATTTCTCATTGTAAATCATCATTATCTTATCAATCATATGATATATTATTTTTCCTTTCATGGAGTATCTGTGTTCTTTGCACTGGGTATTTGTTTAAGAAACGATTTTGTCGTTTCATCTATGCTCAAGGAAATGATGTAAGTACTTATGGTATGCTTACATAGTTTGATAGCATGTCTTCCTATCCCGACATGTTGGTGTGTGTGAATTACCTGTAAACATGCAATATTATTATGATTTCCTATAAACATGCAATATAGACACATTTGGGGTTGTTAGGATATGTAGACACTTAGGAGTTAGTTAAGATCAAATTCTTATGATGTATATTTAGGTAAAGTGTGTTTCTTTAGTATGCATTTGTACTTATGTAATCCAACGGTCACAATATGTTCTTGACATAGATTGCTTCGACATCTCATCAGCTCATCGATCGTAACGACCAAACCGTTCCACAACTTAACTCCTTATTGGTCCAAATCCCTATTTAAAGATCATGGAGGGTCATTTGTTATTTGATAAATTACGAGAATATCATTTGTAACATTATTTTTCTTTTGCATAATAATATTTCCTCAAGTAGCTATTTGGTTGGGGTCATGGAGTGTTTCCCTCCTTGAGGGTTTAAACCACGTAAAAATATTGGCGTGTTTATCTATGAGCGAATTGTGTGAACAATTGGCATTGCTCAAGGTGTTTGTTCTTTAGGAAATATCATGGGATAGTCGAACATGGTACCAGAGCTCTTATGAAGTTTCGCTTCCATTGGTAATCTAGATCTTGAACAAGTATCATCAACACTGTGAATGGATTTTTGGTTATGATATTTATGTGCATTTTTGGGTTTTTAGAGGTGTTCCATTGCATCTGGAGCATCATTTCTAGTTGGAAACACTTTTTGTTTCACTAAAAAATGTTTATTTTTTCCTAAGATACAACCATTTTATCAGATCCAGAGGTATATTGTTACAGTTATGTGTTTTCCGATAAAGTTAACAAAGGACTAACTTAAAATATGAGGCATTTTAGTGTTGGATTTTTTTGTTTTGTTTTTTGTGATCAAGATAGAAGAGTAGGAAAAAATCACCCCTTTGTCATTTCCAACTTTTACATATCTTTTAATATTATTCCACTCGGTTAAAAATTGTTTTATTAAATAAGAGGTCTTGGATTCAAGTCTTCTCTTTGTTAGTTTTTTTTTTAAAAGTGCATGTAACTTTTATTTTTAAGTTACTTTATTTTAAAAGTCTATCTCACTTGTTTCATAAAGTAAGTCACTTAAAAGTTCAAAGTCTTTTAGTTTTTGCATGCAATATTTAAAGCAATATTATTGTAAAAGTGAACTTCACTTGTTTTATAAAAGTGGGTCACATAAAACAACATTATTGCAAAGTGAGTTTAAAGATTAAGTTTGGAATGAGGGGGGTCTTATTTGCCATGTGGGTCAATATTTTACGTGTTATGTGTCCATTTGAAGTCACTTTCAACCATTTTCTAAACTAGCATAATTTCCTCATCCAAAGTTCGTTTTCAATGTCATTTTCTATTTTTTGAGTATTCATATTATAGTATGGCCACTCCATGCGATTTATTCTTACTAGTTACAACTACTTCTCATGGAAAAATCGTATGAATGATGTTCTAAAAAGTAGGGGAATTTACCAAATTACCATGGGAATAGAAATTGAACCATTGATGACGATAAGTAAAGAAAATGGTCCAATGACAGTGACGAAGTCTGTGTATTAATGGGGATGTCAATTTCTAATGATTTACAAATTCCACCTATAAGGAATTGATGAACCAAATATGACATGGGATAAATTGGAAACTTTGTTTTGTAAACACAATGAGATTCAAGGTCACCGGCTTGAAAATGAATGAATTACCTTGAATACAAGTGATTTTTCTTTCATTCAAGATGATCTCTCTAAGTACAAAACCCTTAGATTCTTAGTTGAAGAATGGAATAAAAAAAGGAAAAACAAGCAATGTATTTTTCATATTCTTTCTGAGCTTGGTTCTCCTTAATCTATTTTTGTGTCTACCTTTTTCTCTATGAAAGAATATTTTGGGATTCACTATACAAAACCCACTCTTGAATATTTGTGTGATTCCTTGATTAGAGAGCAATAACAACTCATACATCTTGGAGTAATCAACAATGTGGATACATATATCAAAGTCTTAGGGGCACAATATAAGAAAAAAACCAAGAATCCCAAGAAGCAACATCCTCAAAATAACAAGAAAAACAAGGGTCTCAAACCCACTTATCCATCTCATCCTTCCAAATGGTGACAAGGGAACCAAATCGAAATATAAGAAGATTGAGTGTCATTGCAATTTTTGCGGGAAAGATGGTCATTTGGAATCCAAGTGTTTCAAGAAGACGATGTCCTTGGAAGCAACAATGAAGAATCACAACATCAACCTTGGTTTGTATTATCATGACTCTATAACTCATGGGCATGCACTATGTGCTTCTAGTTTTTCCTTCAATGAATCTTCTTCCTCTTCTTCTAATGAGTGGCTTATTGATTATGGAGAATCTTATCATACGGGTAAGAATAAAGCCATATTTTTTACTATGAATGAATGTAACACCAAAAAAATATTATTGGTGGTGATAGGTCTCTTAATGTTGTAGGATCTAGAAATGTTCAGGTAGATGGTGGTCAATTCAATGATGTACTATGTGTTCCAAGAATTTCCTACATTTTGTAGTGGTTAGTACATGCTTAGGATCTTTGAAACCCTTGATTACAACTTGGTGAGGTGTCAACGTCATTGTTTTACCTTCACCTAAATGAGTAATCAAGGATTTATTGATGATATTACTGGGTTGTACAAATTTAACAACTTTGGGCATCAATTATTCTTTCAGTTTTTGTTGCTCATAGCGATGGCATAAGCAAAATTTGACATGATCAATTTGGCCACTTAAACTATATCTCATTGCAACAAATAACTAAAGTAAATATGGTGAAAGGTCTTCCAATGGTATCTTGCAGGTATGGTGTTTATTCTAGTTGTGTACTCACAAAACATCATCGCTATAGTTTTGAAAAACCTGCCTCTTGGTATGCCTCGCCCCCCTTGCAGCTTGTGTATAATGAGATGTTTGGTCCTCTTCCATCTACTTCATTTTTTTGGTTTCAAATATTTCTTAACTATAATTGATTATTACTCCAGGTGCAGACATGTTCTTGGCCTACAAGGCCCTTGTTGAGAAAAAAATATAGTCTTCAAGATATTAAGTTAAGATATAATAATGGTGAAACCACGAGGTGTAGACTATATGGTGAATGGTTTAGTGTTAAGGAACTCCTTATGTAAGGTCACTGGTTCGAAAATTTGTGGGAATTAGATTACAAAATAAAATATCTAATAATGGTGGAGAATATGTTAACAACAAGTTCACTAATTTATGCATTGCATAGGGATTCCAACAACAACACACTATTCCATACACGCCACAATAAAATGGTGTAGGTGAGAGAAATAATCACACTTTAAAAGAAAAGGAATATTATCTACTCCAAGCTAAGGGAATAAGTCATGGGCTAAAGTCATAAATTGTGTGAATTACATAGTTAATTACATAGTTAATTACACCCCCACTAAAGCTTTAAAATATACCACAGATAAAGAAGAATGGAGTATGATTAAACGATATGTCAGCCACTTTCATGTGTTTGGTAGTGAAGCATGGGATCACATTCTCGATGAAAAATGGAAAGCATTATAGCCTAAAAGAGAAAAGAACATAATTGTTGGATATTATGAAGATACAAAAGGTTATGGATTTCTCCAGCCACATTCCCATGATATAATTATTAGAAGAGATATTAAATTTGATTGAAATATCTTAGCATGTTAGCCTAATTCGATGTTTGTTCTGTCTATGGCCTATGAGCCTTCTTTGACATGTGTGCCATCTTTTACTCCAGACTTCCTTGATAATGTTCCTACTCTAGCTTCTGATGATGACAGTGAGGACGAAAATCCACCTCTACCTGCTCATTTTCCTCTAGTTGCACCAACACAACCACTTCTTCTATGGATTCGTTCAACATGCGAAGAAGTAGGTGATATTGTTGGTGGTCCTAGAGATCAACACCGAACACATTCTCAGTTCCAATGAGCCATCTCTCTTTTGGCTAAAGTTTCAGAGAATATTTGTCCAAATACATTTTTAGAAGCTTCAAGGAACTTAGATTGGGATGTTGCTATGGATGAAGAATATCATTCCTTAATGGAGAACGATAATTGGATTCTTGTACCTCTTCCGAAAGGAAGAAAATTTGCATATGTAAATGGGTTTATAGAACTAAGTATGCATTAGATGGAAGTGTTGAAAGACTGAAGGCAAGGATAGTTTTCAAAATATTTTCTGAAGTTGAAGGATTTTACTATAGTTAAATCGTTGTCCCTATTACCAAAACAAACTCCATCCACCTTGTTCTTGTACTTGTCTCCTTACATAAATGGGAGGTGCATCAAATGGATGTCAATTATTCCTTCTTACATGGGGATTTGTATGAATAAATTTACATGGAATAAACTCCTAGCTATGTTTAGAATGACTCTAGCCTTGTTTGTCACCCGAATAAATACTTATGTGGCCTTATGTAAGCTCCTCAATCCTGGTATGCCAAAAATTGATAGATTTATCCTTGACTTTGGCTTTTATAGATGTCATTCTAACCCCAATGCCTATATCAAGAAACTAGAAAACCATCTCATCATTCATGTTCTTTATGTTGATGACCTTATTCTTACTGGTAGTGACCATAAACTTTTAACCCATGTGAAATCTAGTCTAAAAAAGAACTTTGAAATGATATAAGTGTAGATTCTAATACCAATTAACACATTACACATAAATTACTCTAGAAACCTCTCTCTCGAGGGAAAACCAACAAACTAGTGAGCTTACCACTCATCTATTAATCAAACACTCATAACATGTGTTTACAATGATGATTTGCTATACCACAAATCACACTTCATTACATCATAATCATACTTCTCTCTTTTTCATAGACTATACATCTTATTTATAGATGTAATACCCAACTACTCATAAATGAGAACCCATAACTTCCTCACCACTTTTGGTTATTCTATTACAATCGACCTAGTTGGGTCAAACTTGGTCAATCACTCGTTGAGCTTCTAGTCATTCCATCGACTTCGCATTGACCAGTCTTTTTCCTTCATGTAAACAATTATTCCATTCATCCAATCAAGTATATCTCTAGTGTTTGTCGACCTCCAACTCTAGTTAACTTATACCATTCGACTATTGACTTTTCTAGTCGATTTATATGCAAAAAATATAAAATTACCAACATTATCCCACTTGTTATCTTCTTTGCATAAATAGGAGACTCATAACTTTATTTCACATAAGCAGGGATAACAAGCCCATCGTTTCCCTACACCAATAAAACTTCATTGTGCTCACTATGTTTGTCAATTATTCTACAACATTATTCAATGTGTCTACCTTTTCTAGTAACACCCTCTAGTTCTCCACCATTTCTCTCACAAAATGGCAGAGTACATCAATATTCTTGAGTGATATGATGGGTTCTTCGTTAATAAGATTGCGCTATAGCTATCAGAATTCAACCTAACAACATGTTGACCAAACCCAACATCTTAACACAATCTATGCAACCAAACGCCCTCCTTACATGCATGGGTAGTTGTCATGTATTCAACTTCTCGCCTCCTACTCATCCAACTGAGTGCTATGTCGATTAACTTGAACACGTATCCATTGGTTGAACATCTGCGATTGATATTTATAGTCCAGTTGGAAACACCAAATCCATGTACATTAATTTCCTTAGTATTCTCAGGTTCTCCTCCATAGCATATTGCGTAATCCATTGTGCCACACATATACATGAATACTCTCTTGACTGTGGTCTGGTGCTCTTTTCTAGGTGTCGAATTGTACTTACTCAATACTCCCACTGCATGGGAAATATATGGTCAAGTATAGACCATAGTATAAAGCAAAATACTGACAACACTAACATATGACACATGTGACATGTACTATATTTCTTCCTATGTCTTTGGACATTGTTCAATAGATAGCTTAACTCCCACGGGATTAAGGACCTTGACTGATCTACTGTCTTGCATGTTGAAACATTTCAAAATTTTCTCAACATATTTCCTCTGACTTAACGAGATCCCTCTACTTGCACAACCTCTTTGTATTTCCATTCCAAGAATGAAATTTATTTCTTTGAGGTTTTTCATGTTGAACTCAAAGGACAACTACAATTTTATCTCCTTTATTATATCCATGTTATTTCCAACCAACAACATGTCATCGACATACAGAACTACATATATGAAATGAACAACGACATTTTTCCTATAAACACAATGATCATCCTGACTTCTTACAAACCCCACTTGGTGGATATACATATCAAATTTATGATACCAAATCTTGGGCAATTTTTTTAGATTGTAGAGAGATTTCTTGAGCTTGCAAATCAACTCCTTTTCTCCTTCCACTATAAACCCTTTAGGCTACTTCATATATATTTATTCTTCAAGGTAACCATGAATAAATGTTGTCTTTACATCCATATGTTCTACTTCAAGATCAAATGTTATAAACTGAAGACATTAGCACCCTTATGGAGGTTGACTTATCAACAGGAGATAAAATATCACCAAAATCGATTCCCTCTACTTGGGAATACCCTTTCGCTACTAGTCAAGCCTTGTACTTAATGACTTGACCTACTACATTCAATTTTTTCTTGAACACCCACTTACCAACAACGAGTTTCCTTCCATTTTGTAATGTAATTAGATCCCATGTTTTTCTTTCCTTCAAGGATTCCATTTCTTCGTCCATTTCTTTTTCCATAGTTTACCCTCTATTGAGTCGATCACTTCCTTTATTGACTTGGCATCATACTCCATGGAATATAACACAAAATTATAGTGAAAGTCAAACGAACTATAACTTTCTAGTTTTTTCCTTGCTCAACCAAGCCTCTTGAAATATAGAGTATGTTGTTCAACCTTTTCATCAGATTTAGTCGACTCACCCAAATCCAGACTTTCATCCCTCATTTAAAACTCTTTCTTTTTTGGTTTCTTTTCTCTTTTAGCCTATTCATCCCTATAAGTTCCTCCAAATTCTTTAAAGATCACATCTCTACTATAAACTTCCTTCCTTGTAGCCAAATTCCATATCTTATACCCTTTCCCTCCATCCTTCTACCCAATGAATATGCATTTCTTCAACTTGTTGTCGAAATTTCTTCTTTTCTCCTTTGGGATATGCGCAAAGGCATCACAACCAAAAACTATGAAATGTGTAAGAGAAGTATTTTTACCAGCGCATGCCTTATATGGATTCTTGTTGACCAGAGCCATTGATGACGACCTATTCACTGGGTAACATGGTGTGTTGATTTCCTCTACCCATTATTCTTGTGTGATTCTTGCACTACTGAGCATGCTCATATATTTCTCCATCAGTGTTATGTTAATTCTTTCAGCAACTCCATTATGTTGAGGCATGTATGGAGTTTTGTTTTTTCAAGCTATACCATGTTGTCTACAGAATTGTTTAAATGCCTTCCCACAAAATTCTCCTCTATTATCAACTCTCAACACCTTTATCCTTTTACCACTATAATTTTCCACAAGAGATTTAAACTCTTGAAACTTCTAAAAAACCCCAAATTTATTCCTTAGAAAAATGTTGCATGTGATTTTGCACACGCTCGTGCCAAAAGGAACCTGCTAAGGAATTGTGTAACCTCAATAGAATTTTGAATAGAAAAGACAAACAATGCTAATAAAACTATGAACTAAACAAAAGCAAAGAAAATTTGAAATAAATATAAACTAATAACATGAGCATATTATTCAATTAGACAATACACATGCAAAGGCATAATGTAAAGAATCAACGAACTATATCTTTTGTATTTAAATGAGAGAGTACAAGGGAAATAATGACCTCAAAAAGTGCAGTGGAATGGACCTACGCAATTATCTGAGGGAGGGCCCATTCAATTTCCAAGCGATCTCACAATCCTGTGATCACACGTCACAATGGGGATCTCCAATAGGTGAGATAGAAGCAAAGAAAGGCTAGCTTAAATCTCAAAGGGAATCTTGGCGGAGTGATGTCTTGAGAAAAAAGGCGGAGAGTTGTGTTTGGATTAGAGACCTTGAGATATTTTTATTGGCTTGGTAGTGGTTAGAATTAGGATCTAGGTTTAGGTTTTTGATATATCATCTAATTTGGGCTATGTAGGGACTCGTGTCAATATTTCCTATGTTCCATTAAGAAAAAATAGAAGAAACTGAGAAACAAGCATGGAGAGGGGTCGCACATATCTTGGGAATTTGTGCGACTCGGGTTTCTTATATAGACGGAAACTACATGACTTGGGTCGCTCCTTTCAAGAAAATAGGTGCAACCTGTATTTTAATGTGATTTTAATGGATTGTTTAAGGTTTTGAATTTCCCTTCTGGTTTTTTTATTGCTTTCTCAAGGTAAAATGGTTGTGATGAGGTGGCATGATGACATGTGTGGACAACAAAGCTAATGACATGGAATGTGAGAAAATTTTGTCTGTTAACAAAATACAACCATGTAATTATAGAGAAATAATCTATGAAAGAAACGTATTATGGGATCCTTGTAATGAAGGGGCCGACACAAGTCCAAACACATCACTGTGTACTAACTCCAGTATTTCCTTATCCCTTGTAGCACTAGTTGAGAATCTTACATGACTTTGTTTATCATAAATACAATGTTCACAGATGTCGACTTCTTCATAACTGTTAGGCATACCTTTGAACATACCTTTACTATGCATAACATGGAGACCTTTCTCTCTTATATGTACCATCCTCCGATGCCACAACATGGTCAAATCGACTAGACAAGAATACATGTTGTCGGACTTAGGACATACCACATTAGCGCATTTGTTAGTGTTTGTTCTTCATAATATCTTGTATAAGGTTCCATTCCGAACTCCTCTCATCGGTACCATTTCAATTTTCTCCTCACACCATATTACACGTATCTTTATCAAATACATACTACACACCTACATTCCCCATCTTACTTACTAAGATTAGGTTTTAAGCCAAACCTGAGATATGCAATACCCCTACAAGTGTTCCTATTCCTCCATATTTTAGTTTCAATAAAACTTTACCTTTTCAGCTATCCTAGTTGGTGAATCATCTCCTAGTAGGACAACACCACCATATAACTTGTCATACCCACATAACCATTCTCTACGAGGTGTCATATGATATGATGCATTGGAGTCGATCAACCAAAAGTCACGATTCGATTGCATGCTTGTGGATGCCAAACACACATCGCCTTTCTCTTCTTGCAACTCAAACTCACCATAATTCGATTGACATTCCTTAGACCCTTTTCCTTTCTCAACTGTCATTGATTTATAGTTTCATCTATAATTCCCAACTTTATTGCATCACCAGTTTTTTTCGTTGTTGAACTAAGGGTTATGGTCTTAGATCTACCCCTCGATTTTGATTTTCTACTGGAGGTTTCTCCTTTTCCTATGTCTATCGGTCGACCTCTTACTGTCAAGGCATTGTGGGTCAAACCTTCCATGTTATTTTTTCTCATCTCTTCTAACAACAGAGATGCAACCAAATCATCGACCTTCAATGTGGTACTATTTCTTCCAATAGCCATCACCAAGCTATCCCAGGAATCTGGCAAAGAACGCAACAAATTGATACATATTTTCTCCTTAATGATTTTAATATCCACAAACAACAATAGACTAGGCATAGTTTTGAAAGCATTCAGGTGCTTTGTAACTGATTCACCTTAACCCATCCTCAAAATATATAACTTCTTTTGAAGAAATAATTTGTTAACTAGAGATATCGACTAGTAAAAGTTCCCCAACTTTTCCCATAACTTCTTTGGAGTGTCTTCTTTTGAGACATTTAGCAATATAGAATCTGCTAAACAAAGTTGAATCATACTCCTTGCCTTCATGTCGATCTTTTTTCCAATCTTCCTTTGATACACCAACTAGAGTCGTTCCTAAGTTGACTACAACCCATTGTTCTCCATCCATAAGGATATCCTCCATTTTAAGCTTCCAAAGATAAAAAATTTGCTCATTGAAAATTTTCAATTTCTATCCTCAACATGTTATCCATTCTAACTATAAATCAATATTTTCGTAAATATCCCACTGCAATAGGTATTCACCAGATCCAAGTCCAAGCCAAACCCTTAGCAACAAAGGAATCCCCATGCAACCAAATACATCTATTATACAAACTAATGGCTCTAATACTAATTACAATAGTGTTGCAAATTGATTCATATATGAAACACAATTAGACATAAAACAATGTCACACAACACATCAACACATTACACAAAAAATAGTTTGGAAACCCCTCTTCCATGGAAAACCAACAAACAAATGAGATTACCAATCATCTATTAATCAAACAGTCATAATTGATGTTTACAACCATGATTTGATAGACCAGAAATCACACTTCATTACATGATCATCATACTTATCTCTCTTGCATAGAGATTACATCTTATCTATAGATACAATACGACCAACTACTTAGTATTGGTAATCCATAACTTCCTAACCACTTTCAGTTATTCAGTTGTAGTCAGCTTGATTGTGTCAAAATTGTTTGATAGTCTATTGAGATTTTGGTTATTCCACCCGTCGACTAGTTGCTTGTCTTTGACCAAACAACTAATCTAGCGAGCCAGTCAACTAGATATCCACCATCTGTTGAACTCCAACTCCAGCCGACTTACACTAGTCAACTATCGACTTTGTGAGTATATTTACATGCAAACAATATAACATTCCCAACAAGATTTAGGAAATTTGTTTCATTTTCTTGGCCTCCAAGTATGGCAAACCAAATAATAATTTTTCTTTCTGAGTCTAAGTATGGTTGTGATCTTCTTCATCACTTTCACATGGATGATTGTAAACTAGCCCCATCTCACTTCCAATATGGAGTAAAATTTCTTCCACTTTCACTTCACTCGAAGTAGATGCCACCTTATATCATCAACTTGTTGGTTATCTCTTATACTTGAATCATCCCTGTCCTGATATTTCCTTTGGTGTTGGTTGTTGACCACTATATGCAAACGTCCCATGAAAGCCATTGAAAAGCAGCAAAAAGGATACTTCCATATATCAAAGGTACATTATAGTTTGGGATTCATTACAATTCAGTAGGACTCTCGTGTTGGTTGGTTTCATAGATTTAGATTGTGTCAAGGAGCTTGATGATTGACAGTCTATTGTAGGTTATGTTTTTAGTCTTGGTTCAAAACCCGTCACTTGGGCTTGTAAGAAACAAAAATATATTTCTCTTTCTTCAGCATAAGCAGATTATCAAGCCACAATTGATGCTGATTAGGAAGCTTTGTGGCTTCCACGTATTCTTTCATAGTTTGGATTCGGGCAGAAACATTCAAATACCCTTTAGTGTGACAATCAAAGTGCCATCAAGCTTGCCAAATATCCAATTCAACACATCTACATATGCACTTCATCATAAAACTTGTTGATGATCATAATCTCAAAGTAATCTTTTTTTGTTAGCGGATCATGTAGCACACATGTTCACAAAGTCTCAAAAAGAGCAAATTTGTCACGTCCCCATGCCTCCGACCGGCAAAGAGGACGCGACCAATGCTTCAAACAACCGGGCTAACCGCCCAAGAACATGGGCAGGCATAAAAATTTCATAAACAAAATGCTGCCAGGAATGCATTATGGTAAACCATGTACAAATGCCATTGTTTAACACGCACAGATACATTCATTTAACATACACAGGGGAAACATCATCATACTTTCAACAAACATTCAGTCATGCATGTATTTATCATGTTCATTTCATTTTCATTACAGTAAATTAAGATTTGCAGAGGTAAAATACACAAGATCACTTATCTTATGGTGAACTCGATCCGCAACCAGCTACGTCGCTGCAACGTTCCACCCAACCATAGGCCAGCGTGCTCATCAATCTCTCAACAACGCTGCCACCCCCGAGCTGGGCATGATTCTCCAAGGAATAAGGGAACTAGCAGGCTTACACATAGCTAGGATACCCAAAAACACATAGCCAAGCCAACCAAGTTGGGTTTATCAGGCCATTGAGGAGTTGATGAAGGCAATTTGCTAAGCTGGTGAGCTCATTACAAAGCCAAGAACACCTACACCAAAACTAGCCTGACCTCTAAGACACCCATCCACACCCAACACAAGGAATCAGTCCCTTCTCTGCTACACAGTCCCTCAGGCCCTGCATTCCCTTCCAGTGCTATTCAGGGGTGATGGAGAAGAAGGCCAGCCCTCTAGTTTTGTCTGTGTGGTGTCTAGCACCAGGTTTATCAAGCAACCAAGCCAAATTCCTTACTCCTCACACAGTCCAAAGACCAACCGTTGCACTCAGGCAATCAATTTAGCTAACACAGCTTGAACAGTAAAAACGAATTACACAGCCCCATACGTAACAGCAAAAACGGCTCACAACATGAGGGAAAACACACAGTCCTGAAGTTTATCAGGGAGACCAACTCACAGCAGGGGAAAAACGCCCCAAATAGCCTGTGCGTGAGGCCAATAGTCGCTGAGACAGTCAAAAACGTGAATGGCCCTTCACATCCATGGTAAAAACACATGAAATCACAAAAACGTGAATGGAAAAATGCACCGGCAACTCCCAAAACGTGAGGAAGACAACCCGGGCCTTGGCATTACAAAAACGACCTCCCATCCATGGGAAAAATGAAGCTAACAGCGAAAATCGTGGAAAGAAAAACACAGGAAAAACTCCAGCTGCTCCCAAAACGTGAGGAAACTGAAAAACGTGAATGCATAGCAAAAATGGCATACGTTTTTGGGCATTTTCCTTGCCAAGGAAGTCAGAACACGTTTTTCAAAAATGGTTCTCTGCCCAATTCGAATTTTGGTTGCCCATACTCTTCCCATCCATGCAATAACTAACTCAACCACATTCTGGCAGAAATAAATGATTGGAGAAAAAGACAAGAAAGGTAGTTGACAGCTTGATGGGTTTTCTCATAGACATTTGGCTTTTCCCCATTGGCCCATAGGCTAAATATTTCACCCCCCTTATCCTTAGAAAACCATGCCCCATTCGATTTAGTTGCCGCGACCGTAGCTGGTTGTGCCCATTAATTAATTATGATGCATATTTACATGATGGCCAATATAATATATATGCCGGATGCCCCGATATACCATCGGTGACAAGTTTAAATCCAAAACTTAGCATTACCGATCAATGGTGGGGCTTTGGCCTTTAGCTCCGTACCATGATCATTACAATATATACATCATATACATTTAATATAACAAGGTCAAAACCGGGACATTACAAAATTAGCAGTAAAGATACAAGAAAATCTCTTTATGAGAAAGAAAACTGAAATATCCTCAAAAAAGAGCAAATTAGCAGTAAAGATACAAGAAAATCTCTTTATGAGAAAGAAAACTGAAATATCCCTTCACTAACTACAGTGCCCAAGTGAGAGCCATAGCTCAAAAACAACATGGAATGAGCCTCCGACATGCTGGGTGGTGGTTCAGCCACCACTGATTCTTCATGGGATCACCTCTTCCAAAAGATGCATATCATTTAACTACCCAAGTGGGCCACAAAGTGCAGGGGATTATGTGCCACCAACCGCCTCCACCATAGATAGGGGTTGTCACAATCTTTAGTCTAATCCACTGGCCATAGCTTCCATGGAGAAATGCCACTACCACTATCAGGCTGCACCACCCAAAGTCATTGCCACGATCACTAGCACAGCCCGCACCACCCGTCGTTGCCTCCACAACTAAGGGAAACTTCCCACCATAGATCCACCTCTGCCATGTGTCCACCACCTAAAAAACGCCACCACTCCACTTGGGAACATAGTGCGACATAGTGGATAATAGTTATGCCGCCTCCATGCAGTACAAGATGATTTGTCCAACCTCAACGAAAATCGTTGTTGCCACCACAGTGTAATGGGTCGTTATGCAACGGTTCATCACCACACCAAGAAAAGAAACCGACCTTCTCTCTCACATACAATTAAGAAACATCACTGAGAAAAAAAAGCACAACTAAGATTTAAACCCTAGCCACTAAAACGCTAGCTCAAAACCTTTACTTGTTAACCATATTAAATTATTAGCAAAAGCAATGTTCACTACATCATTAAACATGGCACTTAATAATNTTTAACCCCTAGCCACTAAAACGCTAGCTCAAAACCTTTACTTGTTAACCATATTAAATTATTAGCAAAAGCAATGTTCACTACATCATTAAACATGGCACTTAATAATAATCTTTCCCTAATAATAAAATTTCTCTAATATAAATTAACAACTCATAACCTTCCCTAAAACTTATTTTTAAGAACACATAGTTGTAAAAAAATTAAATTAATTAACCATTTAAAGCTACACTAAAGGGAAAACTATTTTCGAGAAAACACGTGACTTTAGAATACAAAATAGTGATCTAAAATCACAATCAAGCCAAATTACATATTCTTAAAGAGAGTTTACTAAGCATTACACTTGAAAGACTAAACACCAAATGATATAAAATAGTAACTAAGAGTATGCTTAATTGCTTCCAAGACAACTAAGCATACCATATATTTATTTAATTAGTTTTTAAAATTAGATACTTATAATTTGTAAGTCGTTAATTATGTTGTTATTTTTGTTTACTAATACGTAAATTAAAAATTTAAAGGTATTAGTTTTTCAATTTTATTAAAATGTAAAAGTTGAAATTGAAGTGTGCTCACCAAAATATATATAAGACATAACACACATACATGTTCAGTTATTAAAAAAATTTAAAAAAAATTTATACTCAATTATAAAATAAAGTAGTTAAATTTTGTTAGCTTATTTGGTTAAGGTGTAGGTCTCGTTAGCAAGGCGACATGGGTTCAATTCCCATTAGAGGTGAGCTAGTTGGGAAGAGACACTAAAAAATTCAACTAGTTGAGGGTTGGTGTGGCCTATGTTGGTTGTCATTCCCTTGGGTCATAATTTCTTAAGCCAAAGACCACTCCAGCAAGTCTAAAAGATTCTAGCAAAAAAAAACAATAAAACAAAGTAATTTGATTTGAAACATTTTAAATCTAAATCTAATCATATATCTCAATATATACAATATTTATTTCTCCACTAAAACATTTTAAATTTAAATCTAACTATATATATTTCAATATATACAATATTCATTACTCCATTACTAAATAAATATTAAACTTCGAAAATGAAAGGATTTAAGAGCCTTTGAAACAACGTCATAGGGTATAAATGACATTATCCTCCTACAATTTGGGTGTTTGAACATAACAAGTGGCACGTAATTTAAAATTTTGACGATCTAGGTTGGAATAGTTGAATTTTTTCGAAGCGATTTGTGTAAAATCCGATCAAGATTTTCCAAAATTCAGGTTACAACTATCAAGTTTTGGAATTTTGGGTGCCCCTTAGGTTTTTGAGGATGTTGAATCCATTTCCACCATCAAAATTTCAATTAAAACAAAATTAAATTCTAATTTTGCAAAATAAAAAATGTCTTATTCCTAACAAATGGAACCATAAATTCCTTAGATTCCTCTTTGTGTTGGACCTTGGGCCCCTCCCCACGAGGGGTGCGGTGGTAGCCCACCATATGATCTCATGCTTTCTGCCGTATACCCTTCGGAGGCAAGCCCACGTGTCTGCATGTTCGATTTTGTCCTATGTCGAGAAGTTCAACGACAAATAAACAAGAGCTTTAAAAGCGTCAAAAGAAAGGGAGCATGGAGAGTTTCCATGAGAAGAGAGAATTAATATTTTATACCAATAAGAGGCAGGGTTAGGTATCGTTACTATAGTTGATGTATTTTCAAGCTTTGTTGTTGGGATTTGGGAGAATAGTTAATGGTGTGGTAGCATCTTGTCTTGCACCTCACCATCACCTCATCAAGTAGGCACATTTTGTACTCTAAAACCCTAATGATATGAGTTTTTGTGTGGTAGTTATTCACAGAGTAATGTGGACAAAATTGAAGGTTATAAGCTATAGCTAAACATCTATGTGATTGTGATGGATAAAAGAGGTGATTATGATGAATACAAGAGGTTCACTAAATGGCTATGTTGCATGAGCTGTTTAGATAGAATATGATGAACTAATACCATCAATTTTGAATACATACAAATTGTGAGGTGTTTTTCTAAGTAAGTTGTAAAAGACCCAACCAAATAATCTATCAATGCAATCAAACGAAATTGTCTATTAATGTAGTCAATCTATGTCAAACAACTAACTTAAATTTTCCATTAATGTAGTCAATCCATGTCAGACAACCAACCAGAGTATGCATTTTCTCTTTTTCTCTTTTTTCAAAGAAGAAAAGAGCAAAATTTTCCATCAATCTAGTCAATCCATGTCAGACAACCAACCAAAGTATGCATTTTCTCTTTCTTCAAAGAAGAAAAGAGCACTCTCTTAATTCAATGTTATTCAGCCAAATTGGCCATTAATGTAGTCAATTCATGTAAGACAACCATGTCTATGTTACTCTAAGTAGTGTAGGAATTTGAAACCGAAACAACCCGTCACATTTAACGGTTTTAACAACTCTGTAACTCATTTTAATGATTTTAAAGCAAAATGATAACAAGTTTTTGGTTTTTTGGACCATATTTAACGTCACCTCATGATAGGCAATTTTCCTATCAAATTCCTACCTTAATTCTAAATATGCATTTTCAACTTTTTCTCTTTCTTCTAGGAACAAAAGAGGTATTCTCTTCATCCAATGTTATTTGAAGTAATGGACAACTTAAAGGGATGCCCATGTTTGCTTCATAGAGATGTGTATATCTTTAAAAACGAACTATATTACCATGAAATTGTGTGTACTCTTTTGAGATTAGTAAGTTTAAATTTAAATTATATACCATTTTCATAATTATGATGATTTGTGATGATATTATTTTTTTATTGAAATTATTTAATTTATTTTTATGAAATAAATTTTAAGAAATAATTAATTTGTTTATAATTTTATTTTGTGTTAAATAAATTGAAATGAAGTTTTTTTAAATATTTATAATTTTAATGAATTAACATTTTTAAAAGGTCATAATTATTACAAATATTTTGAAATTGAGATCTAATATGTGTATATATAGTATATTTTAAGAAAAAAATATTTTTCATTTTCTATTTTCTTAATATGATAAAGATGACAAATTCTTTCATCCTATAACATTTTGTGAATTACTCAATTCTTTTTCCACTTTTAAATTTATCCAATTTTTTTTTATACTTCTACTTTCTTAATATCACAAAGATGACAAATTCTTTCATCCTATAACATTTTGTTAATCATCCAACTACATTTTTTCACTATGAAACTAATCCAAAATATTTTAATACTTGATCTTTTTCTATTACTATTTTATCTATTATATATAGCTTATTTAATTGTTTTTTTCAATATTGACTTTTTAACTGAATTTGTTTTTCTTTTGTTTTTGTAAGTTCTAGAGCAAATATATATATAAGTTGAAGAACTATTCTATTGAAATAAAGTAATAATATAGTAAAAAATACAGTTCAGAGGATCCATCCTGCATGCAGAGACAAGCATAAAAGGAAAAAACTGCCTGCCCCTGAGGGGAATTCAAACCTTTACAGACTTAATGATCCTCCCTATTAGAGGGAAAACATATTACAGTACCATAAAAATTGCAGAGTTTGAAAATATAAGACTGAAAAACATGACTATAATTAACAGGGGCATCTGGACCCCAAGAAGGCCAATAAAAAAGAGAGAGTGCATGAACCATAAAACCTGGGCTATGGATTTGAAGGTGGCTCCTCCTCAATAGGAAACTTGAAACCGAATCCTAACTGAGAGCTTGGTTGGACTTTCATAGTGGAGACAGGTGGATTGGCAAAAGCTTGATAGTCGTGTTTTCCCAGATTCCCGCCATCGCTACTAGTGGCTTCATCATTGCTGGTCTCCTCCTCATTGCTAGAGGGGCTTCGCTTGACAGGAAGAGGCTTTGTTTTCCTGTAGTCCACCGCAATGTTGAGGGTGGTTTTACCATGCTTGGTGCTAGCCATGTTCCTCTGGGGAGGGGGGGGGTTGCTTGATATCCATGGGAGCAGCTGAGGGTTTTTTGGAGGGAGTGACTGGTGGAATCACTAAAGGAGCCGGAGGATTAAGCTGAAGGATAGTAGGACGAAGGAGGAGTCTAACTAGAAGGTTTTTTACGACCCAGTAGTTGCGCCTATGCTCAATTATCCGATTTGTCGTTGAATGAGAGCTAAGAAGTTCGTCTTACTAGTCATCAAATAATTGATGGAGAGGGTTAGGGATTTCTAAATCATATCCCTCAGTGCTGGCCTGAGCTGTGAAGCTCGTAGCTCACTAATTAGTATTTATATGGCCTGCTCGACTACGTCTGGGTGTAGCACACAGTCTACACAACATGGCTCGTTCAGCTGGCAATGCAAGATAATGCAACACCTGTGAGACAACATAAGGATTGAGAGCGAGAGACTGAGGTTTGTGATGTTTTCCTGTCACCTCCAAGATTGCAGGGTGGCCAATCTCCACATGAATGAACAAAGGAAAGCAGATGGAAGGTTAATTGAAGAACATGCGGCCCTTAATGAGGGGCATGCAACACACTTCCAGAGGAGCCATTAAGTTGGCAATAAATTTGCAGACGTGAGCGGAGTACTAGATGACAATAGGGGGGTCACGTCCCATTAAAAACTTGGAGCTCATGTCATGTAGAGTGGAGGCCAGCCTATGACTATTAATATTGGGTGGGATGATGTCACATGAGTGATGTCGGGGGGTAGCTATGTGCCCCGATGGTCACTCCTTGTTGTCCTTTTGACAATGAGTCACCCGCATCTGGGGAGAGCAAAAAATATTAATATACAAAATGTTTGAAAATACGTGCAGAAAGTACCTGAGAGTTAGCAGCTCATTAGAGTTGTTTACATACTTTAAACAAAAATAACTGAGACACATACTGATAAACTGATGTTACAGAGAAAAGTTCCCATGGATTGGGGTGGACCACAATAGACAAGATGACACCAGAAATCAATCCATTTCAAAGCACGCTAAACATATAAATGAAACTAACACTAAGGGATAGAAAGCATACCTTATTCCAAACGTTTGAAGAAGATCCACGTTGAGCTTTCAATCAAACTTGTACCTACACATTGTCCTCAACAACAAGATATACAAGTGTGATATATGCAAAGCATTAGAGTCTAATCTAGCATGTTCAATTCCAACATATAAATAGAGCAATTACATCCATGGATACACATATTCATAATTACACATGTAATGGATGAGAAATGTATATTTCTATTAATACAAACAAAGATAGAAATGAGAACCTCTATAGGAACCTCGTCAAAATAGAGAAACCGAGTCCCTCCACCTGGGCCTCCACCACTTCAATCCCCCATACAAAGGAAATCTCACAAATACAAATGCATGCTTGGGAAAGAGCACTAATGCCTGCTTCAAGGAAAAAGGGATGCAGACTCAAGCATATAAGAATGGGGCACAATTTCGCTATAATTTCTTTGCTCTCCAAAGTTCTTCCCTCTAATGCTTCACAATTTCTCAATATATATCCCCTCAACGGGAAGTTAAGGGTCAAATCAGAGTGTTTCCCAACATATGGAAGGCCAAGGATCAAGTCATTCGTTACTTGATGGGGAAAACTCCAAATATTTTTATTTTTTAAGCATAAAATTCGATGTATGTGGGTAACAGTGGTGCAAGTTGCATATACACTAGTTGTAGACTTATGACGCATGTATATCTTCAAAAATATATTTTTAGGGGTTCCATTGGAGCATAAGGGTAATGGTAAGCAAATGGGATAAAAAGGGTCTACATAGGGACATGGATAGGCCATCAAAGCATGATGTATCAGGCGTGCAAAATTACACTATAATAGATGCCCCCTAATGTGTGAGGTCAGAGGGGCACACGATGGCCAAAATACATTATAGCAATCCCATGAGTGGATTAATGAAGACCCAGGTGGAAAAACTAACCACTCATCAGTATAATACAATGATAGATCTCTACATATAACTACAACTATGAAGTATACATAGCATCCATAGATACATAACTGTACAATGGCCATGAATAGGCATAATAGACATATGTCATGAGTGGTCATCGCCATGTACAATATATAGTGAAATAAGGTATCCATACTAAATGAATACATCAGAGGGTACACCAGAGACTGGTCATGAGAGCTAAAATCTCATAGATACTGGCACGATCAAGGAGGTAGCATATACGAAATGCCACCAAACTCATAAGTCTTCGACATAAATCATAGTTATTACATGTCCCATCACACAAATAAAGGTGTCAAAGTCGAACATGATGGAGCATTGTTTGATTACCGTTCATTGATGTATATCGTTAACAGACGTGAGATATCCCACCAATAATGAGAATGGGAATAAAGGTAAAGAGTGCAATCAAACAAGTGTGAATAGATGTGTTGAGGTCAAACACTTGAGAGAATCATCGATCAGGGGACATTGATGTATTCCCAAATCTGCCGATGGCGAGAGAAATTTCCACTGATGGCTGCAAGTCTCAAGGCACTCAATGGACTCTAGATTCCTTTTCCAGAATAAATGATCTGAAGTCAATGGATTGGAATCCGCTATAAGGAGGGCATGAAGGAACCCCCCATCAAGCAACACGAGGTACACAACAACGCTTGATAATTTGGAAGAACTCACACAAACAAGATGTGTACGAACCAGTAACAAATGTATCAAGAATGACCAAAATGTAGAGACAAGATAATTGATGAATGGCCAACTTAGGATAAAACTTCCTTCAAACAAGATCATATGGAAGATGGAGATTCATAGGAAACATAGACTCAAAATGAAAACTAGGACAACTCTACGACACAGGAGGCATCAACAGAGGATCTATAGGGAATAGAAACCTAACCAATCAATGAAGAAAACTCAGAATAACGAGTACAACTGCTAAGGTCATACTAATAACCCAACCAATGGATGAATAGACTGTGCTATGTTCGAAGGAGACACGATAATTGTCAATAGAAAGTGATATCATTTCCTGTCATACTTTTTATGTTTTGTAACTTTTTGGTCTTTTTCATATTGAAAAGCTTGAAAAATAATAAAATTGCTTATAGTAAAATAAGGAGGAAACGAGTGTTGCGGGAAAGAAAAATAGTTCCAAGTAGTGGAACATACCTATGCTCAATGCAAGGAAGCACATGCAGGATAAGGACACTCGAAGGAATGTTTCCTTCGGGTATGTGATAATCAAGCTACAAAAGATATATGAGAGGCTCTGCTTGGATAGGATTGAGACAATCTCGGGCTATATGTCTTATAAAACTGAAGCAGAGAGCCGTTGTAAAACTCAATATGCTAAGCAGACACATGCAAATGCAATTACAACTTGATACAAAACAGGAGTCCTTATAGGATATGGCTAACATAAAGTTTAAGGAAGAGTATGGATTTCTTTCTCAAAGGCACGACGGGACTACAAGGGACTCCCATACCTAAGGGAAGACGCTCATCATGGGTACCAAATAAAATAGCGGGATATAACTAGGGCACCCATGATTAGGAACGCTCTACCACTTATGAAATGTCACTTATAGTAGCAGTATGAAGGTTTCATGACATAAATAAGTGGGTTCATACCTATGGTTAAGGTGACATAGTCATAGGATGATGCAAAATGCACGTGGAAAGTGGTCCTATCCTATATGCCAGTTTAGAATTATACCTTCCATAGGAATGAATGAGTCAAAGTCTCAATGAGAGTGCATAAAAGTGGACCCTACACAATGACATTACTCCAAAAACAATTGCACATAGTTAGTAAAGAGTCCATACTATAGTATATAGGAAGGATTTATCATGGGAAAAACATTCTTAGGAATCCATGCAATCGACGATGGGACATAAGAAGGAATGCAAGTTATAGACCCAATGCTCACACATTCACTACCACCCCCAGGGTTGTGAACACTGGTGTTAAGACTGGATGAAGGAGGTGGAAATTCCCCAACAAATTGAGTAGAAGGAGGATTTTTCCCACTTCCAAATTGATGCGAAAGATAAGGGGCTAACGTGCTCCCCAGTCCAACCCCAAGGTCCACACTAGAACCTAAGACAAGTGACATAATACTAATAGTGATATTAGACATGTCGAATGTAAAAGGACCCAAAATTAAGGGAACTGACTGAGTCTCAACACTTGACTGAATCCACAAATAAAAAGAATCAAGTAACGACGATCCCTAAATCCAACTAGCGCACACCCCTAAGTAAATCTAGGTCAGATGCAAACAAGCCAAGAGGGAGGATAAGTGAACTCCCGAATGTGGCAGGTATGTCTTTCCTAGGAGAGGCCTGAGACTCCCATACACTACAAGAAGAGGTGTGTAACCAATTATAGTGGCCCTCATCTTCAACGCATATAACGATTGTTTTGTTTAACCCCTACCTAGCTAGGACATGACACTCACATAATAACTTCTGCAAGTACCCCTTGTGATACCTAAGTAAGGAAACTAAGGTCACCCCAATATAACCAATGCTCAGGTGGAAAGTCACAGGCAAGATCTACCGTATGGGTAGGGTAGCAAATCCCAAAGATTGAAAGCACCAAAGGTACCTCAAAATACCCTAAATACGAATAAGATCCTAGAAATATCTCCAGTGCTCAACATAAAGTAGCAGAGGGATATCCCCACCACTAAAGTGTGTGTTGCATCGTGCTTAACTCGTGTGTGAGAGGATCCTCCTAAGAACACTAATTATACCAAGGATTTCACTTCTCACATGGACATCCACCTAATTGTTTTGTTTCATAGTCTTGGAAAAATTTACTCATGACACCCTATTCCAAGAATCTACAACCTAAGCTTGTTGGTGCACCTCTATCAAATAAAATCATGTAATCAATTTTAAATTAAGCGTTAATTTAATGGTTGTGATTAGTCAAGGGTAATGAATGTGCAACTAGTGATGTTACGACTCAACAATGAAGTAAATATGCACACCTTAAAAACAATGTCAAGTGCAACTTTGTTTTTAAACATGAAAAATGGGGTATACCACTACATGTAATGCAAAGAAATTCATTCCTTTTCAAATGCCAATGCAATCCGGGTCTATATGAAATCCTACACACTACTCTCATCCAAGCAACCCATTGCAAGTACCTCCTTAAATGCATATGTGAGACACAAGTAAGTATGCAACTATATAATTATTTTGTATTTTCAATATAAAAGAATGAAAACACAATAAAATTCTCAGTCTCTACAACAAAAAGAAAACGAAAACCAAGAAAGACACCGAGACTAAAATACTAATGCACTAACAGAAAAACAAAAAAGGAGATAACTCAACCAGAAAAATGTTCAAAGAAAGAAAATTAATAAAAAATGGGTTTCTAGTCACAAAGGGAGAAGTCAATAGACAATATTGTTACCCAAGAGGACCCAGCCACACTCACAACCCACCCAACAACTTCACACATCAATAACTTAACCAAAAGGGAGTATGTACACAACTGTTCAAAGAACATTAGCATATGTACGCGACTAGGTAGAGTACAATTCACGTATATACATGAATGCATATTCTCTTACCCATGTATAAAGAGAAGAAGGTGGTAAAAAGCAGGCCAAGGGTCAAACCAATCTAGGGGAATTTCAATGAATGAACATACTACCAAATGTGACACAAAAAATGGGAGAAACAGAGAGAAAATCAAGTGAAAAAATGCACCCACAACCCCACCAAAAAGGAAATTCCCCAGCGGAGTCCCCAATTTTGTTATGGAGAAAAATTCCTATGGATTGGGTGGACCACAATAGATAGGATGACACCATAAATCAATCCATTTTGAAATCATGCTAAACATACACTACAAAATTTGAACCCGAAATCCGACGACAGAATTTGACGACATCCGACGTATCGTACGGATGTGTCGGACAGTAACGATGAAAAGTACTGATCCTTTTAAATTATTTTAGCGTCGTCAAATTTTCGACACTAAGGCATCTGATTTTCGACACTAGGGTGTAGGATCTCTGACACTAGGGCTATTCCTACACTAGGGCTATTCCGACACTAGGGCGTAGGATTTTCGACACTCAGGCATAGGATTTTTGACACTCAGGCGTAGGAGTTCTGACACTATGGTGTAGGATTTCCGACACTAGGGCTATGTTGTCGGATTTCTGACACTAGGGAAAAACAAAATATAAAACCACAACCGCGAACACAATATTTCTTCGCGAAACAAAGAAACCAATCAATAATTTCACGGCAGAGCCGATACAATATACCTCCACATCCGGAGTTCAAGCAGAGGAGGTTTGCCGGAGGTCACGCAAAGGAGGTCGTTGGAGGTGCTGCTGGAGGTCAAGTGAATTTACGTAGAGGAGGGTTTGCAACGGTCAGGGTTTGCAGAGGCAGAGGATTGTTTGGTTTGAAACAATCATTCAGGTCCCTCTACAATGAACTTCCTCATCTGAATTGGTTTGAAACAATCATTCGGGTCCCTCTACAATCAACCATTTTAGTAGTGCATATCTTCTGCACTGACTTTCGGCCAGCTTCGCTTCAGCATTATGATTTTTTAGCTGTGGGTTTGTATTTCATAGCAGTAGCACTACACATAACAATACTATTGTGTTGTCGAATTCAAAGCATTACAGTTAACGGGATTTCATGGGTAATTTGCAACCTAAGATTCTACATCATTTGAGTGCACAAATTGCCATATTTGTAGTGATGACATTGGTCTCACAGTGGATGGAGAGTTTTTTTCTTCTTGCAGCGAATGTGCATTTCCAATCTGTAGGACGTGCTATGAGTACGAGCGGAGTGAAGGTAATCAAGTTTTCCCTCAATGCAAAATGAGATTCAAACTCCATAAAGATAAGTGCTCTGGCTTATTTTGGGCAATGCTAGTTTACATAGCTTAGATCTGCTTAAATTTCTGCATAGTAGTATTTTTCTTGAGACCCTACAAACTGCTTCCCTGTTTTTTTTTAGTACATTTGTCTGCAAGATATTTTAGTGGGTTTTTACTTATCAGGGCAGTCCTTTCAGACCTGTTATGGATGGCTTTGAAGTGGGATGCTCTCAAAATGGCGGACATGGGACCTGCTCTGCAAAAAATGAGAGTTTGATGGATTTAAGAGACACACTCAAGAATCTCATTGAATTGTTAATCTCCAAGAACCTATGCCAATACCAATTTCAATATTGAATCGTTAATGAAAGGATCTATTTACATTCAAACACTTATTGTTTTCAACTTTGTCACTTTTGAATCCTTATGATAAATATAATTTTTTTGTAATCAATGGGGTTAGTTTTTGGCTTTTTCTCAAAAACTTCTAATTCTGACTAGCCGGGAATGGGTTTCGTAAGGATATCTTTTTATTTTGATGGGAAAAATCGTAATTTCATTTCTTGCAAAACAAAATTACATATATCAGATACCCCTGGCATTCAAAATGTAACCTTTCTCAGGTTGTGTGAAGGGGCACTAAGATGCGATCTTTTAAAAATGTAGTTTAACTCAGGTCTTCATTTTCATGACCATAGTTTCTAAAAGATATATTTTAAGGCAGACTGTTTATTTTTCTTATAATTTGAAAGCATTTAACAAATATTCATGTTTCTGATTTTGTGTTTTTTAGTACATCTTGTTGTTTGAGTTTTTTGATTTGGTTTTTACTTATCCTTACATGTAATTACTTAATACTAGTTCAATTATGTGGTTATTTTTTGACCTAAAGTTTAAATAGTGCATATTTTAAACATAAATTGTTCCCATTTCTAGCATGTCAGATAACTATTTTTCCAAATGCTTTTTGCAGAGATTGGATGCTAAATACGAATTGGATCCTTCAGCAAATAGTTTGTTATATGATATTGTGTGTAAGGAGATTGAAGAGAAAACAACCAAGGGCTCTTCTAGTTGCACAAATTCTCTACTGTGGCTGACAAGGTGAAATATGCTTTCGAAGCACATATTCATTTCCTCTTTCTGTATTGTAAGCCACATGCAACAAATATGCTGAATTTATCGTAGTAAGCTTCGTGCTTGTTCTTTATTTGTTGTCTAACATGAATTTAGCATGCCAACTCTTGCAATGAAATCTAACCTGATTTTACCATTGGACAAGCTTTCTCTAGAATTTTTAAAATTTTGATCTATCAGAAATATGTTTCTTTGCATGAGCCTGTTAATCTATTTCACTGGATTGCATTGTCATTTCACCTTGACTTGATAAATCCCCTGTATGATTCAGCTTTATAATGGTATGCATGATTACAACAGAGTTGGAACTTGTGAGGACTTGGAAACTGTAATTGGAACAAGGTCAGATACCTAGGATGTTTTCAAAGAACACATGACTAATGAAAGCATGATTATGTGGTAGTTTAATTCATTGGATTTCAGTTACAGTTGGCCAGGGCCAACCCATATTTTTAACAAAATGTGCTACTTAAAACATGTAAACACAAAGTTCACCATTCAGGTTTTGAAATTGCAGTATATGATTTGAGTTGTCTGCTTTGAATGAGGCCAACCTTTAAGTTTTTGGAAGTTAAAAACTTAAATACCCTTTCGAACAAGACCCTTGCAAGCCAGAAACCTTTTGCTTAGAGTTCATGTTTGAGGGGTTTCTATTATGCCAAAATCACTTAGGATTTTCATTTGATCCTTTTCCTTCCTAGGAAAGACCACCACAACTCAAGTAACTACAGGATATCACAAGATAACACAACAACATGTTCCCCATGGGATTGAGCTGAGGTGTTTCTTTAAGGGTTGTAGATAATAGGCTACTAAAGGGATTATCAGTTCTTTTGTCAACATCCTATTATCTTCCATGTTTGCAGTTTGTTATGATTTTTCAATGTTTTCTTCATTTGCCAATATGTAGCTTGAAATTCCATGCCACCATAGGTTAAACAACTGTTGCTGTGGTCAATCCTGGTTGCTACGCATTCAGTGTTTAATGTTGTCAGAACTTGATCCTATGATCTGAAGGAAACTTGGATGTAGCTGGAACAACTATCTAAAAAAGAATGAAACTTAAGAAATTTGGATTGGCAACTCCTTGAAGTATTTCTTTTGCAAAATGTGCTGCAAAAGGTTCTATCTGTCACTCTATTTGACATTTGGAAACCCATGTAGATATGCAAATTTTCATTTTTCTACTTTACCACTACAATGGGTGACACCCATTTGCTTTTGTCTACTTGAATAATAACTTATGTAACTTGTAGATTCTCTAATTCTTCTTTTGCTGCCTTCTTTTTCTTGGGGTTCATTTGAATAGCCTTTTCTAAATTGATTTAACATATGGTTGTAGCTGAATTTTTAAGAATGTGAAAAAATCATGGTAGCTAACGGAGGACTTGTCTACAAAATTCTTTGAATAACGAGCGTGCTCAATTTTTCTTGGTCCAGACTCCAGAATCCATCCCCTCCATCTGCTAGTTTCATATTTTTGTGAGTGTTGTTGTGTAGTCTTATTAGAAGTCTCAATCTTTTTTTTGTTCTTTTGTAAATCTTTCTTGCATGAGCTCAACATTTGCTTTGTGTCGGTGACTCGGTCCCTTTCTGTAGTAGTGTTGAATATGCCAACAGTATGCTTCCCTCCCATCATCCTAGCATCATTGACTCCCAACGCAAGGCCATTTGGCCATCCTTTGGATGCTTTTGCCACCTACAGGACAGTCTTGATATTTACTATCATAGCACTCTTCTTGCAGCCCTATCATTTTCGCAACCTACCATTTAATCCTCCCAAAACCACCCTAACTCATCCTTTGATATTTCCCTCTACAACCATCCCATTTTCCCCTTAGAAAATCACCAACAGAAGCACTAAGGACTGTCATAAGAACATCTTAACTGACAAAAAATTAAATTGCTTGACAGTCCACTTAGCTTCACAAATTTCCATTTGGAGTTATTGATTGTCATTTTCATCTTTATTCGGAATTTCACTCTAGAATTGGCAACCTAGGAACAAAACTTGGGACTGTCTATTCAGGAGCAACCTTCATCCATACTCAGAATTAACTTGACAGTGGCATACAATTAAGACCAAAACTTGTTTTGATTTCAAAGAATACACCTTGGTGATTTCACACTCCTTCTCTTACCACTTGTCTTTGATTTGAAACATTTGATTGAGCAATGATATGTTACATTCTGCTTGACTGAAAATACTTATGATTTTGACAGTAGCATGATAACATTCACAACCTTGGAAATTACACAAAGAAGATTTAGATTTCCCTTTAAAAATTTGGTTAGATACACTTGTTTGGGTTGTTGATATCATTGGTTGACTGAAATTTCAATTTGGATCTATCATCATATATTTTAATTAGGCTAGAAGTAACACACCTGCTCCATCATTTGTTGGCCATTGGCATTTACATTTCAAAATTTCTTATCATTTGGTGAGGCAGGAAATTTGTGTTTGAAGATTGAAAATTGGAACTTGTACTTGACTTTGCAAGTTAAAAATATGATTTCTAGCTTCACAAGTACACAGTAAGAATATGAAGTTTTCAGTCAACTTAATGGCCTAAATGGCTGTCCCAAAAAAAATCTCAGCTTGCAAAAGGACAAGACACTTTAGTATTTATGGACAAGTATCAACCAATTGCTTTGAAGCTCAATATTATCACAACAAATGGACTGTCAAAGTTAAGGTACATTCCAACAAATGTAAAATCTCTATGATTGTCCATGCAATTTCCAGCCAAATAGAAAATGTCACTCAATCATGCCCAAAATGTAGATTCCATCTCCTGAAAAACTATTGATAATTAAGCTAAGTGTAAGAGCTTCTTTAGATGGGTATGATTAAATGAATAAGTGATAGATCCCAACTATATAGGGCTGGAAATGTTTGCAAGATAAACAGTTCTCTTGGATTGTGTATGTTCCCTTAGGGTATGACATTGAGGGGGTTCTAGGTCCTGCGTTAGGGAGTCATATTGTGAAGGAAATAGGGTAGTGTTGTAGGTTTGAGATAGGATAATAAAATGACATCAAATGGCTTCCCCTCTATAAAATTACAGTCTGTTATAAGGGTAGAGCATTTTTTCATTTGAAATAAATGGTGTGATTTATACTATATAAAGCACCAATATCTTTAAATTCTTAATAAACATCAGTGCTTGTAAATAAAATATACACACCTGTAGAGGTTTTAAGGATATGATTACTTGATAAATGGAATTTCCTCCAGAATACTGCACCTAAAGCAGTACTCAACCATCTTATCTTGAGTACTTGAAATGGATGGAAGTTTGGAACCATTCATTACAATGACAGTGTTTTGACACTTGGAATTATGTTTCCCTACAATGGTTATGTTGTTGCCAGTACTATTCATGGTATTGGTAAAATCAGTTTTTTATATTGTTAAGATAAGATAATACTTTGATCCACCTTATCAATTATAAAAGATATTTCGATTGATCATATGACCTACATCATCAATAGATGAAAGAATGAGCCAATTAGTAATTTGGATTCTATTAGTGAGAAGCCCTGGATTATTCCAGAAATGAAAAATGTTGATAACTATACACATGATGAGTATTGTACAAAATACTAGTCAAACATATGTAACATGTCAGCATTATGAGTTTATCAGGGCCAGTTAAACAACTATTAGGCCAAGTATGATAAGAACTAACTGGAAGAAAACTGTTATCAAAACATTTCCAGTCATTATGGAAAAGATGAGTAGCAGACACTTAGGAATTTTTTTCCAACAAATAGTCACCCAATCCTGCAACAAGGGGAAATCTATGGTTGATACCACTCCTAAACAATTCCTAGAATTCCTTTGCTGGTGATTGTCATAGGACAAATATTTCTAATCCATTTACCAATTACAAGCAATCTTTGTCATAGGGAAAAGATTTATAGACTGCCTTTGCTTGTAATTTGTAATAACCCCATTAAGTTGGGATCGCTTAGAATACTAGGCAATATTGGGACACAATATACTACAGAAGATGGACGAGAAAATGGCTCAAATGAAGACTAGACTAAGGGAAGATAAAAATTGTTAAAATAACTATAACAATACAAAAGGGGACTTACTTCCCTATAGTTGATTTATTGGTTTCTCAAGCCCATCTTGATGAAGAAATGGTTTTCTAGAAGATCAAGTTTAAACTCTTTTTAGATAACCAATTTCAAAAAAAAAACTATAAATATAACCGGAGGGTTTTTTGTTCTTCTCATAGAGATGAATATTTTATTTTGGAAATGTATGTGACCTATATTTTAGAGTTCTTAGTGCTATACTCACTTGTCCACATTCATCTATTGAGATTTTTGTATATACTTGTTAAGGTTTTGTGTGAGAGAGGTTGTGCATTAGAACAATTCAACTTGTAAAATCCTTTCAACACAGAAGTAACATTCTACCATTCTTATACATCCGTCCAACCACACTGTACCTGTATAAGAGACTTTGATATTTCTATGTTCCAACATCTGACACAATCATGATTGGTGAAACCACAAATATTGAAATGATGCAAGTTCCAACATTTTGCTTGTACATGTCATGTTCTACCACAATTTAATGCAAGATTGTTCCTGCATTTGCTACTGTTTCATTGCAATGTTACTTGTTGATAATTACTTGTTTGTTGATGTTTCTGCTTTCACAAATTTGATGTCATCATTGCTTGTTTGACGTTCATAACCAAGGCCTTCATTTCTTGGCCTTATACATATATTGATGGGCTTTTGGATGCCTTGCATGTTCTTTCCTAAACCTTTTCCATCAGAACCCATTTTATTCATCAATTTGAATTTTGGACTTAATTCCCTTTGTATGCTTTTTAAAACAGCCAATATCATCATCTTCACTATTAGGTTCACCTTCAAAAATATCACCAAAATCATCTTCAATATGAGATACACATGTACATCATCAAAATTAGCATCAACCAAATTACTGCAATCACCCAAACCATCAAGCTTTTGAAGCAAATTACTTGTATAACAAATTGCATAATCATGTGCATCACACATTACTTTTTCCTGGTTAAATTTTTTTACTTCACGTTTCACTTCCAACAACGCATTTTCCTTTGCCAGTAACTCTTGGTACAATGATTCTATCATTTGATCTTTCTTATCATGAAGATTTAGGAGATTATTTACCCATTCGTCCACTTATTCCAACTTTTATGTTAGTTCACTAATGCGTTTTCTAGTGCAATCAACAGTTTCTTTAAAAAAATTGCCCCCTATTGAATTGTCTAGTTTATGTAGCTTGTCAATTTCATGAAAAGCATCTTCAAGATCTTGCTGAAGAAGTTCAATTTCACGGTAAGCATTTTGTAGTTGTTTGCCTCCTTTACCCATTTAGAAGTGTCGATTGAATCAAGCTTGCTTGTGAATAATAAACACAACAAAAGGGTGTCGGGTACAACCGATCATGCACCCATCTTCCACAGCAATGATGGGGGCGTTGGGTACCACTGAGCTTGCACCCCAAATATTACAATTGATTTTCCTTCAAGTAGGGACATGGTTCGTCCTTTAAATGAGTACAATTTTGAAATCCCTACTAGATATTTTGTGTGATTACAACTTCTCTCAAAAATGTAATATTTCTCAATAATGGGAAATAAAATAAACTTTGAATCTCTTTAGAATTGTGTTTGAACCTTTATGGTTCTTTTCTTTGCCCCTTTATGTTATTAGATAAAAAAATTAACATGTATCACGTGCGCTTGTGAAGACATCATGAGTAGAATCACAGTAGTGGTTTCCAGCTAGATAAAAAGCCTTTCAAGTTGTTGGTGACGCTGAAGTTTTGCCTTGTCTGTAATGAGTGCATCATTCCTAATTCCATATCCATTAAATTGCTTGAGAACTACCTGTTGTTGTTTGGTGACTTGCTCTCATAGCTTGGTGGCTTGTTTCGGTAGTTAAAGAAACCTATAAGCCTAGAGCTTCATTATGGGCCCTATTTGAATTAGAGCTGAGTTGGAGTCAGAGTCCGAGTTTTAAAACATTTAAAACAACTAGCTATGACTGGAAAACACCCAAACTGGTCCGAATTGGTTGGTTCTGATAGCTTCGAATATAAATATGACTCTTAGCTTGAAATATTTTTTTCACTTCGCCATTCTCTATATCTAAATGAAATTTAGTTATCATTGTTCCATATTGCCTTTTGAGTTACCACTCCTTTTTTTTATAAGCTTGCCTTTTGCAACCTTCACCTATGCTATATCCTTGTTTTTCCCAATTTACTGGGTGACTGTACAAACAATAATGTAAGTAGTTAAGACAGAAGTAACTACAAAATTAAGGGTTATAGAACTCAAATTGATAGTGAGGCAATGGAATTTTAATAAAGTTAGTAATGAAAAGTAATTTGGGGAGTTACCAGCCTGTATACTGGTATATAGGGGATACATCATGAGTATAGAGATATATACTGGTACATAGACATGAGTATATACCATATATTGGTATGATTTTTCATGGCATTTCTTCTCCATCCATGCTCTAAGAATTGGGGATACATCATACACTATTGAACCCCAATAATAGAGGCATCTCTATGTAGGTCATAAATATGGAAAACATTGAGGGAAGACTGTTTCCAAGGTAGAGGTAAGCTTCCTTTCTTCCCTTGCTCTACAAAGAACACACAGCTAATACATTGAGACTCTTGAGTATGGTGAATCTACTAAACCATAGAAAAGGATTCTCCCATGCTCAAAGTATGGGGAATATATCATGCATTCTTGACCCCTGGTAATAGAGGCTTCTTTGTGTGGGGTAGAGAAATAGAGGCTTCTTTGTGTCTTGGATTTTTATCATGCATTCTTGACCCCTGGTAATAGAGGCTTCTTTGTGTCTTGGATTTTTAAGTCTTGATGCCTATCTCATAATTTTATAGAAAAATTCTGTTAGCTAGATTTGTAGTCATGGAACCAAATCTGGAACCTGATGATGGGCTGAGCTACTGAGCATGAAACGTTGAGAGATTAAAACCTTACACCGTGTTTCCGAAATTCTGAAGCAGATTTGTAGCTATGGAATCAGATTGTATTTGGTTGTCCTATTTTTATTCTTTCTTGGCTTGTATAATTATGCAAGGGAAAAAAACACTATTAGATGCTTCTTAATAGAGTACTATTAGATGCTTCTAAATTAGCAACATTAGATTTGGAACCATAGGAGTGGCCAAGGATTGTGGTCTAGCATGTGAATTCTCTTTAGAATCTCCACTTTGTGCCAAATCTATAGATGAAAAACCTATAGACCCAGAAATATACTGCACAAGGCCAATGCCTTTCATGTCATATCCACTTGCCAACTTCTTCTTACATCATGCAATGTGCTTATCATAGCTACCTATAAGTATCAAGTTATTTACATATAGCTACCTAGATTCCATCTATGTTGAATCCTCTTTCAAATGAAGAGACCTACATATCTTTGGTCCTGATGATGTATTAAAACTTAAACACATCCACCAAAATATATCAAAAGACAATGATATCTATAACATATCTCAAAGTAAACTTGCTACTAAATACACTTTTTTTATTTATTAATATACAGTATCCCGTCGGTTATCCGACGTTCAATTTCGTCCAATATGACGAAATTGCTGTGGCTCCGATGGTATTTTGTCGTAGGAAATCCGATGGCCTTTCTGTAGGAAATCCGACGGCCTTGCCGTTGGAAATCCGACGGCCGTGCCATAGGAAATCCGACGGCCTTGCCGTAGGAAATCCGATGTCCGGGTCGTAGGAAATCCGACGGTTGTGCCGTAGGAAATCCGACGGTCGTGCCGTAGGTAATTCGATAGCCTTGTCTTCGCTGTCGACTATTCGACATTACACCACCGACAACAAAATAAATTGAGGGTGTCAAATACCCGACAGGTTAGTGTCGAATTTTAGACATGGTAGCCATCGGATTTTGGCCTCAAATTCTGTAGTGATATATATGAAACTAACACTAAGGGATAGAAAGCATACCTTATTCCAAAGGTTTGAAGAATATCACCGTCGAGCTTTCAATCAAACTTTTTCCTACACATTGTCCTCAACAACAACAAGATATAAGCATGATATATGTAAAATGTAAGAGTTTAATCTAGCATGTTCAATTCCAACATATAAATAAAGTAATTACATCCATGGATACAAATATTCATAATTACACATGTAATGGACGAGAAATTGATATTTTTATTAATATAAATAGAGATAGAAATGACAACCTATGTCAGCACCTTTTCGAAATAGAGAAACCAATTCCCTCCACCTGAGCCTCCACCACTTCAATCCTCCTTACAAAGGAAAGATCACAAAGACAAAGGCAAGCTTGGGATAGAGAACTAATGACTGCTTCAAGGACAAAGGGATGCATACTCAATCGTATAAGAATGGGGCACAATTTCGCTATAATCTCTTTGCTCTCCAAAGTTCTTCCCTCTAATTCTTCACAATAGATCAAGATATAGCCCCCCAAAGGGAAGTGAAGGGTCGAATCAAAGCGTTTCCAGCCATATGTAAGGCCAAGGATCAAGTCATCCATTACTTGATGGAGAAAACTCCAAATAATTTTATTTTTTGAGCATAAAACCTGATGTACACAGGTGACAATTGTGCAAGCTGCATATATGTGGGTTGTAGACTTGTGACTTGCGTATATATTCAAAAATATATTTTAGGGATTCCACTAAAGAATCAAGGTAATGGTAAGAAAATGGGATAAAAAGAGTCTGCAAAGGGACAGGGATAGGCCATCAAAGCATGACGTATCAGGTGTGGAAAATCACGCTATAACAACCGAGTCAACCTATTCTTCCTATAAATATCAAAGTTGATCTTTCTAATATGAAGAACTTGATAGATAATGGCCAGGATTAGTTCTAAGTGCATACTATAAGAGTCTTCTAAAATAATACTGCAAGCTTTGAAAGCTGACAAAAAAACTAACAATTACATAATAGAAAAGACTAATAAAAACTAAAAGAGAAATATGAAAATAACCATAACAAGAGCATTACATGGTACTTCTACCATCCCCCGCTTCCTTCGGCTTCTCTTCCACAATTGGGCATCTGCAGTGGCCTGAGATGGAAGAATCATCTGATGTCATTTTTAACTGGAAGAATGTTTGATTTCCTGAAATGATTCATATTCGTTGACTCACAACTATCCAATTTATTCCTCTTATGGTAGCTAGCAGAGTCCATGTTGGTCCTTTCCAAGGCCACACAAGTCTCTTTATCAGCTTCCTTCACCTGTCCCTCCATGGGTTTCGAAACCAGGGAGGGGATCGGTGAAGAAGAAATATTAGCCTCCAGAGCGGGAGGAGGAGGAGGATTTTCAACCACATTTTTCCTTTGAGGTTGCATCAACACCTTAGATAGCACATTTATCACTCTCCAATAATTCATGTGTCTGATACACGCACATTTCCCAATCAATTGTTGGAGGAACAATTCCTCCTCTCAATCATCCAAAAGGTTACGAAGCTTCCCTAGCACAGATCTGTCGAATCTACAATATGAAGACCCCTTGTTTCCTCGATGCCCGAAAACTCTCCTTCCATGACTGGCTCATCATGGGGTATCCCTTAATCTTCTAGACATTCTGGATTCCTATTCGTGAGAATAACTCTTTTATTCCTTCAAGCTACATGAATGAAAGTGAGAAGGATTTCCTCCTTTTGCATACACAATGATGCAATTCATTATCGGGGTCTCGACTTCTTCTATGGACAGTTACACAATGAGCCATGATCCTATCAATAAGAATTTCCCTGCACTTGAGAAGAGTTCGATCTATGCAATGTTTGTTTCGTACCGGGGAATGGCAACTTGCCAAAGTTAAAACAAAGCCTAGATTCATCTAGAGGAGAAGTAAATGGCAATAGAGAGACATGATGTGAAGAGTATTGAATACCATCTCAAATACCTTATCGATGACTCTAACCATTAAATTCATGCCCTTGTAGATAGAGTTCCTTAATGCTTAGGGCAAGTGAAACCTCAAACTCCACATGGGTGGGGGCGAAGTGGCTCTTACATCGCCTCCACATGTGTCATCTCTGCCATCTCATCACCCGCATACGAGGATATTGGTTTTATTTTTTAGTAACACTAATTTCAACTATTTACTAAAAGTTATATAATACAATATTTAAATAAAAAAACAACCTACCACATATTTATATAAATTTGAAATTTACTATACTTATGCATGTAGATTGCATTTGATTTTAGTTTGGGTGTTGATTACATATTTTTTTTCCTATCCTCTATTAAAAAAAACTACATTAAACATTTCATTTGTTTATTTTTATAATATTTCAATCAATTTATCTACTATGAAATTGGTGAAGAGATTTGAAGTCTTATTGTGAGGTAGTAATATTATTCTTGATACCTCAAAACATTCTTTGAGGTCTAACACATTCAATGTGGAATTTGGAATTAACAACGGGTACTCCTAGACAAGTTCTTTATTCCTCACATGTTTTGATATAAAATTTAATACTATCACAAGGTTACGTTAAAATACGATTTAATTTAAAAACATTAACATAGAATAATAAACTATGCACATTGATACAAAATAACTACTATCCTAGAATTCAAAGAATTAACTTAAAGAATGAATAGTGCATATTCGACCAAAGATAATCTTTTAAGCATCATTGTTATTATTAATACCTTTACTATGAAGCATTGTTGTTTTTTTTTCAGTCAAAAAAACCATTCCTTGGTATTCAATGAATCAAAGGAACCTTTTACATCATCAGACATTTTAGTGATGCCACCAGGGACAATACAAAATTATCAGCAAAAAAAACCTATCCAAACATACAAATGACACAAAAGATACAAATAGCTACCCGCAGAAATAACAGAGTTGCCCAAAGCACCTGGGGATCACTACAATAAGATCCCTCTCATAGTAAGGTTGTCTGAAATAGTCATCTATGTCCCTAGAGAAAATAACAGGAGCCCAGAAAACTGATCCAAGCAAGGAGAGTGACTCTTGTATCCTGTAGTAGCTTGCTCTACAAAACCTGATAGTATCTCAGTGAATCATGTGAAATCAACTGTAATAGAATGAGCATATTCTGAAAGAGTTGTGATGAGTCAACCCCAATAATCTCGTTCCCAAATGATTCAGTAAGTAAGAGATGGCCCGGCGCCAAGTGCAATCCCTCCTTGGATAAGATGTCTTCCCTCCTGTTATGTTCCCTATAAACATGACTGAAATCCACCCATGTAAAAGAGGACATGAGAATTCTAGTGTTGAAGCACCAGGCCTCAATATTCACCATATCCAGGGTAGATTCCTTTTTAGCCCAGTTTATAATCACAGAGGAGTCACCAAAGATATGTAGGTAAGGTAACCCAATATCCTTGGCGACCCGTAGTGATGCCCAGAGTGCTAAGAGTTTAGCTCTAGTATTTGTGTAGCTGCCACATCCGAGTTTGAAAGCAAGAAGGTGTTGTTCATTCAGCCAAAGACAGATTCCCGCTCCACCCAAATTATTTGCAGCAGCACCATCAAAAAAGATCATAGGATACACAGAAGTAGGAGACTTCCCAATGTTCCTATTTCTATGCTTGTGTATCTGAGGAGGCTTAAAGGTCTTAACATCATCATAAATAATATTTAACAGGCTGTTCAACATGGGTTCTTGATCATCAAAACATAAACGATTTCTTGCCTTCCAAATATTCCAAATGATGAAAATAGGCAGATACAGTAAAATACCCTTCTGTGTTACCCAATTATATAGATTTTCCAGAAAAGTAGAGGCATTCCAATGTGTGTTCACATTAAGAATACAGAAGAGTCCACCGATCACCTCTTTTTGAAAGTGACAGCTAACAAAAATGTGTTCAACCGACTCTGCCTCCTCTTTACAGAGACAACATCTATTAGGTCCGCTCCATCCTTTCTTGCTCAAAATGTCCCAAGTATTAATTTTCTTATTGCAAGTGAGCTACACAAAACATTTAATATGAAGGGGGATATTAAAGTACCAAATCTTCATCATGATGTCATTTTCCAGAACAGTTTTGTGATTGGAGACGATGAAATCATAAGATTTCCTGGCTGTCACCTTACCCCTCTGCTCATCAAACATCCATAACAGCCTTTCCTCAGAATGTCCGATCCTAATACCCCCATGTGACAATCCATTTACATAAGAGGACCACTGAGTAGCCCAATCTCCCCCCAATAGCAGGTCCGAGGTAGAGTACCAATCAGTGCCATCCAATCCACAACCATCCTGATTATGAGCTTGTGCAAGATAAGTAATCCCCAGGTTAGTGAGATATTCTCTGAGCTCCTTAGAAAGGATGTACTGTGAGTTGTGCCCAGCAATGGGGTCAATTCCCACCCTGATTTTTAATCCATTTCCCACCTTCCATCCCAACTAATTGGTAATCCACTCAAATATTCTAATAAACCCATTCCAAAAATATGAAGTACCGACAATACTAAAAGTTCGGCCTCGAATCCAATCTTCAAGAGGTATGTTCTTTAAGTATTTATGTGCAATAATCCTTCTCCAGGTCCCAGTACCAGTAAGTAGTTGCCACATACTCTTGAGTCTCAGTGAGATTCCAAACCATTCAAGGTTCTTGATATCCCAACCACCAAATTCAATAGGTAGGGAAAGTGTTTCCCAGTTGACCAGATGGGAAAGCTTGTGTCCAACAGAGGATCCCCAGAGAAAAGAAAAAATAAGTTTGCGCAATGCATTTAGTATAGATTTGGGACATCTTGCCAAAGCAAACCAATAGATAGCCAACCCCGTTAGCACAGCTCTAATGAGGACCACTCTGCCACCAAGTGAAAGATACTTGTAAGTCCAGTTATGAATCTTTCTTTCAAATAAATGGATAAGCCATCTCCAATTAGAAGTGTGGTATCCCAAAGGTTTAAGATGAAATCCCAAGTACTTGAAACCCACAGGAATAGGGTCCATCTTGAAGCCCTTTAAAGTCTTCTTTCCTCTACCAGAATGTAGATTATGAGTTCAGGATGAAGCATCGTTGTTATTACGGCGAAGGAAGGCGTTGTTTAAGGGGACAATTTCTGAATGTAGATTCTGAGTTCAGGATGAAGCATCGTTGTTATTACGCCGAAGGAAGGCGTTGTTTAAGGGTACAGTTTCTCTGGTGGCTTCATCGTCTGTCGACGGCCTATGAGAAGCCGGCCCCTGTTAAATTTTTTTTGTTTCATTCGATACGTACCATGACTTCATCCACTAAGGATGAAGAAGTTTCCGTCAACCGCTCTTTATCATGCGTCTGTCATTGGTCGAATCTGATCTACTTCGTTGGATACACCATGGAATTATAGGGTCAACGTGCCATGTGGGTGCAATTCTAAATGGGCAGAATATGCTCATAAATACCATGCAGATCAACAAATTGTTCATTAGTGGAAGTACCAGGATCCTATTTGCATTGCGTCAAACATTTTGTAGCAACTGTATTTTCTACGGAAAGTTAATGAGTTCCATACTGTTCGTAATGGCATACACTCACCATTACTGTAGCAAGGATTTGCAGGAATGCCACCCATAATTTAGGGTTAATTTGAGTTTATTTTCTTAAAATATTAAGAAAACAAGGAATATCTCATGGTAGTTGCAGAGATATTATTTCGCCGATTTAGTTGTTCTTCAATAAGACTTGGGTGCAGTCTGGTAACAGTGATAAGTGATTCAGAAGCACAATTACATGAACGTTGGCAAATCAAAGAGAAACGGTATTTTCTATTCAGAAATAAAAAACAAACTAATAAATTGTTTGGGATATGTTTGCACCATGTAATCCAGCATTCCATGATTTATCGACTGTGTAAGAATAATTAAATGTCACAATTATGTTGTGGTCATCACAGGTGACTCGCTTTGTCATCGATTTATTGGGAATAAAATATTTGCAGCTTTCAATTTTTACAAATGGTTTTAAAAAGGACAAATTTATTGAAGAAATTTCTTGATCTAAGATTGGCATCGTAATAATAACAAGTCGACCAATTCATAGAGAAAGAATGAACCCACGTTGATCCAAGTTTCCCGCTCACTTCGACTTCCAACTCCTCGATAAAACCATGGTAATCCAAGCCAGATTCATTACAAATAAAGCTACTTTTCCTAAACAGACGAAATGTAGATATAACTTATTATCTTGGCTCCGAACTTTTCTGGTGTATATCCTCCCTTGTCTGGTCCTGTGTTTGGGGTTTTTTACTGGGTTGTAGGGAGTTCTGGCGCGGTCAGTCTCTTGGAGTCCCTCCCCTTAGCTGGGGGACTAGTACCAACCAAGGGTAAAAAAAGTGGGAAGTACATCGCTTCTAGGCTGACTGTGCATTGTTTTTTTTTGGTCGGGTACAGACACCTTGCATGGTATGCGTTGTCCTATTTGTTTATTCTTCCTATCTGTCCTTTTCTATGGGTATGGGTTGACCTTGGAACCCTGGATTTTCAGGGGTTAGGGTTTCATGTGCCCTGTCATTATCAGCTCTTGACCTCTATGGTTTTCTAGTGGTTCTCCCCATCGTCATTTTCTCTCTTGATTGGGTATAACTTGGGTTGCCAGTCGGGTTATGGCTTAACCTTCAGTGATAAGGCCACACTTATACTAGGGTTTTTGAGCAGGGTTCGCTCCCGGATTTTATCATTATTTCAAGGGTTTGACTTTGTTTTAGTGACCCGACTTCTCGAAGAGAAGGATGTATTGCCATCGTGGTCCTTGTCACCATTTTGGGCACTGCTTAGGTGGACTTTACAGAACTGAAGCCTTCTAGTGTCACAGTCCTTGGTTTGAAGAGGCATGAACAGACTTCTCCTCTCCGATACCGCCGGAAAAGAAATGCAAAATGCATCAAGGCCCAGGAGGGGCGCTACCGTTATGTACTTGGACACGATATATATATGGACAGAGTGTCCTCCCTCTGCTCCTGAGCACTGATAGGGCGTTTAGAATATGCTCGAATGAATAAATTGGCATGGGTTGAGTGGGCGACTGCGAACTGGAAGCCTCTGATCGACTATGTCCCAACGATCAGTTTATTATCCAGGGGATGGATAGTTTTCATATTTCTTGAGGAGGCTCACTGCACACGAATTTTGGAAGGCATCTGGCGAATGGGGGCCGGTTCTTTGGTGCTGGACCGCTGGCATACCCGGTTTGATCCTCTTAAAGAACGGATATCAAAACGACACTTATGGATTTTACTACCACACTTACCATTTCCCTTGTGGAATAAAAATGTGTTGGAAGGTATTGCAAATACCATTGGAAGGTTTGTGGCTGTTAAGACGGACTTCCTCCCAGCTTTTGACAAAAGGGTAGCAAGAGTTCTGGTTGAAATGGATGTATCCCTGGGTTTACTTGCAGATGTGGAAGTTCTCTTTGGGGAACGTCTTTTTATTCATAAGCTAGATTACTTCCGAGTTCCTTTCAGGTGCAGTATATGTCACGAGACCGGTCATCTGCGACGCCATTGCCACACTCTTCGCACGAATAATGAAGATTCAGGCTCTGAAATTCTCCAGACTTCTGATTTAAAAATCTCCAGACTTTCCCGGCCATCACCAGGTACTCTTGATACATTTCCTTTTCCAACAGATTATGTTTCAGACTCTTATTTAAATGATATTAATGGGCTGATTATGTCACATTCTAAGGAAGCATTGCCCGACTCCTCCCGGTCTCCTACTTTTGATTAGGGAGATCAACCCTCCTCCCCCCTGGTTGATTCTTTGCTAGTTGTATCTACCTCTCCGATCTTGAGTCCTCTCTCCTGCCCACCTATTGCGGAAGTAGACTGCTCCTCCCTTCCTCAATCTACGATGGTTTCGATACCTCTGTCCCAGAACCCCTCTGCTCTGGATGTACCAGTACCCTCACTGTCCTCACTAGTTGAGTTTCCACCATTGGTGACTCGTGTCACGTCTTCTCCTCTTACCCCCTCCCCTATCAGTCCTACTACTTCACCATTGTTCTTCGATCCATCACTTAAACAATCTCTCTCTATTTTCACAGCTACTACTCCTACCTCTCCCACAACTTTACCTTTGAACTCCATACGTTTCGCCAATGTCACCGTCAGGAAAAAAAAAGGGAACAAGTCACAAGTGAACCTCTCCTCTGCTTCCCCCCCCTATATTCCACTTTCTGTCCGCTTAAACGATGTTGTTGGTAACTTGCCTCCCCGGGGAATTAGAGCCTTGTCTCCCCATCATGATGTACCATGAAGATAGTCTCTCTTAATGTCAGGGGCCTTGGAGGCAAGGCCAAACTTCACCACCTCCGCACTCTCTTCAACTCTCTCAGCCCGGATATGGTTCTTCTTCAAGAAACCATGTGCAGCTCCTTCCCTGCTTTATTGGATTTCTCCAAGCTTCTCCCATCCTGGGAGTACTGTGCTATTGATGCCACGGGCCTCTCTGGTGGTCTCCTTTCAGCCTGGAACCCCCACAAAGTCAGATGCTGAGTTTTTCATACTTGTGTTGGAATCCTACTTCAGGCTTCTTTCCGGGGTCTCACATATCCCTTATCTATTCTCAATATATATGTGTTAGTTTTTCAACATTTAAGCTAGCATTATGATAAGATATTTTCACTGAGAGAATAACAAGCACAGCAATCACATAAGCACATCACAAGAGACAAGA
>LPNX011222649.1:122844-191017 GCA_001517045.1 Pseudotsuga menziesii
CAATATCTGAAATACATAGAAGAATACATTCTGAAGTTACATATACATCAACAATATGGTCCCTATAAAAACCGTGAATCCTTCTGGGAAAATGCTCTCACCAGTGGCTTCCTCAGTACTCACAATCTGATTCTTGGTGGCGATCTTAATCTAACTTTGCACTCTTATGAGGTTTGGGGACACAAACCCTCACCTAACCCCCTTTCTGGTTACTTTATATCACTTTTCGATACTCTTGGCTTGATGGATCTAGCCCCCCTATGTGCAGGCCCCACGTGGCGTAATGGTCATGCAGGATCAGAAGGCATTAGTAAAAGACTGGATCATTTTTTGATCTCGGGCTCCTTAATCCCTTCCCTGGGGATACATAGGGTCTGGACTCACTGCATGGACATTTCGGACCACTATCCTATTGTCCTAGAGTGGAACAAGCAAAGAAATTCCTTTAATTACCCTTTCAAGTTTAACCGATCCTGGCTGAATGATCATGATTTTACTGACTGGTTATCTGCAAAATGGCCTCTCCTTTCATAGCATGACTCTGTCTTGGTTCTTGACTCTCTCCAACTTAAGCTTCGTACTCTCAAACATGAAGCCAAACTGTGGATCAAGAATAAATAGGCCTGGATTGATGATGACTTACACAAAATTGAACAGGCCATTACCTCCCTCCTTGCTAGCTCTTACAATGGTATTTTATCTTCAGGAGATATGGCACATCTTACCCAACTCAGATCAAAGAGGAAAATGATTTTGAATCATTCTCTTCTCACATGGTAGTTGAAAAGTAGAACAAAATGGGATCTGCTGGGTGACTCGAATACGAAGTACTTTCATATGCTAGCCTCAGGTTGGAGAAACCATAACACTATTTGGTCTCTTTCAGATGAGGCAGGTAATACTTTTGAGGAAGAGACCGCACTTAAAGACCTTGGTGAATCACATTTCGCCAACATTTTCAAAGATGATGGGGGGACGTGCTTATATCATCAACTTAAGGTAATCCTCCTTTATCCCAGATTGATACTTATTGAGAAAGCCACTGATCTTACCTGTCAGTTTACTCTTGGGGAAGTTGAACTTGCACTTAAATCTTTCAAAAAAGATAAAAGCCCAGGCCCGGATGGCTAGCCTGTCGAGTTCTACTTGCACTTCTTCGATCTTTTGGGGATGGATTTATTATCTGCTGTTGATCTCACTAGAGTAACGGGTAACATCCCTAGTTCTCTGAACTCCACCTTCATTGCTCTCATACCCAAAAAAGACAAGCTGCAGACTTTTGCTAACTTTAGACCCATCTCCTTATGCAATCTACTGTACAAACCTATCTCTAAAGTTGTCGCGGTTAGAGTTAAGCCTTTCCTCGACTCCGGCATATCTCAGGAACAATATGGTTTTCTCAAAAATCGCCAGATCGTTGATCCCATTGGTATTGTACAGGAATCTCTTCACTCTATAAAATCCAAAAACCTCTGTGCTTTCATCCTTAAGCTTGATCTGATAAAGGCCTTTGACAGGGTTAATTGAACCTTTATCCGCCTTATACTGATTCAGATTGGTGCCCCCCTTCAAACTGTCAACTGGATTATGGGTTGTATTTCCTCTGCAACCTTTGCTGTGCTTATCAATGGTACCCCCACCAATTTTTTTCCTGCCTCACGTGGCATTCGTCAAGGATGTCCCCTTTCTCCCCCGCTCTTCATCCTTGTCATTGAAGGCCTCAGTCTTTTAATTGCTAATGCCCAGATCCATGGACTAATCCGAGGGATCAAAATCTCTTCCTCTCTTGCCCTGACACACCTTCTCTTTGTGGATGATGTAATCCTTATGGGCACTGGTACTCTTCAAGAATGGGCTGCATTTGATGTCTTACTAGAAACCTTCTGTAAAGCATCAGGAATGTCTATCATTCTGGATAAATCTGTTCTTCTTCATAACAATATTCCTGCTCTGGAACTCCTTAATATTACCAGATTTATCCCATATAAAATGCTCCCCATTACTATGGGCTTCAAGTATCCTGGGTTTTTTATCAAACCCCTGGGATACAGATCCAAGGATTGGCTTTGGCTGGTACAAAAATTTGAAAAGAAAATCAGTCTGTGGACACACAAGTTGCTATCTTTGGGAGGCAAATTGATCCTTGTACAATCAGTTCTCTCCAGCATCCCTGTTTATTGGATGGGACTCGCCCCATTACCGGTCTCTATTTTGCACAATCTCAGGAACATTACCTTTGCTTTCTTATGGGGATCATCAGGGAATACTCGAAAATATCACCTTGCTTGCTGGTCTGATTTATCTTGGCCAAAGAAATTTGAAGGATGGGGAATTAAAAATCTCCATTGGTTCGACATTGCTCTCCATCTTAGGAATTTTTGGAAAGTCCTCTTCAGTGACAGTCTTTGGCATCGAGTCCTTATCACTAAATATCTGAAGCAAACCACTGTAATTACTTGGCTCCGTGAGAAAAAGTTCAGTTTACGGGGTGTATCAGCTATTTGGAGGGGGTTTATACAGACTTTACCCTGGATGGGGTCTCATCTTACATGGCAAGTGGGGAATGGTAATGATATATTGATAGGAACTGATCCTGTGATTGGAAATCCTACCTCTTACCACTTTCCTGAAGGACTAAGAACATATCTGGAAGACTTGGAAATAAAAATTCTTGCTCAGGCCCACAATACTTTACCAGATGCTCATCACTAGTGGTACACTGCAGAAGAATTATATTTGGAAGGTGATTGGAAAAATATATGGAACTCGTTCACCAGGAACCTGGATCTTAATGGTATTCGCTTATCTACTGAATTTGATACGCTGACATGGGAGTACAATAAAGTAAATGGTATGATTTCTGCTGATAAAGTTTATGATTGCATTGTCAATTCATTTAAACCAGATCTGGGCAGCCGACTTTTTAATTCTCTTTGGTCGAGTATCCTTCCACGCAAAATTGGATGTTTCGTTTGGCTGGTTTTGAGAAATAAAATTCTCACCTGGGATAATTTACAGAAAAGAGGGAAAATTGGGCCAGGTATTTGCTCCTTATGTTATTCAAATGAAGAAACTGTTCATCACATCTTCTCTCGCTGTCCGATATGGAGATGTATATTGGGGCTTGTTTGCGACCAGTTGCAGCTGCACACTCCACCTGTAGCTGATTCTATTTCTGATTTTTTTGAAGCATGGGTCTCCACATATCATTGCAAATCGGCTCTCTTTTTCATCCCTCACCATGCGATATGGGCCATTTGGAAAGCTCGTAACAGAGTTGTTTTCGATGGTAAAAAGGTGACTATTTTAAGTGTTTTTCACCAGATTTTAAATGTTGCGCATATTACTCCCTCTCGGCTTGTCACAAAGGGAAGGAAATCAAGATCAACCAGATAGATCGGGCCTAGACCACACATGATTTTCCCTTGTGGTTACTTCGATGGCGCATCTACTTCTTCAGCAGCTGGAGTTGGTTTTTTCTTGTATCTTAATGAGAATCACCGTCTGGATTTTGCGCTGGGGGTTGGACATGGCTCCAATACTAAGGTAGAACTTTTGGGCCTGTGGGCCCTTCTGCACTCATCCCAAATGATGGGAATCCCTTTAGCCCGTATATATGATGACTCACAGGTCATTATCAATTGGGCTAAAGGAATTACTGCTCTCTCCCCACCAGAGCTCCTTCACTGGTGCAGGGAATCACAAAAGCTTTTTAGAAGCTTCCAAGATCTTACCATCAGTCACATCTATCGTGAATACAATGGGATTGCATACCGTCTTTCAAAACAAGCACTCACTTTCTCTCTGGGTTATGGATGTTTTAATGAATTTCTTGATGACCATTTGGTCACTAGTGACTCCTTTCAGCTCCATTGAGCCATGTTATGGGGACCTTTCTCCCCTTATTTGGACATTTACTTGTACTTTGATTGAGTGTCCCTTTTGGACCGCAGATCTAGTCCTTTGATTCCCGATAGATAGGACTGATGGAGATAGATCATTTGCATGATGAGATAGATTTCTGATGGGAACAACACTTACTATTGCACGTCATTCCCCCTGGCTGCGACTGGATGTGATTCGTTATCGTCTTGCTGTATTCATTGTTGATGTAACCCTCTTTGGGAGACTGTTATCAATGCCCTTTGATTCTTAATAAGAATAACAAGGACAGGCTTTTTCTTCCTGAAAAAAAAAATTTATTATCTTGTGATGGCGTAAACCAAACAAGAGTGCGGAATTTTCTCCATCCAATTTCATGATAAGAGAAATTTTATATTTGTTACATATAAGAATTATATGTATAGTTTACAACCTTATATTAATCCATGTCTTAGTTTAACATATGAGTTCATGTCTTCATTTAAAATTTTGTTAAAGAAAATAATTATTTTAACTTGTCATATCATATTATTTTTGAATTGATGTTTAATCAGAATTATCAAGATGAAAAAATTAATTCAATGAAAATTCATTTATTTAAAAATATTTAAAACATCTTCCATCCAACCATCAAAATGCCTCAATGGAAAATCATAATCTAGAGGTCTCCAGATAGAAAAATCAATGAGTAGGGTTGGTCAAATGGGAGTTCAATGGAATCTGTTTGATATGTGGGTAGCAATATGGATTTCCAGTGATTGATATCTCAGATTGATTGGTTACTCTTTGTATAGTAAGATAGGGTGTGTATGTCCAAAGTGGTTGTCATTTGTTAGAAAAATCCATGCCATTGAACCTAATATTTATATATAGTTTATATTTATTTATGTGGTCTTGTTCAACATTTTTCTTTACATCTAAGTGAATTGGTACTAGGTTAGGTGAATCTAATTTTTATAATGTTAAGAAGGAGAGATGATTTGGCCCTGGCCATGGAAAACACACTCAATGTAAGGAAGGAATATTATTTAATAAATTCAAAATTCGTAAGGAATATTGTTTAATAAATTCAAGCTAGAATTAGAATATATAATTTTTAAAATTTAACGAAACTAAGAATTGAATTTAATTAAACAATTCATTAAATTAATTAAATTTTAGAATAGTTTAAATTTTAAAATTAGATGATTTCTAAATATTGTATATTAATATTATATATTTGAGAGAATTAAATTTATTTATATATTAAAAATAATAATTTTATCAATTCAAAATTACAATTTTGATATAATTTTGGAGAACATTAAATTTATTCAAATATTAAAAAATAATAATTAAATTATCAATCCAAAATTACAAACTTTACATCAACCAATTATAACAAAAGTAAAAATATTCAAATATTTAACTTTCTCCAATCTCTCTCTATCACACACTCTGGAGAAATATATATATATATATATTTCTCCATTAACAATTTGTTTTAAATAATTTATATCTTAAATTAAATTATACATTTTCTATTCTAAGGTCACTTTGTCATGTCTTATAAATACTTATACACCCTGAAGGAGAAGAGAAAAGTCTCATATACTGGTGAGTGAGGTGAGACTTTGTTGAGATGAGTGAGCAAGTGTTGGAAATAAATCTCTAACAATTTGAGTAACTCTCACTATTTAGATTACCTTTTTTTATCAATAGTGGCAAATTAGATGTTTGGTATAATTTAATGGGTAAAAGTGTTTTGGTAAATTTTATAGTTTCTTAGTATTTAAGTAAAGTTTAAAGTATTTAAATCTATGAAAACATTAAGAAACTGAGATTATGTATTTTTATTCGAACTCCCACTAAAACTATGATTTACCATTATTTTTAAATTTTATTACACCTATAGGTGTTTATATCTTATAATTTGGGGTTGACTGGGACTATGTTTTTCCTAAAGTGCACTAAGACTAACAAGTGTATTGTTTTATGGTAGTAGTTCCAAATTCGAAATAACAAATTAAAAATAAATATGAAAATATTTGGTATCTATACATGGACAAAATTAAAAAACATAAATTTTAAATAACTATGAAATTTATAATAATTTTACAAATTAATATATAATAATAATATAATTTTAGTTTCATTAGCCTTGGTAAAGATTCTCTAAGTTGGTTCAAATCTATAGTTATTCTTGGATTGCCTTTACTTTTAGTTGATATAAATGAGTGTTTGAAGACCTCATGTACATGGAAAGGTCCAAGCTTATTAAGCAGAAGTAAGACTTTGAATGAATTAGTACTTGAACCTCTTTCAAAAAAATTCCAAGCTTATTAAGCAGAAGTAAGATTTTGAATGAGTTAGTACTTGAACCTCTTCCAAAAAATTCCAAGCTTATTAAGCAGAAGTAAGACTTTGAATGAATTAGTACTTGAACCTCTTCCAAAAGAATTATATTACAAAGGTCATCATTTTATAGTGGATTCTCTCAAGAGTATTTGGCACATTCTCTGTTTAAATTGAAAAAAAAATATTTGGTTTGAAAAATTTTTTATTTGGTTTGAAAAAAAAGTCATTTGGTTTGAAAAAAAAATATTTGGTTCGAAAAAGAAAATATTTGGTTCATTCCTAATTCAGACATTATAAGTAGGAATTGAAAAAAAAATGAATTTTATTTTATTTTTTCAAGTCTGATTATTAAATATATTTTTATATACAAGGTTGAAATTATTTTAAAGGCTCAATGGAAAAGAAACCTCAATCTTGTAGTCTAGCACTAAGTATTGGGAATGGACTTAGAGCAAATAAAAGAATGCATACCTCTACCTTCTGTGTAGTTATGTTTTAGTTTCCTTGCCATAATACTAGAATGCCAATATTATTTGTATTCATGAAACTAATAGTAGATAATAATAATAGTGTCATTCCATAATAATCGAATGCCAATATTATTTCTATTCATGAAACTACATGTGGATAATAATAATAGCGTCCTTTCACTTGATCTTTTATAATAGTTGGACCGAGATTAAGATTAAGTCATAATGTATAATGTATTGCAAGAGAAGTAATAGTTAATATAAAAGTATGGTGGAGAACAAAGATGGTGATTTTTATGTGTAAAGTAAATAGCAGATTTTTTTTAAACAAATGAACAATATAAATGAAGAGAATAAATGTGGTGGAGAACAAAAGACGAACAAATAATGAATTAAATTTGAAAAAAAAGTTGTGAAAATCTAACAATTAAAGAAATAAAATGAATTACATTTTACAACTTGAATACACAGTACTTGCGAAATAGAGAGCATGATAAAGATGAAAGACACTTCATATGTCATACTTAGAAAAAAGGAAGAGGTGCACCTTTATTCTCTGTCTCTTTCACACTTGCATCTCTCAATCCAGGCACTCCACATATCAAATGAAAATACCAATGTTTCTTGCCAATATAATTATAATCAAACTTGATAACTCTATTTATATTGCATATGCATACTTTCTCCTATGACAAATTAATGGACATTTATTTTACTTGCCATCGATTACATTAGTTTCTATTTATTGCATGGGTTCCTCCTTATTAGTATTTGCACTATAATTTTCATAGATTCACTATACCTTCTTTCAATACCTAAACCTACATTATCTATACACACACAACTTTTTTTCATTTTAAATTTATCAAAGTTTTTTTTCGATGTTTCATTTCCCCCGCTTCGGGGGTATGCTAGTTATTAAATTATAGATTTAGTTGAATAAAAGGTCAAGAGGAAGCATTGTTTATTGTGAACAATGAGCTATGCTACAAGGGTTAGGGTTTCACTTTTTCTATGGCGATTCTAGGGTTTTACTGGTTTCGCGGTGCTAGAGTACTATCGGGATCCTGAGGTGCTTAGACGTATTCGACAGGAGGATGCAATTCCATGGTACTCATGGTTTGACACATGGTTCCACAATGTTTTTATGGTAGGTGGGTCCTCTATTATGCATCAATATTCTTATCTTTTTTAGGTTAGGCTCATTTACATCCTAGATGGATTATCGATACTTGGGGGATTTTATTTTCTTCTTATATTTATATAGATCTACTTAATTTGTCACTACCCATGCTTCATGCATTATTATTTGGGACATAACTCTACTATCGAGTACCTGTGACCTATGCCCACTATCTGATGGGAGCCATCATATTTGACGGTTTTCACTTATTACAGGTTTAATTAGTTTCTTGGTTTATACACCAACAAACCCACATTTGGACTATTGGTTCATCCCCTATGGAATTACCCGAGAGTCCCTCATCACACTGTCATCCTTTGGAGAATCCACTTTCCAATGCATTATCACTCCCTATTGTTTCCACTCAAATTATCCAAGGAAAACCTTCTATAGTTTAGGGACAGGACTTTGGCACATAATTCATGGCTTTGGGTCGGAAGCGTCAAAGATGTTTCAAGAAGAAACTTGACATTAACCTTAAACTTGGTGAAGATATCTAGATGCACGGGTTTTTCACCATGACAGAATATGCCATTGTTGGAAGGTTTCAAGGAAACAATATGGCACTTCCTACATTCCGTCGTTGGTTGTCCTCTACCAAGCATTTCCTTGGATACCCACCACAATGTTTCTCAATGGTGAAAGGATGGATTGGAGCTATTATTAGGTATACGGAGGATGTGTGAAGAATCCTTGAAGGTATTTGGATTTGGGGTAATATTGTATTTAAAGGAAAAATATAGATTCCAACATTTGACCCTCATTGTGAAAACATATACAACCATTCGACATGGGCCAAATTTTTCATAATTCCCCTGGAGTTATGGACACCTGAGATATTTTCCATTATCGATGTGTCTCTTGGTGAATTCCTACTTTATGATGAAATCTACAAAGCTACATGAAATATTATGGTGGCGAAAAATACTAGTTTACCTTGACATCCAAGAGGGGCTCCCTAAAAATATTAATATCTCTTAGGGTAACCACACTCACCACCAAGACTTGGACTATACAAGGATACCCTTTAGCTGCAACAAATGTAACATCTACATGAATTTAGTTCAATACTGCACTATGCCATTCTCCAGGAAGAAATGGACCAGGAATGCGGGGGAACATGAAGTGCTTGACTCGGGCATTAATGGATCCCGACATGAGGACACTCCTTAGGAGAAACACTCCATTAATCATCCATTGGTAGAAATTCATGAGTATGGACCTCCATCTACTATTGAGTACCTGACTATGAACCATGATGCTTCCAAAGGTGCCCATACGTCATCGATTTGTGGTACTCTATATCCTGTAACTAAGCCATTATCAATAGTTAATGGTGATTTATTTTCTACATCCCCAATTGAAGGAATTCTACATTCTCCATGCAGGGATCCTCCATATCATTCATTATCTCAAACTTGGGACCTGCAACATCTTGGTATGCATGGACTTAATCCTTCTAATCTTATGTACAATTCACTCAATATGAATCATAAGGATATTATTATTTTTGGTGATCCTACACATTAGTCCATCCCCACGCATCAACTTACTCCCATACACCGACCCCTTAGAATATTTAACAACCCTATATATAACCCATGTATATCCTCTCCTCGATCATATATGCCATTTATTGAGGTTCTACCTTATGCTATTCACCTATTATCCCCCCTGATGAATCATATTCCTTTGTTAGAGTACCCGATGATGAGACATATCATGAAACTATGGAGCTCACTATCTACCCAACTAGTCCATCTGCGACATATAGGGTTTCACTATCCATCACTAATGAGCCTCATTCTGATACACCCAACCCAATATTGACTTGATTGTTGGGCACCCGCAACCACATTATGATTACCCTAGTGACAAGTCTTTAGCCTTTACCACTGCACTTCGAATGAATCCCTCTAGTAAGACAACTCAAAATAGTAACACCTCCCATTATCACTTTCGACCTAGAACTACCGCTCAAGGAGACTCTACTTGTAGCCTCAAACAAGTCGCATTCAATTATGGATTTGCAAGATTTGACAGATTAAGGGGCATGAAATTAATTCTGTCATTGACTACGTCTCAAGCTCTATTAGATATTCATGGTGGGAAACAAAGAACCATCAAGGGGGCCTTAACACACACTTCTTCAACATGGGTTATTTAATGATATGAATTTATCTTAACATAAGAGAGATGGGGAATCCCTCCAAAAATATTTCCCTCAAGAGGATGATACACCTTCATCATCCTGACATCCTACTCTTATAGGAAACTATTGCGACCGAGGATTCTATTGTTAAATATCTTGATATTTTTCTTCTGGGATGGTCTTTCATTTGTTTGGACTTTATACCAAAATATGGTGTATTTCTATTAGGTTGGATAAACAGATCCATATCGGGTACTACTTGTTGGGGTATATCCTATGGTTTAGGAGCTATCCTCTCCTCTAGTTATATGGGTTTTCAATTCACGATTTTCAATATATATGGGCCTAATGATAATAGGAAGGAGTATTAAAATCACCTATTTGATGTTGGTTATCACCCGAGGAATAATTTTATATTAGAAGTTGATCTCAATTTCTCCATCGGTGAGGCATACACATAGGGTATTAATGCACATAAAGAAACTCTATCTGATTTCTTTGCTAGCAGGATCGCTAAGGTGTCGCTTCATGATCTCTCTCCTATTAAAATTCAATCCACCTAGAGGAACATGCGAATCGGGGCATTGACTATTGGGAAAATACTTGATAGGTTTCTACTATATGAAGGTATTATTAATTTTTTCAGCAGTATCAAATAGTAAGTGGGTGAAGAAGGGGTTTCTGATCACTCACCTGTATTCTTAGAACTGAGAATCCATATGATCAAACCCCTTTCCCCTTTCAAATTCAATGCCACTTGTCTTCAAGACCAGAGCTTGTAGGACTTAGTTAGACACACATGGATCCCATTTTGGCCCTAATCTCCATTATCTACCACTATTTCATGATAACCTAAAAATACTGAAGGCTAAAATGATTTTATGGGAGCATGAGATCAGATCCAAAAAAATAGAAAAATTGTTGTATATTGAGGAATCTCTAGATATTTTGTTCATGAGTTCACCTAAAGGTTTTGATACTTTTGGAAACAAAAAAAAATTTCAAGAACTGGTCTCTAAGAGAAACAAGCTACTTGATGATTAAGAAGCCACCCTCATGACCAAAAGTTGTGCTACTTGGATACTACAAGGTGACCAAAATTCTAAATACTTCCATAATTTTATTAATCACATAATTCATCTTAATACTATATGTGAAATTGAGAATGAACAACAGGATATGGTATTTGGTTTTCATGATATTGTTGAAAATGGGGTCCAACATTTTTTAGCTTTATACCAAAAGGACCATAATCCCCCCATTGGAACCATGCTCAAGGTTATTGCACAACTTCCATGAATTGTATATAAGGATCATAATAATTATTTCCACGAGCCTATTACCAGAGATGAGATCAATTTGTCTCTTCATGTTATGTTAAGGGGCAAAATCCCTAGACCTGACAGACGGCCAGTGGAATTCTACACATGTATGATAAATGTTAATGGTGAATATTTACTATCAATGGTTGAAGAATCATGACAATCGGGAAGAATTTTGGTTTCCTTTAACTCCACATTCAACACTCTAATACCAAAAGAGGACTAGTTTAAGATAATGGATTAGCTTCATCCTATCTCAATATGTAATTGTATTTTTAAGATCATTGTGAGGACTATTTCCAGCAGAATCAGAGGTATACTTTCTAATTTGATTTCGCTTGAACAATTTGCATTCCTTGAGGGGCATCAGATTCATGATTCCATTGGCATTTCGTAGGAAGTCCTTCAGTCCACAAAGAAAAAAAGGATTCCCACTCCGGTGATAAAATCATTTTTATCTAGTGCTTATGACCATGTCAACTAGAAATTTCGTAGATTGGCACTCACTCAAGTGGGATTTGACCTTGCTGTGATAAATTGGATGTTATCTTGTGTTCAAATTGTGAGTTTTGTTATCCTTATCAATGGATCGACATCTGGTTTCTTCAGACTAGGTAGGGGACTCAAGAAAGGATTCTCGCTTGTGCCCCTATTATTCATTCTTATCATGGAAGGTTTGAGCATATTAACCACTAGGTCCATAATCAATGGCACTCTTAAGGGTTATCATTTTGGAGGTACTGTTTATATTACTAATTTATTATTTGTAGATGATATATTACTTTTCTCTAATGGATTGAGAAGAGAGATTAATAAACTGAAAACCATCATAGACTTATTTCAAGCTTCCTTTGGTATGATATGCAATCCATGAAATCCTTCCATATCCACTTTGAATATTGAAATGAGGATGCTTCTTGGATCAACACCATCTTTTCATTTGAAATTTGTGACTTATCGCTAGGGATCCTCTACTTGGGATTTTTCATCAAACCTAATGACTATCACAAAAAATTATTGGACCTGGTTAATTAATAAAGTGGAGAAAAATTTGAACCACTGGAGTAATCAATAGCTTTCTCGTGCTGGCAGACTAACCTTACTCAAATAATTTCTTGAGGGAATTCTTGTTTATTGGACCACCATAGCTCACATTCCACGTGGGGTCATGGACTATATCCACAAGCTCAATTTTGGTTTCTTATGGAGGAATGATAAATACTCAAAACCATTTCACTAGGTCTATTGGGATGAGATCACACTCCCTAAAGCACTTGGAGGTTGGGGTCTCGAACACCACCATAGTTTCTCAAAAGCCCTCACTGCTAAAAGAATATAGAGGGTTATTACATATTCTAGGTTGTGGATGAAAATCATTCACTAGAAATACTTGTACCCCAAATCCATCCAAGATTGGATTAGATCTCCACTCCTACAGGCACATAATGTATCAATTGTTGTTGTAATTATAACTTCAGAAGATATTATGATGTATATTACTATTGTATATTGTTGTACCCCAATCAAAGGTATGTGTGCCTCCTTTGGGTATGTCATAATTATGTATGGTCACTGAGGTAAACTCTTTGTTGTAAGCTGGGGAAATAGTCCCGAGGTTAAATAAAGGAAAATGTATTTCTGAGTATTCTTAGGTAGGTCGGCCCCAAAGGTAACATGGTTGACCTAGTAGTTGAGTTAACAACTCAACGGAAGAATTTAAATAGTGAGGCGCCCTCCTCATTGTCACACACTCACTTTCTCTATCATGTGTGCCTTAAGAGAGAGAGGAAGAGGAGGAACAGAGAGTTTCTGCAGAAATATTTTTCTTGGTTTATTCTATCTCGTCATCTTGTCTTTGTGACAAAACTATTTTGAGGAAGTTTATGGGATTTTCTCCTTTATGGTTTCCCCAATGAAAAAATTAGTGTCTTGTGTATCTTTGATGTATTGTTGTGCTTGTTATTCTTTCTGATAAATATCCTAAGTAAATTAACTTAGAAAAACTAAAATGGTATCTTATCTAATCTAAAATAAGGCACTGTGCATCCAGAATAAAACTACAATGGTAGCTACTGGAAATTAGGGTTTCATGCTTGAAAACCCTACAAGACTAAATCTAGTCATCTTGGAACTTTCACTATAACTAGATATTGGATAATTATCGAGAGTCGAAACTTTTATAGGATGAATTTGAAATCTCTATGTACCTTGTGTTTTAATTTCAGCTTTATATTCTCTATACTTTAGGAGTTATGATTCCTCCAAATCAGGGTTCCAACCTACTCCAGAATACAACCATAAATAGGTGACCTAGGGATAATTTCTATATCTCGAGATAGGAAGGTCCACATGAAATTTAGCAAGATGTTGCAAATAGGGCACTGAATTTAGTTTATGTGGTCTAAATTTCAAACCCCGAATATGAAATAGTGACATGTGGAAATCCATACAAGTTCGCTATGATAAACAGTCCTCAAAACAATCACCTTGGGAAACTCAGCATAAGTCCCACTTGAAGAATCCAATTTTGCTCTATCTTATGGGGTTAGAAAGAAGACAGGCCAGGATACCTTAGTGTAGAGTTTTAGAACATGAGGAATAGAAACTTCATAGATACAACAGAATCAATATCAGACAATTCTGTAGAAGAAATTGGAGAAACTAGGGCTTCTTGTTCTAGGAGCTTCCCACCATTGTTTTCAGAAAAGGAGTACACTAGAAAAACCACCTTGAAGAGGCGCATCTTTCTGTCCAATCAGAAGTTTGAAATTCCATGTTTGGAAAATTAGGGTTTCTCTAACAAACCCTAAATTAGCTTAAGCTCCGGAACCAGGTCAGACAGATGAAATTGGTAAGATCTAAATCCTTGTTATTTCCATTTGAGGTTCTCATTTCAAAATGAATTGTCAGACCCATATTGATGATAAGCTTAATGAAGCTGACAACTTCCAAGCATGGAAGTATAGGATCTCCCTGATTCTTGAATAAAATGACTTGGATCAGTACATCGGTAAGGAAGTTCTAGAGCATGAGGGAGATGAGGCTAAGACTAGAGCCAAGAGAATCATTGTATATTCTATTAAGGATCATCTTATCCCTCATGTGTCATCCTTGAAGACACCAAAGAAAGTGTTTAATGATTTGATGAATTTGTTTGAAGGAAATGGCATCAATTGAAAAATGACATTGAGGAACCAGTTGAAGAATGTGAATATACAGAACTCAGAGACCATGCAGTACTACTTCACAAGGGTTTCTCAATTCAAGGAACAACTTGAAACAGACAAAGAATACGAAGAGATTGGTATGACCACCTTGAATGGCCTCTCAAGATCACGGGATTCATTCATCCAAGGAATATGTTCCAGAAGGAAGTTCATTACCTTCAGCAGACTCTGGGAAGAGTGCACACAAGAAGAAGCTCAACTCATAACAAAAGAAGAGAAGATGGGAGCAACTAAATATCAAGATCTCACGATTCAAAGAAGAAAGAGAATTTTCCTCAAGCGACAAGTAATATGTACCCCAATTCAGAGGGATTCAACTCATGAATAACCTCTTATCCATCTCAACATTTGGATAAGAAGAAGATGATGAAGTAGAATACTCCAGTTATTCTTGCAAGGACATAAGGATCAAGAACGAGTCTACCCACCAAAAAATAAATATAAGTGTTCAATTACCATTTCATGATATTATTTGGTTGTACACTTGTTTATATTCAATTGATATATTATGCATGTTTGAGTGTTTGCATTTATACTACTGAATTGCACATGATGGGTAAGAAGTCAATGAGGTTGTACAACATTCCATTGCTACTTATCTAGATTAAAACCTATTTGTTGACATATTAGAAGTAGTAAACACTCTTAATAACATTGGGATAGAAGGAATCTAGAAGTTACCGTAGGTGTACGAGATATGGATGAATTGTGTAGCATTGGCTAAGATAGTTGCATGATTGTGCGACATATATATTGATGAATTAGATTAATATGTTTTGTAAATAATGAAATGTTTCTAATGATGCAATTGAAGTTGAATTTTAGATCATTCCTAAGAAAAAGCAATGATAATTTAGAAGAGGAACCTAAAGCTCCCTAGGTCAAAGACACCGTGGCATAAGAAAGAGCTTAAGAAGAATATACATAGAACGATAGATCCACCTCGAGAAATGAAGACCATATTGGGCACAAGAGATCATCCACGATAAAGAAAAGTATGATATAACTTCGAAACAAAGTAAGAGGCCTGAGACACACTCCATTTATGTGTCATTGTTGAGTGACATCATTGATGTAAATCCTTCTGTCTATGAAGAAGTAGCCAAGGAGAATTGAAAGAAGACTATGATCAAAGAGTACCACTTGATCATGGAGAATGATGTCTAGGATGCGGTTCCAAGGCCTGAAGTGAAGTCTGTAGTTTCTTCCATATGCATCTACAATATCTAGCATGCGGTAGATGGCAACATCAAGGGATACAAGGAAAGATTCGTAGCAGGAGGCTTCTCACAGAAAGAATGCATAGAATACGAGGAGATATTTGCACCAGTTGAGAAATACACTTCCATTAGATCCATATGTGTAGGTATGAGATGGGAGATACACTAGCTAGATATCAAGACATCATTATTGAATGGTGTAGTTTAAGGAGGAAGTGTACGCAGAACAACCACTGTGAGTCAAGACACATGACAGGTAGACTCAAGTGTGGAAATTAAAGAAGGACTTATACGAGCTCAGAAGGCACCCATGGGATAGCACAAATAGTTACACGAGGAGCTTAAAGACCACCTAAAGTAATTAAGATCTTAACCTTCGCTACAAGGTTGAAGACAAAAACCTATAGAGGACGTCAATCTCACAGATGGGCGCAAGTGGAACTTTTCAACAAAGTTCAAGATAGAGGATCTTGGTATCCAGTGACCTGAGATGGATACATTAAATATCAGTAGCAGAGGAAGCTACTTGTCACTCCAGTATAAAATGTTTCTATACATAGAGTAAAAAATGGAGAGTGAGGCCGATACTCCGCTTAAGAGGGAGTGACTTCTGAAGATCCTCAAGTTTGACATGGTACAACATGATGGAAAACTTTCTGATGGGTCTAGTATTTACTGAGAGTAAAGTGGATTCCAACCTTTACTTCAAGGATGAAGGCAGAATACTAGGGATGATCCTTCTACATGTCGATGTCTTGTTCTTGAAAGGAGAGGACGAACTCATTGAAGATGCAAGGAGGAGACTTATTGTTGATGAAATTGTCATTGATTCTAACATGGACTTGCAATGGCCCTACAGATTATCATTGATGCCACTAAGTCCCACTTGCAGTGCCTTGGACCCCTTGCATTGTGGATTTGAGCCTTGGATCCCTTATAGAGTGGGTTTGTGCCTTGAAGCACCTTGTACCCAGTTGACAAGGTCCATGTACCCACAAGGATGGATCTTGAAGCCACCGCCTTGTTGAAGATGTTGAAGACCCCAAAGATGGTACTGAAGCCCCTCTAGATGATGGAGAAGCCCTAGATACGTTGGAGAAGAATTAATGACCCATTCTGTGGTCATTCATGCTCTGATGGTGGTATCATAGTACCCCATGAGAAGACCAAACTACCCCATAGATGATGTCATGATGGATCTTGACCCTTGAGTGTATCCTATTATGGCTGAGGTGGTTGAAGAAGCCTATGAAGCCTCTTTATTGTTGAATAAGCCTTGATGAAGCCCTTGAAACCACACTTGATGGTGTAATGATATTGCAAACCTTGTTGGGTCATGGAGCTCTTATATGATGATGATGACCTTATATGGTCCTTGATAGGCTATGAAACCCATGAACATGTCCTTGGTATGATGAAGAAGCCCATGAATACTTGGAACCCCTAATGAATACCTTGATGCCATTGCAAAGATCATGGAGCCCACTACTTGAACTTTACATGGTTATATGGCATGATGATGTGGTCTTTGGTGACTTAATGAAGTCATGGAACCTTCTGAAGACCTTGATGCCCATTGCTTGCACTTGATGTGGTTAAGGCACCTAAACACATATTGGCTTGATGATGGTCCATTTAGTGACAAGATTGAAGCCTATGATGGAACCTTGCACATGGAATGCCATTAAAAACCCTAGAGGCTTGATGCAAACCTATGAAGATGTGGAGGACACACTCCCATGAATTTTAAATGATGTGGTTTACTTTGAAGGATGTTTTAAAAGAAAAATAATAAAAATACATAAGGTTGACCATTGAGGTGGTAAGAAAAATAATAAAAATACATAAGGTTGACTATTGAGGTGGTAAGAAAATAATAAAAATACATAAGTTTGACCATTGAGGTGGTAAGAAACATAATAAAAATACATAAGGTTGACCATTGAGGTGGTAAGAAGTTTAGAGTAAAAAATAAAATTCAAATTAATAAAAATTCTTACCTTTGAAGACAAGTCGGCCAGCATGAAACATGCCCACTTTAATGTGTATATAAAAACATCCGAAAACACTCAATGATGGATGTAGAGAAGTGAATTCCTAGAGATTGGTCTGAGGTATTTTTGCAGCAACAGAGAAGCAGTTCGTTTTTACAGAGAAATTTTTGGGCATCTTCAGTAAAATTGGCATAACTTTCTCATACAGAATCAGAATTACAAAATTCTTAGCTCGTTGGAAATCTTGTTATGAGGGCTATGTGATGACATGATCTAGAGTTTCTTTGGTTTGTCTAATATTTATTCATCTTGTGATCATCGTAAAGGTATGGTTTTGTTGCAACTGCAACCTTTTCCCAAAATTTTAAATTTTAGGACCCTCCTTTTGATTTGCTTCTATCAGATCTAGCGTAGGATTTTTTGGTTTCCCTAAATCTGTCCTGGAGGTTAAGATTTTTGCTCAAAAATTGATCTTTTTGATCGAAAGACTAGTTGGCTATCCTTTCGATATCAGAAGCATAGTCAACTGTCTTTCCGATGTTGTGGAGGTTGAATGGTTTACCCTGCCAACAATACTTTATAAACCCTCGCCGATATGTCAAAACCGTGGATTATTTTTGTTTTATTTTCAAGCTTAACATTTTGATTGCCGGTGACCTTTTTATCGCTGTCGGGAGGCTTGTTAAGAATGAGTTGGAGCATTAGCCTTTTATGCTACTGACGTTGCAGGAGTCAGATGATGAACGTTTCAAGAGTTAGGGTTTTTCCTCACCGATGCCTTAGAGGTTAAGTGTTCTGATCTTCGATACATGCGATGATAGTGATTTATGCTCCCGACACTGCGGAAGATGTTCAGTCTTGAGGCTCCGCATGTAGTGCTTAGTGGTGTCGATGCCGACAGACCTAAAATTTATCGTGGGTCCACAGTTAGTTTGTGTCTATTGTTGCGGCTGTCATCCGAACTATCATTTTGAGAGTTAGTTGTTTCCTCGCCGATGCCTTAGAACTTAGATGTTCCAAGTTCCAATACATTTTTAAAAATGTGGAGTCGCTAAAATACATTGTTACGTCATCGACACTACGAAGGATGTTGGTTTTGAAGTTTCGACACTTAGCGCTTAGAGTTTTCGATGACCGATGTTTTTAAAAAAACAAGTCTCCGGGGCCCAAAGTTGTTTTTGCGCCCTCTATGGTGGCTACCATCCATACTTCTCTTTCGATTGACTTAGGAAGTAACTGCTGATAGGGTTTTGTCCCATCGACAGTTTTCACCGAGGTTTATATATAAGTAGGGGAGCATTATTTTATTTTTTATCCATATTCGAACTCCCTGTTGCTCCAGTCCTTGTCGTTTGCACCGATTCACGCGCCCAACTGTCCGAACTCAATTCACTAGTGTTTCCACAGTGAAGATTTTGGTCATCCCGTCGACTATACTGCTGTTTTCCAGGTAGGTGAACCACGGCCTTGTTATTTTGGTTTTTTATTGGTTGATTTGGAACCTTTGGTTTCTTACCCTGGTTAGGTTTTTCGTGAGTTAGGTTTGTCCTCAAGTAAAGAGTGTTTGTCTTCGTGGTGTGCATGATGTTTTATTTGAGGGTGAAGAGCTAGCTGTTTAGAGTTTTCTTTCGCGGGAGGTTTTTGAGGCTGCGTGATTGTTGAGCCATTATGGATGCTTTTGCTCTAGTGCAAAAGATTAGGGCACAGTGCAGACAAGCGTTTCACTGACTGCACCACACGTTCTTTTGGTTGTCCATAGGCGTCCAGGGGGTGTTAAACTTTTTCTTACACTTACCTTTTCCTTGGGACGGCGGAGGTTTTCCATTTTTGGTCGGGTTAGGGTTTTTTCCGACATGAAGAGCACTGTATAGGGTCTAATGTTTTGAAGTTTGTTGTTGAAGACTAGTAGTAGCGATAGTGTGATTCATACTTTTATTTGATATCGGATTAGTTCAAACACGGACCAGGTTAAGATAGAGAATTTTTGTTTTTCTCTCGAGGCTGTGGATTTTACAGTGGACTTAGGCGGTTTTAAGCCACAACCTATAGGATTTTTCTTTTGCCTTGTAAATCTTTTCATGCATTGAATGCTGTGCGTAGTTTATTTTTCAAAATGCATATGGAGGAGGTAAACAAATTGATATAGTTTTTGTTTATTGTTAAAACAATTGCTAATAGCTCAATGGACTAAGAACATTCTATGATTGTGACAGGGTGATTATTGCAAAGAAAATATGTCGAAAATACAAAAGAAAAAGGCTCATGTGGCTGAAGGAGAACCTGAGGCTGAGATCATCGCCAAGGTTGAGTATATATATGAAGATACCAAAGCTTCCACTGGGGTCGAACTAGACTACAAATGGGGAGAGATATACAGGATGATTGCTAATTAGAATGTACCTGATGCAGGTTTCGAAGAGCTAACCATTTATGCAAACATTGAAAAATCAGCTCTCATGAAAGTAGCCCCAAGACCTGAGTTGTTCCCTTGTTCAGAGGTGATAGGCTGGATTCTTCCTTGGGCAGATGTAGCTACAATGATTCTTGAAAATAATGCTAAGCAGGGCTATGCTGCATATAGCCCTGCATATGTCTCTATGGCATATCATTTGCCTCCCGCCCATATTTACTTGACGAAAAGCTGGTTGAAAGAGACAACTATGGAGCTGGTAGAAACAATTAAAAGAATGATGATACCAGGGAAGAACTTATGGACTAGAACTTCCGAAGAGTATGATATCTCTACTCTCCGTACTCCCTATAGATTCATTGCACTAATGCTAAATAGGATATTTGGTAGAGCTCATGGGAAGAGCTTCAAGATAGGATGGATACCAATTATATTCTATGTGGATATTCAAGGAACCATATTTAATTGGTCAAACATAGTGTCAAATAACCTCTCATCATGCATATCCGCAGCCTTGGGAGGGGTGTCACAAAAGAAATCAAAGTTCTACATGAGCTCTATCCTAATTGACTGTATACTGTGTACTTAGTCTTTTCCAGCTTTGAGATGTAACTGGGAGAGGGACAGGACTCCAGTGTACACAGCATATAGGTTATTATGGGCCCATAAATATTATAGCTATTACAGGGAAATCTGCGAGCACTTCATCATGCCCTTATATACCCTAATTTTCTTGACTGAATGCAATTGAATGTCTGAAGAAGCATTCAGAGTCATCGAGGAGTACACAGATTATTATCTAACTGAAGAAGCGTTATATATAAGAATGTATGGTGGTTCCAAAGCCCCTTCCCTACTCCCTAAGTATGCCACTGACTATGTACTACACAAGGAGGCAGTTAGGCAGGTCTAGATTGATGGTGTAGGAAATTTTATTTTTGAACATAAGAAGGCAGCATATCCTACAATACCTTTTTGGCTTGGAAGTTATAAGTTTTCAAAGGTAAAATAGACTGTAGAATTTTTTCAGGAGCTGGAGCATTTCCATTTTGGTGAAATGAATTTTCCCAAGAATGACTCCTGAAATAAAGTAGGAGATCACTGCAAGGAGGAAAGCATTCATTTTGAATATACCAAATTTTGGGAGAAGGACGAGGAAACATTCAGAAGTACAAAGAACATAACTGCCCTTAAAAAGAGGTTTAAACAGAAAATAACCACTATGGGTGGAAAGGGTAAAACTTCAGAGAAGACAAAGACATTGGAAGAAGAAGATGCTAGAAGGCTAGCACATGAAGCAGAGAGCTGGATGAAGAATGAAGAAGAAGAAAAAAGACGAGCTACAGAGGAAGCATCAAGGAAGGAGGAAGAGGAGAGAAAGAGAAATGAAGAAGTGGAAATCAAGAAAAAACATGATGAATGAAGTTAAAACTTCAAGAATAGAATTCCAGACTTTGCAAGCAAATAAGGAGGCTTTAGAGATTTCTGCAGAGAAAACGGAAAAGAATGCTCTGGATAGCTTAGCTGAGTTACAAAAGCTATAGCTAGAGCATCAAATGTTGAAAACTGAGAGAGATGAGCTTCAGGTATCCTATGAAAATATAAGTGCAGAGAAGGACTAGTTACAAAGCAAGGTTGTTGAGTTAGAAACAGAGAAGGCTACCACAGGGGAAAGAGAGAAGTAATATCAAATGCAAGTGGCGGCCTTAGAAGAAAAAAATACTTCATTGATAGCATCACTGAAAGATGCTATGGAACAGAAGACAGAGTTCCAACCTTTGAAAGAACATGTTCTAACTCAAAGAAGGAAGATCCATCAATTACAAATATGCATTGAGGAAGAAAGGTGTAAAATTTTACAAATAGACACAAGATTAGAAGAAGTTTTGGACACTACTTCGTATTTTTTGGACAGATCTCAAGATATTTTGGAGATCCTAACAAGAAGAATGGTATGGACCGAAACAAATAAGGAATCTCTTGCATAGTTACCAGTTAAGGATCAACAAGGTTTAAAACAAGAGTATGATTTATTGGAATTTACAACTAATGTGGCAGAAGAATTCAAGAAAACTGTAAAGAAAACAAGGGGAGCATGTGCCAAATACTGCAGGAGAGTGCTTGCTACAAACAATAGATGCCAGATTTCTGTAGAGAAAAGATTGGACACGATACCAAAACATGGATTGTTTATAGAACATCTACATAACAGATATCAGGAAGACGAATAAGAGATCCAACAGGTGAAAGACCTAGATGAACGGATTTTAAAGAATGCAGTGGCGCATGCAGCTGTAAGTATACATCTACTAGAATATTAGTTGCGCCTGAGTCCTGCAAGGATAGAAGGGGTGAAGAACCAGGCTGCTAAATATGAGATAAATATCCATTTTCTTGAACCTTCTGGATTTGAATACATATCAGTAGAGGCCCATGCATGGAAAAAGTTCATCAACGACCAAGCTGGCCCCTCTTCATAAAGTGTTCTAATTTTTTTTTTGATTTAAATTGTAATATATTGTTTTAATTATGTGCACATGCTACGAGACGAAATTTTGGAAATGAAAGGTTGGGGAAGCTCAAAAGTCATTGAGGGGCAGCCCAAGGGTTTTTGTTTCTGTATAAATGTAGGAGAGTTTAGATGTAAAAGGACTTATTTCCATGCTATTTTTGGGAGTGTATTGTAAGAAGAACTATTTCCTTTTACAATAAAGAGTTACATGTTTCAAATGTTTTTCTATGGACCAATTGAATGTGAACTATTTTGTTTTCAGCTTATTTCCATTAACTGTGAGATCGTTCTAACTCATTGAATTTCCTTTCATGTTATGAATGTACTCTGGTTTATTCTGTGAAATTTCCACTTTGAGTAATGAATGTTGTAATTAACAATAAGCCATCCTTTTATTTATATTTCTATTGATGTTCATGTGTTCAGAAACATTTAATAGCTAATGTGATCTTTCCTAATGCATGCACTGAAATACATTACTCACCATTAATGATAGTTTTGCTCCCTAGGGATAGGTTAATAAGTCTTAGTTAATTTATTGTTGTTTGTGATTTAGATGCGAGAGAGGTAAGACGAGAGGTAAGAACCTACACATCACATTGTGAGCCTCCTCATTATCTCTATCATATGCATTAATTTAGTTAGGCACTTGGACATCATACCTTAAACACAAAAAACTAAAAATATACACGGTGGACCGGGCCGTAATCGGTAAAACATTTTAATTTGTTACTTGACCTACTGTGGCCGGACCATAAACCAGACGAATTCCCCATACCAAACAGTAACGGGCTAGTTGGGAATGTTTATTGGGGAGAATACCTAACTGTTGTTACCTGTGATTTTCCAGGCATCAATAGGTTCATTCTTCTGGGTTTCTCTTGTGAAGGCACATGTCTATTGTGGATAGAGTTCATCTTTGATCTTAGTATGTGAGCCTCTATATTGGTATATATATTTGAAGTCATTATGGATGCTATGATGATGATATTGCACACCTTTATGCTATGAGATGATACACTTTATGATGATAATTCATGTGATAATGATGTACACTCTATGATGTTGAGGCACTCCTATACAATATGATGTACATGCATACCATAGTGTGATGATGCTCTCCTATGTACTATGTTTTATACTTGATATTGATGATGCATACATGGTGCACACTAAGATGATGATGATGCATATTTGATGATGAGGATGCATACCCTATGACGATGATGCATACCTATGATGATGATGCATGACGATGCATGCCTTATGTTCTATGAAAGAAGAGCATAATTACTTGTTCAGTATTAGATGAAAGCAGAGCATAATTACTTGTTCAGTATTAGTGATGACTCAGCAGATGACTAGTAGCAGAGATGAGCAGCAGTGATGAGCAGGAGTGATGAGCAGCAGAGATGAGCAGTAGTGATGAGCAACAATGATGAGCAGCAGAGACGAGCAATAGTGATCAGAAGCATGATGAGGAGCAGAGATGAGCAGCTGTGATCAGCAGCAGTGTTGAGCAGTAGTTATGAGCAGAGCAAAGGTTGGTTGTGCAATAGAGCCATATGATTGCTTGTAAGAAGAATATTGCACTTGAGGATTGGATTCCTCAAACCCTTCTTAGTTGGAACTAAGAAAACCAGGCTGGGTCCTATTATGAGAGTTGGTGCTCTTTTCATCAGTTGGTGTTGATTGTAATCGAGAAGATTCTTGTCTTCCATGCACAATAAATAAAGATCAAAATTCCACATATTCTTGTGTCTCTTTTGATATGATGTTTTGCTTATGAATCATGATGGATTTGATTATGCAATTGATGACATAATGACTTATATGCTCTTATTGATTAAAAGAAGGTAAAAGTTTATAATTTCTCACACACTGATTCATCCTCCCTCTCAGTGTGGCCATTGTGTCCAACACCTGCCACTGAGTTTGAGATGAAATGCCTAGGGATGATGCACTACTTCTTAGGCATGGAGGTGTGGCATAATGCAGATGGGATTTTCCTTGGTCAAGGAAATTATGTAGTGGATATTTTGAAGAAATTTGGAAATCTTGACTGCAAGGCGATAGCCACACCTATGGCATCGAAATTGAAGCTTTTGTGTGATGCTTCATCAGATTCAGTTGGTGCCACGATGTATCATCAAATGATTGGCTCATTGATGTTCCTGACGAATAAGAGACTAGACATATGCTTTGTTTTGAACAACCTGATCCAGTTCCCGACAGATGCGAGACATGTTCACTTGGTTGATGCAAAACATGTAGTGAGGTACCTGAAGGGTAAAATTTCAAGTATGATACAAATCAGAACACTAACCTGCACGTTTATATTGATTCATATTCAGAAGGCATCACCATTAAGAGGAAGAGAACCTTAGGTTGCTTGTTCAATTTGATATATGATATGATCTACTGGTTTGGCAGGATGTAGTACTGCATGGCATTGATTACAATCAAGGAAGAATATGTTTCCACTTTCTCGGTTAGTTGTGAGGTAGTATGTTTTTAAAATATAATATCTGATTTGATTGATATGATTTGCATTTTTTGTACAATGTAGAAAGGAGAAGTGAAGATCCAGTATGTGATCCATATCGAGGCCCCTCGAAAGAGGGAGTGATAAATTCTATCATAGTTGGAGATATAGGTTATCCGAGTGCAAAAGTCTCGATGAAGGTCGCAGGTTGCTTGGATGTAATCAGTCCTGTAGGTTGTCTTGGGATGTAATCAGTCCTGGTGAAGACTGGAAGTTATCCTTGGATGTAATAAGTCTTGATGTGATTCTATACTAGAAATAGCCATAGTGAAGTTCAAGTACTTCAGAGAAAGACTTGGTGTGATCCAGAACGATACCTTTCGAAAGAGGGAGTGATGAGTTCTAGCATAGTTGGAGGGACGGGTTATTTGAGCGTAAAATCCTGGTGAAGATCATAGGTTGCTCAGACGTAATCATTCCTATAGGTTGTCCTCGAATGTAATCATTCATGGTGAAGCTCACAAGTTATCCTTAGATGTATTCAGTCCTGATATGTTTCTATGCTAGAAATAGCGAGAGACCAGAAGACTCAGATGCATGATATCTCACATGGGAAATGAGACAGGTTGTCTGAGTGGAAAAGACCCTGGTGTAGCAAGTTGCTCGGACGTAATCATTCCTGTAGGTTGTATGAGTGTAAATATGAGTCCTGGCGTGATATGCAGTTTACTAATAAGTAATCAATTCTAAGACAGGTTATTTGAATGTAAATATGAGCCCTGGTGTGGTATGTAGGTTATTCGGATGTAATAAGTCCTGAGACGGTTTATCCGAAAGTAAATATGAGTCCTAGCATGGTACACAGGTTATTAGGATGTAATAAGTCCCGTGGGTTGTCCAATTGTAAAAATATCCCTGGTGTGGTACACAAGTTACTCAGATGTAATACGCCTCGAAGGTTGTCTGAATGAAAAAGATCCTAGATGCAGGTTGTTCATATGTAATAAGTCCTTGAGGTTAACTTAGAATGTAAAATCCCTGGTGTAGGAGGTTGTTTGGTCGTAATCAATACTTACATATATATCTATATATGTGTGTGTTCCCATGTTGGATATGATAATGTCATGAAGCACTTGAGGTGCACCTAGGAAATTCTACTATGATGGTAAAATACAGTTTGACTGTGGAGAGACGTAATGCACTGAGTGTGCTCCTAGAAGGTTATCATATAGTGGTAGATGCAAGATTGTCTTGGTGACATCCTGACATGTTCCTATGTTGATAGAATGAAGGTGGTATGCATTTGGGATGTGCTCTACATGATTTGTTTTGTTTTGTGCAGGACAAAATAAATGATCTAAATACAAAAATATAAAGATAAGAAACACAGGTTATTGTCGTGGAAATGTAAAGAAGGTCCTGGAATGTACCTACACGATGATATGGATACAACGAGATGATGGTAGGAAATGTAGGTTATTGCAGTGGAAATGTAAAGAAGGTCCTGGGATGTACCTACACGATGATATGATATGACAAGAAGACGGTAGGAGACACAGGTTATTGTAGTGGAAATGTAAAGAATGATCATGGTCTATATCTAAGCGATGGCTTGCTCGTGGATATGATGAAGACCTGGATGAGGTCTAGGTCTACACCCAACATGAAAAAGGGTTGGCTCCATAGAAACTTCCTATGATAGATAGATATGACAGATTGGACAAGATGAGGACAATGGAAACAATGACGATGATGACTCGATGATGACGATCTGATATGTTGATGATTGTGGTGAGAGAATACCTTCCTAGTTAAGATGGAGTGTTGTTGTAATTGTAACTTTGGAAGATATTCTGATGTATATTAGTATTGTATATTGTTGTAGCCCCCTCAGATATGTGTGTTCCTCCTTTGGGTATGCCATCATTGTGTATGGTCACTGAGGTAAACTCTCTGTTGTAAGTCAAGGAAATAGTCCCCAAGTTAAATAAAGTAAAATTTATTTGTGAGTATTATTAGGTAGGTTGGCCCCAAAGGTAACCTGATCGATCTACTAGTTGAGTTAACAACTCAATGGAAGAATATAAATAGGGAGGCACCCTCCTCGTTTGTCACACACTCACTTTCTCTCTCATGTGCGCCTTAGGAGAGGGAGGAAGAGGATGAACAGAGAGTTGTTGCAGAGATATTTTTCTTGGTTTATTCTATCTTCTCATCTTTTCTTTGTGACATAGCTATTCTGAGGAAGTTTGTGGGATTTTCTCCTTTATGGTTTCCCCGATGAAAAATCCGTGTCTTGTGTATCTTTGATGTATTGATGTTCTTGTTATTCTTTCATATAAATATACTAAGTAAATTAACTTAGAAAAACTAACATCAATCATGTGGAAGGTCATGATTTCTACTTTCCCTATTATTGGCGATTGGTTATTGTGGAAGATAGGAAATGGAAAAACAATCAGAATTGGGTTTGACACCTGAATAGGTAGTGCCATTGCACACAGGCTCCCTATGCACATGATTCATCATCTCACTGATAGGGAAATCATTTTACTTTACTATATCAAATATCATGGATGATACTCATCTACCCATTTGGAATTGTTTTAAGATGATTTTTTTGTTTTTATTAGGGAGTATAGCACTATATGGAACATGTACATCAATTCATTGAAAGCATGCAAGATCTTCTTGAATAACCAAGATGATTCCAAAATTTTGGAATAAAAACTCAACTGGAGGACATTATCAGCCTAAATGGGGATATCAGATCATTAGGGAAGAAGAGGAACTAGCAGAGCTTACCTGGTGGTAGACTTCCATTCAGAATATCAATTTCCCTCTTAAGAATAAATTATTCTTATGGCTTACCCTAGCTAACAAAATTTCGACATGGGATCACCTATCTAAGTTCATGGGTATTGGACCCAGTCGATGTTTATTGTGCTACAATGAAGGTGATTATATTGACCACATATTCATCAATTTTCCATACAATGTCGATATGTGGGAATATGTATTTGCAAATACAGGAAAAACTTATATATGGGAAGGACAATAGTTTGAAGAGGTCTTCAAAGGATGGATTCATAATCCTAATTATCAGGAGGTCCATGCATTACCATCGTTACTCATATGGGAATCTTGGTTGACATGTAACAAGAGAATCTTCCAGGAATATTTACCCCCCTTAGATATATGTTGTGAAAATAATTATTATTCTTCAGTATTTTCCACATATTCATTGGAATAGGACCAACAAGACTCAGAAGGGAATCCAATATGATCCATCGATCCCACGGTGTGTTTTTGAAGGGGAAACATAAGGTATTCCTTCCATGGGGGCCACTGGAGGTCTGTTATATTTATCTAAAAACCATTATTACAAATTCTCAGTCGGCATCAACATTGCATCCAACAATAAGGTTGTGCTAACTGCAACATTGATGATGTTAAAACTAGCACTATGTAACAAACTTAAATAATAAACAACAAACAACAACAACAACAATAATAATAATAAACATCAACATATATATAAAATAAATAATAATAATTAATAATAAACATAATTAAGATGAAAGGACATGACCTTTCATTCACAATTCCCAAGCCCTATTTAATAGGTGGGTTATCAACCATTGTAATCATCTTTTTATATATCAATTTATTCATATTTTATTATCTACAAATATGTGGGTTATTTCAGAAATTACTTAATTGAGAATATCCAACTATGGATGTTATAGTTGGGTTTCCCAAAAAAATAGAACTTTGTCCTTAAAAAATAAAAAATTAAATTAAAAAAAGGTAAAAGTAACCCCCCAAAAAAAGAGGTAAAAGAAAAGAAAAGAAAAAAGTTTAAAAAAAGAAGATAAAAGTAAAACAAAAAAGAGAGGGTAAAAGTGAAACCACACCTGGTTTCTTAAAGTGGGTTTGGGTTTGAATATAAAAGTGCATAATAATTACAAGTAAAGAGAAAGTGAGATTTCAACTCAGGTGGGGAATATAACACTCATTCCTCCCAACCACCCAATCTACTCACATTTTCAAAACTTAAGGAAAAAAAAAATGCATAATAATTGCTACAAAAAAGCAAGTGAGATTTGAACTTATGTGGGGAAGGTAACACTCATTCCTCCCAACCACCCAATCTACTGGCATTTTACAAAAGTATTGGAAAAAATAAAAGTTAAGAACTAGAATTTGGAAGGTTATATATTATTTTATATAACTTAAGTTTAAAAATAATAATAATAATAATTATTATTATTATTTTATTAAATCAATAATTATTTTTGGAAAAAAAAAGGGTTATTTGACCTAACAAGAAATAGTCGAAGAAAGTTTTTTCCAAAAGAGACATATTGAGAATTATTACATCTTTTGTATCTACCCTTCTAAAAGAAAAGAAGACAAAAGTGAAGTAGAAACATAGTCACAAACAATGGGTACTACATATTCGGAAATGAAGGCATAGCTACAAACAACAGTGGACGAGTTATAACAATGCAAGGCGATCAATAAAAGTATACAAGCTAAGGTTGAGACGAAAAAGTGGTTGAAAGAGTGGAAAGACGATGAGAATCACCACTTATGGAATTCGAATCGACAGCTAGAATGAACCATAAGAGATAACAAGAAAATGTTATCTGATCAGGATAAAGAAATATCATGTTTAAAAATTCATAATCAAAACCTAGAAGACCAGAAGTCAAAAAAATGACAACAAATCACCATATGGATGCGATAATGAATTAGAAGAAGAAATAAAGCATCTAAACAAACTCATCATGGAAAAAGATGCTGAATTGGCACAAGTACGGATGAGGTTAGAAAATCAAGCAGCAAAGTTATGTTATCATAAACAACAAAAAGAAAAAATCCAGCAACAGTATGACGACAGTAAGAAGACACATAAGTTAGAACTGAAAAAAGACAACAAGGTGTTATCAAGCAATTCTGAAGAAATTTTCAGATTAAGAAATAATAACAAGACACTAGTCACAAAAATTAAGAAGTTGAAAAGTAGTCGAAAAATAGAACAATCTACAAAAGACATTGAAGGAAAACTTCTAGGAAAGTAGGAAGAAAATCATTATATCAGAAGGCATAACAAAGATCTTAAGGAACAACTTAAGAAGTCTGAAGATGACATAAAATCACATGTAGAAGTGATTAAGAAGTTTCAAAATGATAACATGTAGTTAGAAAACAAGTTGGAAAAGATACATAACGAAACCTTAAAACGTCAAGAGACGAAAACAAATTTTTTTGCTCAGATCAATGCTAAAAAAATGACACTCATAAAAGAAAATGACATTGTGAAAATTCCATATCGACACCCCAACCATAAAAACAGATATTCTAAAAAGTGGGAAATGTCGAAAGATAGTGGTACCAATGTGATCAAATCTCCTAATGATAGATCAATATGGAATGCCAACAGTCAACAACAAATCAATTTGGGATGGATTGATTCGTCCACATATCGGAAGTTGTGCTCAACTCTTAGTAGCTTGTATTGACATGTTTCGTCAGCTGCGACACCAAAAAAATGATACAGAAACATTATAAGGCTTTGAGGACAAATCCTTCCTAAGGGAGTGGCAATGTAACAAACTTAAATAATAAACAACAAACAACAACAACAATAATAATAAACATCAACATATATATAAAATAAAATAATTAATAATAAGCATAATTAAGATGAAAGGACATGACCTTTCATTCACAATTCCCAAGCCCTATTTAATAGGCAGGTTATCAACCATTGTAATCATCTTTTTATCTATCAATTTATTCATATTTTATTATCTACAGATATGTGGGTTATTTCAGAAATTACTTAATTGAGAATATCCAACTAATTTGGAAGGTTATATATTATTTTATATATATGTTGATTATTATTATTATTATTATTATTGTTTGTTGTTTATTATTTAAGTTTGTTACTTATTATTCTTCAATATTTTCCACATGTTCATTGGAATGGGACCAACGGGACTCAGAAGGAAATCCAATATGATCCATCGATCCCACGGTGTGTTTTTGAAGGGGAAACATAAGGTATTCCTTCCATGGGGGCTACTGGAGGTCTGTTATATTTATCTGAAAACCATTATTACAAATTCTCAATCGGCATCAACATTGCATCCAACAATAAGGATGCGCTTACTGCAACATTGATGGTGTTAAAACTAGCACTACACATCAGTTGTACTAAATTCCAAGTCTTTGGCTATTCTCTCATTGTCATGGACTGATTAGCTTTCCAAAAACCCCCAAAGAATATATTTCTCATGCCCATATTCGAGGAGACCTACATATTTATCAATCTTTTCTAGGAAGTATCATTTAAGAACATCTTACAAGAAAAGAATCTACTAGCTGACTAAATATCTAAGAAAGGTTTACAGGTCCCTCATGGTTCATTTTCTTCTTGGGAAATAAAAAAAGACACCATAAATAACTTGATCTGGGACCTTTGCTATTTTGAATACTGCCCATATCATATGGTCCCTATGGGAAGGACTATCATATGTGTAGTTTTCCAGAATTATTTTTGGATTGGTGACTTTGTTTGTATGATTTTTGTGCAAAAGATTATGTATGTAATTATGAGTGCATCTTGATGCAACTGTTAATGACTGGAGTTTATGTAAGGCTTCCATAGCCAATGAACAATATGGCCTTTGAGTTAATATAATTCAAGATGTGATATTTTTTACCAAAAAAAAGCAATATAATATTGGTTATAAGAAGGCCTACCAAATTGTGTATATTGCATTTGGTTCCTCATTCACCTAGTATTACTTTAATAAAAAATTACGATAATTTGTTACACCTAAAATTGGTTTCTATGATCAATCCCCTAAAGTGATATGGACAAAACATCTTTTGAAGAGCTTTTTTCCCAACTTTAGGAGGTCTGATGCACCTTTCCTCCTAACATAGGGTGTCAGACCTACTTGACGACTCTTGCACATTGACATAGTGCATCGATGACACTTGTTTCCTCAAGACAAATAGCATCGACGCAAATTTCCCATGTACAAGGAGCGTTGACATTGTCAAAAAGGTAAAAAGAGAATATTTTGAGAACCTTCTAGACAAAAGTCCTCGTGGAGGATTATCCCAACTACTTGGAGTAGGTGGCATTCGTGCCCCTAGCCTCTAGGAATCATTCCTCGCCTTCCTTCCAAAATATCTCAACCCCTTTGGGATTCCTTTGGCATATATATATGAGCTTTCCTTCATGGATAGGAGGATGCAAGAGAACCAAGAGAGCACCTTTATGTTGTTGGAATCACTGCTGGTATAGGAGACAAAGAGTGTACGGTTGTGAGTGAGGCTTGTAAAACTTGGAGAGTGTGTGTGAAAGTGATGTGAAAGGAATTGTGAGAACAAAGGTTCAACGTTAAGGCTTTGGTTGAATTTTTCTTATCTTATATTGTTAATACAAACATGTTCCCCTTTTCCATGAATGATTTGTGTTAATATCGATTGTTCATTACTTTTCTGCTTGACTATTAGTATAGATCGTTGAATTGTCTTATTGCTTTCACTGTTGTATCTTGTTCTTCATATACTTTTGCAGGTACAACTGACCGCGGGAGAATTACAAGGCAAAGATCACCTTCATCGTTGAGGTAAGAAAGCTTCGCATTCAATTAGTTCCATGATCTAGGGAAAAGATGCATCGTTGTGACTTTTTGTTCTATATTTACCCCATGTAGACTAGGGAAACAATCTTTGTCCGCATTGATTGAGAATTCCCGATAACAAGAAGGCCTACCAAATAGTGTATATTGCATTTGGTTCCTCATTGACCTAGTATTACTTTAATAAAAAATTACGATAATTTTTTTCTCTTTGCCAATTATTTACATGAACTCTTATTCTAGATAATTTGACATTGTACTCATTGTTTCCATACATCCATTACTCCCTCGGTTGTTTACCCATTCAACCATTATTACTTGCATTGTTTATTGGTGGTTACAAGATCAATGTTATGACATTGTTTAATTCGTATACAATTTCTAATGTCTAATTTAATAGAAAAATAAAAATACACATTTTTGTTAACATTCTTTCAAAAATCATAAGTCTCAGTTTTATTAACTCTACCTATTTTGCTAATACGTTCAAAATATTCTATCTCTTAGTTGCAATTGCAAAATCATATATTATATAAAAAATAAATTATACGTTTATTCCATAAATTTAATGCACTTGCCATTTACTTTTTGCACCACCTCACCACTACGTAGCATGTCATCTCTAACTTTTGGAGGTTACCTTAGTCTAAGTAACATTGATTTCAAACATACACTACCTCTCTACCATTATGCTCAAGAAAATAATGCAAATACATATGGTTTGCTTACATAGTTGAGAGCATGTCTTCTTATACCCAAATGTTGGTGCATGTGAATTGCTTATAAACATGCAATATAGGCACATTTGGGGCATGCTATTAGCGTATCCAAAGTGCATGTTTACCAATACAAAATTAGAGCTATACATAAGTGCCCTGCACCTAGTTCTCTTACATAATTGTGAGGATTCTTGGGATTATGAAATAATTATGGAAGATTCATTCAGAAGTTCTCGTAGCCTACGACACCTCTAATTAAGCTTGCAATAATTATGGAAGGTTCATATTTGGCTCATGAACCTTCTAGTGAACTCAAGGAGGTGATGCCCTTATCTTATATGCTTGATTTTTGCTTACCATAATCATAATTAAATTGAAAGTGATGACTTCAATGGAGGGGAAGGAGGTGATGCACTTCTCCTATATGCTTGAGTTTTGCTTACCATATTTAAATTAAGAGTGATGACTTCAATGGAGGGGATTGGAGCTATGCCAATACAAAAAGGACAACCTATTGTTATCGAGAAGACTGAGAAATTATTATCCATATATGTCAAACAAATGTTCATGCATGCTCCATATATGTCAAACAAATGTTCATGCATGCTTTATCAAAGTTTTAGCAATACTTTATGTGTAAGCATTTTGTGGTAAAAATATATCATAATAGCTTCATGTTCTTCATGATTAAGAATTATGTTATAGACTTAAAAAAAATAAATGGCTAAATAAACTATATATATATATGACATTGGTATTGAATTTGTGAAAAATAAAAACATCAAGGTTGTGTTGTCTTAAGAATGTTAGAGTATACTTTAATTTATATCTTTATGTTTGATTAGAAAAATGTACTAGTCGGTGAGTATGGTGAGTTGTGTGGTTGAGTATTTTTTTGTGACTAGGGGAATTGGTAACTATGGACTGGGTTGGTACTTGCGTGATACGGGGTCCATGGATCCTTTCCCACTACCACTATAATTCTAGGTGCCCCACAACTACCCGTAAGCATGGGACACAGGTAAGCCTGTGTGTGATTTAAACTCATGACCTGCTTTACAACATGTGACTTCATATCAAGCGAATCGCCAATAAACCACACCCATGCGAGAAATTGAGTACTTATCCAACCCTCAACCCTCTCGTTTCAATAACCAAAAACAAAGTTATTAACCTTTTTATGCTCTAGCTTCAACAACCAATGCTATTTTACTTGATATATTCTATAATTTCTAAGGGTTTAAAAACTAGCAAAATACCAAGATTCACAAGTATCGAACACAACCTCTAGGGAAAATGTTGTTCTTGAGCTCCACCATATTCCCAAGGCGGTAGGTACTTTACCAATGAATCTATTGAAAATATAGCACTTATAAACACTTGGAACACATGTAAGACATAGTGTGGCATATGTAAGAGAGGGTGGAGTCAAATGGAGAGTGTCCTCTACGATAGTGAGTGACACAAAGTATCTCACTCAAGTAGAGAGTTCCATTGAAAACTTCACTAGTAGAATGGTACCATTTTAAAAAAAATTACCTTAATTGTTATTAATTTTAAAAGTGTATTATTTTTAAAGTTTATCCACATCGCTAGACAAGAATTAATAGCATCATCATTTTATCATTTACAACTAATGTAAATAAAATGCATCTGAAAATGTACTAAGAACATAAAAAATTAATTTATTTAAAACTAATGTAAATAAAATGCATCTCAAAATGTACTAAGAAAACAAAAAATTAATTTATACAAATAATTATCGCAAAATATACCCTATCACCTTAACAACAAATTATAATTAAAAATAAAGTTTTACCAACGACTATGTTTTGAAATGGTTTTATTATTTTTTAACTTAAAATATATGAGAAATAATCATTACTATTATAAAATATAATAATAAATTATAATTAATAAACAAGTTTTATGATGGATAGAATGGTTAAAAACATATATTTCCTCTTAAAAAGTTATAGGCTCAAATATGGAAAAGATAGGGTATACATTTCTCTAGATTTCAACAATTACATCTTTGCATAGAAAAAATCTCTTCTCCCACAAAGAAAGGAATTTTATATCATATCTGATCAACAACATACTATAATTATTATAATTTTTTAAGAAATCTATACCAAATCATGTTGATTAATATCAGAAAGGGCCAAAGATCATTACAAAAGTTTTAAAAAATTATATCTATATTTTGAAATGGTTATGTTGTTTCTTAAAGTAGTTTATCTTCTTCTTATTATTTTTTTAAGATTATCCATAAAAAAACAACAAGTAAAGATTTAAAAGGTAATAGTTTTTAAACCTATATTAACATGAAACATGTTAGGTTAACTTGATTTCAACAAATGAAACTTTCATAATATACATGTTAACTTGATTTCAACATATGTAACTTTCATAATATACATGTTAACTTGATTTCAATTAAATCCTTGAATATTGTGCCATTATATGATATAGGACCGCTATACAATTTTAATATTGAAATTGTATTTAGATGAGGTGACGCGAGGAGGGAGAGTGTGGTCACACCATATGATATGTATAGGTGTGGGCTCATAACTCCATAAGAGTGGGAGTAATGAAAGGTTTAGTGCGTAACATGGTGGGTGGCGAAGTCTCTTTAGAGGCCCTTTTATTATTCAATGTGAGCTCTCTCAATCTTATTTGGGGCTCTAGAAATTATGATGTTGAACTAATGTTCATTAAGATTGGATAGGTTGGTAAGCTTTGTCTTTGCATTTTTGGTTTTACTATTGCAATTAGAGAGGGCAGCATTTGCATTATTTGTTTCACTTGTGTTGTGACATTACAGTAGCAACTTTTGAGGTATGATTTGGACTTGTGATAAGTATTGAGTGTAATAGGGGTTACATATTAATAGTGGGGATCATCCATGCGTGAAGGTTAAAGGCTTTGTAGGGAAAATAAATTGCGGTAAGGAACCTCCAGGAAATAGTTTAAATTTTATTTTCTATTAATTCACTCAAATATGTAATTAAAAAAAGTTTTAGAAGGTATAGGCTTGGATTTACAATGGGCTGGTGGCAATTTGATTAGGATTTCTACCATGGATAGAAAAGGTAAGTAGATAGTAAAGGAGGCAATACCGCTGGGAAGCTAAGGTATTAAGAGGGGCAAACCCAAATCTAGACAAATTCTAATAGAAAGGAGGGGTCTCAATGTATGAGCATGGACAAGAAGGAGGCCTTGGAACCTTCTCAGAGTACCATAACAGATTTGCAAAGGAGACCAATGCTAAAGTAGAGGAGCTAAAGAATTAAGTTGAGGAAAAGAGAGGCAAAACCTCCATAGAAAAAGTGGATGAGGAGCTACTCTAGTGGATGTCAAGCACAGGTTTCTTAAGGAGAAGAGACACAAAAATATTCAATATCGGTAAAATATATTGGCTCAATAAAGGGGCCATTGTACACATAATTGAAGAGAAGGTGAACCAACAAAATGAGGCTTTGAATAAATTTGAATTCAAGGAAAAAATGTATGATGCTCTAATAAAGGAAAATAGGGGTTTGAAAGTAGTGGCGATGGAATATAATTCAAAGGATCAACAAGAAAAATACTCTCATCCCAACACTTAGGCTATAGACATTTTGCTAGACTCTAATTCTAAGCAGGATCATTAGCTATGTTTGATGTTAGTTCATGCTATTTTGAGTCTAGTGTTTTTTCTTGTAAGGTTCGAAATTATATCAAACTAAAAATAATGTATAGAATTGAGAAAAATCAATAGAGAAACATTGTGTGTCCATATGAAATTGTTCAAATTGTTGCCTCTAATATGAAATTATCTATGACAAGATATAACGACCCTATTATTGACATTCTAAAGAGACTTAGAAAAAATCCTCCCACTTGTCGAGGGTTGTGACCAAGTTAGCAAAATTAATACTATCTGAACTGGGAACAAAACAAAACTTGACATCTTAGAAAGCAATTTTAGAACTAATCATCATCAAAGATAAATATAAGAGAGGGTACTTTGTAGCCAACACCTAGGAGCTCGACTTTGAAAGGAGGATGATCCTATTGATGACAAGCACTCAGATAGTGGCATGGTACCATCTTCGGGGTCAACGAGCTACCATGGGACACTCTGCTAAAGATCTTCCCATTTAATTCTCTATCCAAGTAATCCAATTTGGAATTGATTCTCCCATCAGCCACCACCTGATTGTGGACCAACCACCTTATACCCTCTTCCAGACCAACTAACCGAACTTTCAAAGAAGCTCCATCGCTATCAACTTGAAGCTTTACCTCTACGCATTCATATAGCGCCATACTCAACATTTCCTTCATGCTCCAAAACATGCTCAACGTGTGGTGTAACATGTTTCTCAAGTTTGGGTGGAGCCAAAAGTTTCTACCAATACTCCTAGCTCCTTAACCAATTAGCCCAAATCAGGTTGACTACCTTGGCTTCACAGACGATGTTCCAACCTAGTGGTTCTCTCTCACACACTTTGCTTCACCTGTTTCTAAAAAAACCCCTTAGGATTCTCCATATATTTCTTAGCTCGTGGCATGTGAGTTTGCCATGGACCTGCAATTATCTTCTTCTATGTCAACTTTTTTCTTTCCATAGGCCATGGTGGGTCGGGAGAGTTTCAGACTGAGGGATGCTCGACACAACTAAGTAGGAAACACCATAGAGTTACCCTATACCAAGAAATCCGTGGGGTGTTGTGTCTAAAGAAGAATTCCAAACCATGGCGATGGATGTGTTGAAAGTACAACTTCAAGAGTCATTCCCATGAGAATTGTGTTGTATCAAGTCCGGAATCTATGTTGTATTAGGTTTATATCTTCTCCATGAAACTTATGTTGTATTAAGTTCATTAACTTATGTTGTATTAAGTTGAAGAGCTTATTTTGTATTAAGCTAGGACCTTGTCCTATTCAGGAGAGATGCTTGAACTATGATCTTATGTTGTATTAAGATCACGACCTTATGTTGTATTAAGGTCGAATACTTTTGTCATATCAAGTCAAATGATTCTCATAGACGGTACCCTGTGAGATAGTTCTCCTTAACTGGAGATGGAATTTTGTTGTATCAAGTCCAGAACTTATGTTGTATAAAGTCCAAGGTCTTGTGTTGTATCAAGACCACATGACTTATGTTGTATTAAGTCTCGAGGATATACTATGTGATGTATGGCTAGTCATGGTCACCAGGTGCTACAAGTCTCCTTTAGGATACCCCTAGAGTGATTTAATTTAGCATATGACTATATGACCCGGGGTAATACATATTATCATAGGTTCAGAACAATTCTTATGAGTATGATAAAGATTATTAATTAATTAAACACTCATGGACCATGCAAAATTAATTAATGATAAATGAGATGAGCACAGAGATAGAGTAAAATTCGAATTTCCTATGTCAGACCTCTAGTGAACTTGAATTAATAAGACATCAGTTGAGTCTTAGTTGTGATAAACAAGTTTCAGTTAATTAAGGGATCAACTCCTTAATTTATAGAAAGTGCTTGTTGAAGATGGCATTGATGGTGAAGCACTAGTTACATTCAGTTATGTTCAATTTCTTTTAGTCACATTCAGTTCTGCTAAGTTACATTCAGTTTTGTTCAGTTACATTAAGTTCTGTTCAGTTACATTCAGTTATGCTAAGTTACATTCAGTTATGTTCAGTTACGTTCAGTTCTGTTCAATTACATTCATTTTAGTTTAGTTACATTTAGTTTAGTTCAGTTCAATAAGTTAAACACTCAGTTAGAGGTAGTTAACACCAATGAATTAATGGAGGGCGCATATATTCAGTGTGTGAGATAATTACAAGTTGACAACTTGGCACCAACTCAAGGAAGGCGCAAAAGGTTAATGTGTATTATATAGTGCCCATAGTGCATACAGTGTTCATAGTGCCTAAAAGAATGCAACCATTCGCTACCTCTCATTGTATGACTAAATAAGCTTGTTACTAAAGTGTTATGCACTTGGCAAGGCTAAGATAATATTTCAAGTGATCTCTATTCTCTAGTGTTGCTTAGATATCTCTTATCAAGTAATCTACAAGTGTTGTAAAACCATTCTCTGCCAGTATCGATCATACTCAAGGGTAATTCACTGGATTATTCATCCTCCAGATTTGGAGTGTTTTCCTAGGGTACATCATGTGTCTTCTGGATTGAATAATTTATGTGTTTGAATTATGTATGAGATCTACATGCACTCACTGTGCATGCACGGGATTTGTTTATCAAAAGTTTTAAAGTTCAAGAATCTCCATTATTGCTCAAACATTAACATGCAAGAAGTTAGTTTTGCATGATAATATATTTTTGAAAGACCTATAGTATTTAGATCAAGTTTTGATAATGGTCTTTATTTCAATCTATTTTTTGTCTAAGAAATTAGAACATCTGTCATCTTATGATGCAATAAGTGCAGAAATATAGGGAAATTATGTTTAGTATTTTCAATGAATATAAAAAAGGATTGTTTTCTTTAGAAGAAAAAACAAATTCATAAATAAAATAATTATATATTATCAATAACTATTATATATATATAATATAGTTAGATTTGTTTCCAACCAAGAAAACCAAAGGCCGCTTCAGCATTATATAGAGGCTGCTACAACAAACTTGAACACAGAAATATCTCCGTAGTCACCACCTGCACTTGTATTGAAATGATCATTCTGCGCTGGACTGTCGAAATAAGACCAGGGAATATGCCACTTTATATACTCAAATTTGTTCTTATGTGTTTCATTTATCAAATTCGATTATTTTTTTGAAGCCGGAAAACGTTATTTTTGGGTGTGTTTCATTCATTAAACTTTGTTCCTTATTTATTTATATTTTATTTAGAAAAATATAATATTCAAGATTATAAGCATAATTTTTGTTAATATAATATTAAGATGAAAGTTATTTTTAAGAATTAAAGTTAACCAAATCAATATTGTTTATTTAATTTTATTTAATTTTTTAACATATGACTTAATTGATTTAGACATTTGTAGGTTTTTTTTTATTGAATATTCATTTACATATTTCTATGATTTTTTAAATTTAAATAGTCATCTAGGATATTATATATAGATATAATATTTGAACTTGTAAAAAATACTTTGCTTAAGATCTCAATGTATAACAACATCATTATGGGCAAACAAAACTTGGTCCCCTGAAATAACATATTGGCGGTATTGTTAACGCTCAAATCTCGCATACATGTTATATTCTTGTGATTCTTGCAGTAAGGCATCATCAACATATAACATGCAACTCACCAAAGAAATCCTCATCAAATTCAAGAAGTATTATGGATCCATAAATGTTAAAGAAACATCAAAAGACAAGATCATGAGGACAAACCTTTGTTTATGTGCGCTACTACACGTATTACTAGCTCTGTGCTTGCACGGATTTCCCTTCGATATCCACATGACTGTCAAAATGGAAATATCTCAACCGCCAGTCACGCATTGAAGGCTCATCAATGGTCCATCACCTCCAATAATTTGAATTTGGATTCCCCTATACTTGGTGGAAATAAATAGCCCCCTTTATGTGCCTTGGAGCTAGTTCATTGAGTCAATGGGTTCACATTTGGATCTAGTTGTTTCTTGGCCACCTCTTCGCCTATAAAAGGAAGCCACGGGCATGCATATTGTAAGAGAAATATAGAGAAAGGTTATGCTGTTAGATTTGTGATGGAACTTCCTCATAGTCCACCTATTCCTATACTTGCTAGCATCCTCCAAGCTCCCCTGCGTCCTTCCTCCAAGGGGTAAGTGTTTCTTTCATTTGTTCTTCAACCTTTCTAGCATTTAGTACAGACAAAATAGACTTCCCTAAGGGATATTGTTGGTTTCCCTTTGAATCCCACTCATCCTAGGTAACACTACATGTATTTGTTTGACCATTAGGAAATCTAAAGTGGTTCTTGCATTGGTTTCTTGTTATGGTTTGCATTCCCCTTTTCCCTCTGTTTGTTTCAAGTTATTTTAGTTTTTTTTTTTAATTTATTTCACTAACAAGAGCTCGCAGGATCTACTTGGGGTTATCGCATTTATTTCGGTTACACAATAGCGGGCCTTGTCAACAACCTCAAAGGATTTCACCCAACATGGGAGAGGTTGCACACCTCTGCGCATAATTTCCCACAACAAGTTTTATGGTGAGTCCACTTCATTTTTTCCCATTTTGTCTTAACTAGGTCGTTATTTGTTACAAATCTAATTTTTGGGCTATTGTTCTTTGTAGGTGAAGAGGTCTATGCCTTTCATTCCTAGAACTCGACCACCTTTTGGCTGTATTAGCTGTTTACACAGTTGCACGTATCACGGTGCCGCAAGCACGTAGTTCCCGCACAGGTTCCTTTGATAACTGCATTGTTTATGCATTTTAACAAACCCTCACCCACACAGTAATTCACTCACTGTCTGTGCGGCCTTTATGTATTGTACTAGCACTATCGAGCTTTTGTGTTTGATTTTTCCATGTTACTACATGTCTCTCTCTGCATTTTACATGCTACTATCTCTTTTTATTTGCTTTTGATAAGTTTTACACAATATTACATCCCCAATGGTTGTTCACTAATGAATCAGAATTAATTAACTTGCAATAGCTACATGTGTTCTATAGTAACTATCCCACATAGCCTAATATTAGGAAGTAAAGGGGTCTTCCCTCGAAATATACCTAGGTAACCAACTTTGGGACTTTCAACGAGCCTCATTGTTATCACTAGTATTTAGGAGGTAATTTGTTCTTTGCTTACTTTACATGCTTTTGTTAGAGTAGTGTAAATCCACTTTTGCACACAAGAAACAACCGAAAGACTCTAATCTCTCGAAGTATGCTATTCACCTCGCACTTCATGTGAGTTTGGTGAACCGGAAAAGGGGGAGAAGTATGAAATACCTCCATTCTACACTTTTACTTCATTATCATTTTGTTTTGCAAGCTTCATTAGCATATTTAGAGTTGAAGTTAAACCTCCATTTAAATTTACTTAACCTCTTTAATTAGTTGCAACAATCAATTTTATTACTTCACGTGTTTGCATCACTAGCACACACTAAGGGACCTAAAACCTCTTCCAATCCTATTATGCTCTTCACCTTGCATTACTTGTGATCTTAGTGAATCAGAAAGGGACGGAATTGTGAAATACCTCCCTTACACTCCTTAATCAACATTGGACCCTTAAAATCAACATTTGTAGTTTCCAAACAACTAAAATCCTCCACAAGAGGTCACACAACAATATTTTAGGTAGGTAGAATTGATTGGGATAGGCATCCAAATAATTCCCACCAATCTAGTATCATTAGGATTTTTAAACATACCATTGTTGACTTATAGGGTACTATCAAATCCTACTATTAGCAAGTGGCAAAAGACAATCTATATAAGAAGATGTGTTTCCCAAGGATGTGAAAGTCAAGGTATAGCTTCCCTGCTCCCCCTATGAGTCACTCAGCTTGGTTTAGGGGGACAACACTATATTGCCAAGGCACAACCACTTATCCACACTTGGTGGGGGCACCTTAGTGGTCAAACTTAGGATATCACTAAGGAGAAATGGTGAGTTCCATTGACTCTTGAAGTCAAATATTGTCATTGGGAAGGGTTTCCAACCCTTTTGGAACATAGCCCCATCATCGACATAACTGACTCTTTGCTACCGTCTCAAGTCAATCGTTGTGTGGATCCCATTGTCACCAATTGTTGTGCTTTTTGAAGGCCCAGTTACATTTGAGAGGAAGGACGTTAGGTATTTAGGGAATTTACATTTATTTGCTTTTTTTAAATACAAGTTCAAATAACTCGTAATTAAAAAAAAACTATATGTGGGGCCATTTGCACTAAATTAGCATAACACCTATCACTTAATTTGCACCATTTTGCATATGTTGTGGTTGGCATATTTTTTCATTTGTTCAATTTTGTTTATTCCCAACATCATTCTCACTTGTTACACAATACTTCCTCTCTCTGAAGGGGTGTTTTCCCACTCTCTTCCTGTGGTTCATGATGGAGATACTCTATCCAGGGCTAATCCCATGACACATTTATTGGATACTTTGGGAGAGGCCTCTCCTTGCTAGATTTGTTTTCTCCCCTTGGAGATAATTTAGATCATTATTCTTCATCCTCCCATGGAAGATGCATCCCTTTATTTCCACCCCACAGAGGAAATACTCTCCCTTATTCTCCCCTTTCTGGAGGAGGCCACACTGCACCCTCTTCTTCACATTGAAGACATAGACCACCACCACATACTCCCCCTTATCCTCCTTTAGGAAACCCTACACACAAAACAATGGTATCATCTAACACCAACCTACCATTCATGGCTAGCTTGAATCTCCTTAACCTAACGAAGCTTATCAATGACCCCATAGATCATGTTCCAACATGGCCCGCTATGTGTGACTAGCTCCCCTCAAACATCCCTAAGTTTTAAGGGAACAAGGAGACGATATCGCCAACCATGTCATGTATTTCCACCTATGGTTTTTTTCTAATAGCATAGTGGAGGATTCAGTGAGGCTTCACCTCTTCTAGTGAACCCTTATAGGTACACCCATGAAATGGTTTGTGAATCTACCAAAGGATTCCCATGCCACTTTTCAAATGATAACCATTGTATTTCTCACTTATGTTCGTCTACCCATACACTATGACATCGGTCTCGATATTCTCACATAATTTCAGCATAATACTTCTACCTAGACTATGGACTACATCCACGAGTGGTGTAAACATCATGCATTGTGAAAACTAGATATCCAACCTTAATTCCTATTGGATTGGTTCATCAAATCAGTCCAACTTGCTATTTCAAAGGATATGGAAACCTCATTGTCGCAAACTGGGGAAGACGCCATCTTAAAGGTCCAACACTTTGATCTCATCTATGCACAGTTCAAGTACCTATACACCATCCTTCTTGATGCCCATCGACATCGTTCTTTGGACCCCCCATGTAGGGTCATCACATTCAATGGATGGGATTATTGGGTCCATTTACTAATAGGGAAAAGATCCCCCTCAACCAAATCTTATGCCAGTACCTATCTAAGTGCAATATCCACCTATCCCTCCTGTATCGGTGCCCCCTACTACTGTCCCAAATCCTCGGTTTGGACATCTACAAATATGGGCCCTACAATCCTAGTTACCATAATACAAGCCAAGAAGCACTGGTACCTACATCACAAATGGAATAAATTGATCCTACATGCACATCATATCAATCCAAAAATGCATATATCATACCACAAGGGTATATACCCTTACTTCTTGTTTCCATGTCCTCTTGGCTCTTTCCCCATGCCACACATGGGGGTAAATTTAGTACATCCTTCTTTCACACAACAAGCTCAACAGTTTGAGCTATTGAACACCGCCAACCCCTAGAATCCTCAAAATAAAGGGATGAAAAAAGGTAAGAACAAGAAGAAATAGAATTAGGGACAAGGGTGCAACCCCCTTCCCCAATAGAACCAGAATGTTTGTAACCAAAATACAGGGGCTAATAAGCCTCCCAAAAAAGGAAACAATTCCAACCTAAGGACCAATTATTCCTCCTCAATTTTTAGCGAGTACGACCATTATACTTATTATTGTCCGTTCATCCCTTCCTTCCAACAACTAGTGGAATCTAGGAAAAATGAAACAATGAACCCCCCTCGGGAACCTAATGCACCACAAACCAAACATGTTATCTTGCAACAACCCTTTTCCAATTAAGGAGTAGTCACTCAACAGTCAGACCCTCGCCCCCTAGGCGATGGATCCTTTCAAAAAATTTACATGGGCATGAACCCCCACTAGGGAAAGAGACACCTGCTACATTGGGAGGCCCTTTTTAAATACCATTCCAAAGTGCGAAAAAAATCCTGACAATCCCAAAAGACCCTATCTAACCTACCCCCCATAGCCCCCACATGAAATCTTCCCACAACTATAGTATTATGGATGACTTAGCTCAGTCCCCAAATGCCATCCACATTAGAATTTATCTAGTCATGTGCAACCTAAAGAAAGGAATTACTTAATGCACTTAGTGTCGTCGACCCTTTTGACTCACACCTCATGAATTTCAACCTTGACAAAGGTGAATCGTGACTACCCTCATTAGTTGCATTCCAAGTCCCAGACACTGTTGAAAACATTATGATCCATCAGTGGATCATCGATAAAGGAGAATCCACATGTGTAATGTCCTCTAATGTTTGGAAAATATTGGGATCACTCGAGTTAGTCCCTTCATCCATCTCCCTTCACGCATATGATGGGAGACCATCACAACCGAGAGTATTGTACCAAAATGTTCCCATCGAACTAGGAGGGGGGATGGTAATGATTGAAATTAATGTATTCGATGCACAAATTGACTACAATATCCTTTTGGGTCACAACTACATGTACGCCATGAAGGTTATTTCCTCTTTGATATTCCACATCATGATGTTTACCTTTAATGGGAATATCATCACCATTGACTAGATCAACTGCTATGACCCTCATGCAAACACCAACCTTGAAAATTTCCTACCCACAGTAGGAAAGGTGACTCAAGCACCTTACGTTGATATTTTCCTAGGGGTCTACAAAGATTTTGACCTCCTAGGGGCATATTCAAGCCCTCCAATTTAAATCGCCACCTTGATGGATGACCTTATGTGAATACTTTTGACATCTGAAAATGGGTCTCCAACCCTTGAAGCATCATCATAAATACCTACCACCATTCATGGTGTTTAACAGACATTGATTCCATCTATTCCTCCCATCTTTCATATACCATTCCTATAACCCCCTACAGAAATGCAAGGGATGCCAGTCATGGCTTAGTTAACTCTCCCTAGGCTCACTTTGTGAATACAAGTGTGGTAACTTATTCCACCTTACTTAGAGATGGCCTCGAAACCCATACCACTCTATGATTTTGTGCCAATTAGACCAGTTACTCCATATGGACTACACACTGAGCCAAAATCACCTACGACCAATCCACCACCAGATGTGGCAAAAATTGTTGATGGGGGAATTAAACAACCCAAGTTGAAGGCACCCATCACCACCAACCCTCTTCCCGAACCATCATCGGTGGTCTCTAATCCCAAATTCGGGGGCATGACTTAACCCACTTTGAAATATCCCATAATGATCGATGCGCCTACCATGCAAGTCACCCAACCATGTGCCCTATGGGAGAAACAAGGCATGAGACAAACCTGTTCCCCACCTTGTCGAGGCTCAGGGATTTTCTCAAAACCCCTGTTAGTGTGATGCAAACAACACATACTATAGAAGGGAGCACACCTTCCACCTTGTCTTTGCCCCATAAGATTGTTAAGTCCAAATCATTTGCACTAATCATGCTTGTTCAGTTTTTTTTCAATTTGGGAATTACACTCACCATTGTCTCAATCTCCCTCAATTTTAGGACATCTCAGAAACCATTCTACTCACCATACCTTTGGTTGATATTCCTTCACCTCAACCAAAAGAAACCGCTTCTATCAATGTTGTCACTACATCAGTGGAAACAATGGTTGTGTCTCCCCCCGAAACAGTTTTTCCAGCGATAATTGTCACTGAGACACCTATGCCACCAAGACCCAAACTGATACATATTGAACCATAAGAAAAATATCATGATAGATGTTATTCTTATTGGAACCATACCCATATGATCCTCATCCATATTAGTACAATCACACCAAACCGTACTTGGCAAGCAATTTTTACACACGATCCTCTATATTCTATAATATCACACCCATGCCAATCATGTGGAAATACTTCCCACCATTCATTCTAGTGTCCCATCCTACGCATTGAATGATAAGTGTTAGGATTAATTAATCCTCTCTTTACCCACATAGTCTATTTGTTCATTTTTCCTAGCTTAGGAGGTATTTTTCACTTTACTAGTGTAAGGGGGGACATGCCCAAGAGTCATCTACAGTTTTGAGTTTTGGTGCCATTGGTGCCAATGGTGCCAATCCCTACATTTTAGGAACCCTCTCTGAGTGCCACCAACACTCACCTTCAGTTGTCTAGGTAGTTAATCATGTTCATTTATGCTCCGATTTCCACCAGATAGTTCATTTACAGTCACCCTAGTGCCAGTTTGCATGATTTAAAGGAGTGTTGTGCCTTTTTTCCACCTACCTCATCATTTAACTAATTGTGAACTAAATTATTTATCTGGTGTTAAACTAGTGAGCTCGAGTTGTGATTATTTCCACACCGAGTTATCTAATCAGTCAGTTTGAGTTGGTGAATTCTAATCTTATCCATAGTATTCGAATTCTCCTTATTGTATGACTATTGTATTGCTGGCATGTTAATGAAGATTGATGTAATTATATTTCATCAAATACTTGTATGATTTATATGAAATTTATGTCATGAACCCATTGTTCAGTTTACATTGATTTGTCAATTCCATTGCATCCTTCTTTTCAGACAGCTCTCATTCTGGCTTTAGATATATGGTTAGTGAAATTTAACATGGTATCATAGCCTATGTTTAGGCCAACAACAAGCCTCACAAACCTCCATGCTTGCACCATACGCATTTGAGTTTCCACATATTCCTGGAATGATTGCATTGTGCCCTCTGGATTCTGTCCAAAGAAATATATCTAGGTGTGATGGACTCAGAAAAATTGCTCATGTCGAGGTGGAGAGTTTGAACTCACAATGTTTGTGAATTGAATTTTTCTTACAGTGATTTTTACAGGTACATTCATAGTTCTTGAAGAATTGTTGATCATCATACCAGTGAAATGGAGAATTCATCTATTATATCACCTAGGATCCTTACTCCCTTCAATTACATTGATTGGAGGGAAGATATGCAGGAAACCTTGCACAACAAAGGCCTGTATAGGATGAAAATGGGCAGAGAAATCGAACCCCAACAGTATGTTGAGAAATCCAAGTTTCTAAATAAGGTAGATGAAGCCTTCAACTTCATGTGCATCCACATCTCTAGGGAGTTGTTGTTCCACCTTGAGGGACTCATAACTACGAAGGAAGTATGGGACAAGCTGGAATCCTTGTTTTGAAAAGAGGACGAGCTAAGAGGCCATATTATAGAGAATGAGATAATTGCACTCCACCCTATAAAATTCGAGACAACTCAATAATTATTCTCGAAATACAAATCCCTAGTCTTGAAATGAAAGAAATGTGGGATTGAGAGGAAGGATGAGCAACTTGTGCTCTCATATCCAAGCAAGCTTGGCTCAGAATTTTGAATCTTTGTATATACTTTCCACTTTGGAAGGCTTTCCATCCCAAATTGGAAAATTCCATATCTAGATTGCAGAATCATTAATCTAGGAGGAAGACAAATTGATTCATATGGGAGTGATCAATGCCTCCAAGAAATAGGCCCTCTTAGCTAGAGACTCTGGGAATGCACAAGAAAAAGGGAAGAAAAGAGTGAAAGAGAACAAGAATTATGATTCAAATCCCAAGGAGAAGCAGAACCCTTCTGATGGAGCCTTTGGTTCCAAGAAGAACAAGAACAAGAAATTTAAGAAAGCTAAATGATCCTATTGCATGAGAATATTTCATCTAGAGAGTCAGTGTATGAAGAAGACCATTGACTAGCTGTCTAAGATCCTTGAAAAGAACAACATTTCCCTTCCTCAAGGTGCAAATAATTCTAAAGCTAGAAACCAAATAGAAGAACGCGTGAGATCTGCCATGCCTTGAAAGAAAGCTTCGCTTGATCAAAGGATTATCTGATTGATTCAGGAGCATCCAACCACATAGTTTCTTCCAAAGAATCCTTCACCTCTCTGTATCTCTATGGAGAACCTAACATATATGTGGGAGATTATTCTCATATCCCAGCTGTCGGGAGAGGTTCCATTAAAAGCAAGCATGGAGAGTTCCAAAATGTGCTCTATATTCCCTCTCTTGAAACAAACTTGTCACTTTGTATATCAGATGACACATATTGGCTCACCAAAGAGAGTAGTATTTGGACCTAACATAGTGGATATATCAGATATCTCAACTAGGAAGATTATAGCAAAGTGTGTTGCAATCCATGCCTCCAAGGAATATGCACTGTCACACTTTCTACCATACTCGGATCCAATAAAATCTTAGCTACCATTCAACGCAGAAGAAGGTATAAAATCTCCTTTATTTCCACTTGTAGATAAATATGTATTTTCTAATGTTTCAGATTCAGAAGATGAGGAACAATATCAGCATGATCTTGATATTGATATTGAACCTCAAGAAGATCTAGATCCAGATCCAACATCTATTCCAAATCACAAGCCTAAATGGGCCCAAAATCTCATTAAAGCAGCTATGAATGTTGTTGGGGATCTTGATGACAGAAGAAGAATGAGGTCCCAGTATTAGAATGAACACATTGCACTCTCCCATATAGATCCAATTCTCCTAGAGATGTGTTTCACAATTATGGGATCAGATCCTCAATCATTCAAAGAGTCTTTCCATGATCCAATATGGTAGGAAGCTATGGATGAGGAATTTGATTAGCTACAGGAAAAAAAAAACTAGGAGCTTGCTACCTTTCCTCTTGGGAGGAAGTTAGTATAGTAAAAATGGGTCTATAATACCAATATAACATATGATGGAACTGCAACCAATTACAAGGCTCGGTTGGTGGAAAAAGGATACTCACAAGTCCATGGGCTGGACTACAATGAGACATTCGCTCCAGTAGCAAGAATGGAATCCATTAGACTAGTCTTGGAAGTTGCAGCTTCAAAGAGGTGGGAGGTACATGACATGGATGTGAAGAGTGCCTTCCTCCATGGTGACTTGAAAGAGGAGATGTATATGGGATGGCCTGAGTGGTAAATTGAAGATTCATCCTTAGTCCACAAAATGGGGAAATCTCTCTATGGGTTCAAACAAGCCCCAAGGGATTGGTATTCCAAGATGGATTCCTTTCTCATGTCACAGAAATTTGAGAGATGCAAATCTGACTGCAATGTCTACATGTAGCAGAAAAAAGGCTCATTGTTGTTGATTGTCCTATATGTGGATGACTTGCTCATTTCTAGCAACTCTGCAGTTGGATTGAGAAGCATCAAGTCATCTTTGAGTGAATCATTTTCTATGACAGATCTAGGACTGTTGAAACAGTTCATTGGTCTTGGAGTAAGTCAAAATACTCCAAGAATCATGATTTCACAGCCTAGATATTCATCAGATTTGCTTAAAAGATTCCACATGGAATACTGTAAAGAAACACCTTTTCCCTTCCTATCTGCCATCAGCCTAGAAGAAGGTGGTTCTACACCATTAGTTGAAAACACTTTTCAGACAGCTCATTGGGAGCCTACTATACCTCACACATTCGAGGATAGATATATCCTATGTTGTGTGTGTTGTCACTGGATACATGCAGGAGCCACATGAGCTGCATTGGAAGGAAGCAAAGTGAATCTTTCACTTTGTGAAGGGTACTATAGACTATGGGATCCATTATACAATTGACGCACAATTAGATCTCATTGGATACACTGATTTAGATTGGGCTGGAGATGGGAATGATAGGAAATCTACTTCAATTTTTTTGTTTATTTTGGGATCTTGGCCAATTTGTTGGTCTGACAAGAAGTACGCAACTCTTTGACTCTATTCAATAGAAGCAGAGTATAGGGGGGGTGTGAATGCATCTATTCAGGTAGTTTGGCTGCATGGAATCTTGACAAATTTTGGGATTCACACTTCACCTTCAGTAGACATCCATTGTGACAACCAGAGTACCATAAAGATATCCAGTGATCTAGTTCAGAAGTAGAGGACAAAGCATATATAAGTACACATGCATTACATTTGGGAACTAGTGCATGACAAGACTATCACACTGCATTACTACCCTTCAGAGGAGCAAATTGCAGATATTTTTACCAAGTCCTTCACTGAAAAGAGATTTTTTACCTCAGATCTCTTCTTGGTGTAAAGGCTTGAATCATTGTTCCTATTTTCTTTGCTTATTTTGAGGGGGGGGTTCCCCATGAGGTTTTTCCCATTCTTTTTGTTTAATTAAGTAGTATTTTATTTAATTTAGATTCTATGGGTGAATTTTGGCCTAGTTCCCAGGGCCCAAGTTGTCCAAAGTTAGGATTAATTAATCCTCCCTTTACCCACATAGTCTATTTGTTCATTTTTCCTATCTTAGGAGGTATTTTTTCACTTTACTAGAGTAAGGGGGACATGCCCAAGAGTCATATACACTTTTTAGTTTTGGTTCCATTGGTGCCATTGGTTCCAATCCCTACATTTTAGGAACCCTCTATGAGTGCCACCAACAATCACCTTCAATTGTTTGAGGTAGGTAGTCATCCTTGTTTAGTTATGCTTCGATTACCACCAGATAGTTCACTTCCAGTCACCCTAGCGTCAGTTTTCATGATTTAAGGGAGTGTGGCACCTTTTGTACACCTACCTCATCAGTTAACTGGTTGCGAACTGAATTAGTTATCTAGAGTTAAACTATTGAGATCCAACTGTGATTATTTCCACACTAAGTTTTCTAATCAGTCAGTTTGAGTCGGTGAATTGGAATCTTATCCAAAGTATTCGAATTGTCCTTATTGTATGACTATTGTATTACTGACATGTCACGAATATTGATGTAATGAAATTTATTTCATGAATCTGTTGTTCAGTTTACATTGATTTGTCAATTCCACTGCATCCTTCTTTTTTAGATAGATCTCATTATGGATTGTAGATCTATGGTTCATGAAATTTAACAATAATTCATCCTTGATCATATGCATATATAGGATAAAATTTTCCACCTGAAGGTGTCCCTGCAAGAATCACCCACAGAGTAAATTGTTCCCCCTTTAGGGGATACCATCAATAGTGTATCCTCCCTGGTTGACCTACTCACTAGTGACAATTCATCATCGTCCAACGAGGACCAGGATCCACCACATCCTTCACATTATTAGCTACCAAGGCCCCCCATCGAGTTGTTGGATATAATTCCATACATACGAGTCCATTACCACTTAGATATGACTTGCCATTCCAACATCATTAGGACCCTACTAGTACCAAAGTTGAATCATTCCCCCACATCTTCATTGTCTATTTATACTTTCAAAATAAAAATGTAGCATTTTATGTTTTTTATCCCATTGGTGAAAACATAAAATTATCCTTTATTTTTAATGCATATGACCTCTCACTCCGACAACTACATCAACTTCACAAATGGCGCAAGTCATTGGTCAAAGAATCTAGCATTGGCTACTTGGGCCATTGATACCCCAAACCAAACTTAATACCACACAGGAGTATTTTTCTTGGGACCCACTCACTAATAACCAAGTATAATATGACATCGTTATTGGTTTCTTAACCGATGCAATCCATCTCATTATATACCATTTACATGTGCACTTAGATTCCCAACTTGTTGTCTCACAACTAAATAGTGTATTCTATGTTTTTAATCTGCTCATATTTCACAAGTTCTTATGAGTGTTCCTTCTCATATGATAGTTTGAAACCATAACCTTCACGCATTTCTTGAGGAATTCCAATGCATTCACTGATTGCATTGCCAACGAGGTGTTGAACTGACACTTAATACATAAAGCGTCTACTTAACCCTGCACAAACACATAAAGCGCGCATGCATACATATGTTGATCACCATATAAATCATGTGTAAGTACCTAACACTACACATCGATAATATCAACATATAGAAAGCATATCATCATCATCACATATACTTCCATCACATAGATACATCACACATGCATGAGAAATATGGAAAATGCCACCAAAATGGTATACACGCACACACACATATCTTCATAAAATGTGTCATGTACAAAAGTGGCCTCATAAATCCATATACAAAAAGAATCATCATCCTTATGAGGGTACATTACAAAACAACCCTTCCATAGGGTTCGTCTATACAAACATATACAATATGGGGTCCTCATCCCTAGATAAAAATTAGTTCCCACACTCAATCCGATCCTCATGCCTTTGAATCACGAGGCTCGATAATGGCCATAGGTCCTATCATTTATGCTCCTCCTAATACATATCCTGTTCTTGTAGCTCTTGCACTCGGTCCTTGGGTTGGTTCAGGCCCCAGCAGTGGTCTCTTTCTAATAGGGGAACCCTATTCTCCCTGCACTCCTCGTACCCAATGGAAAGTTATGGCCACTCTCCGCATCACTTAGGACTAACCATCCCCTAGCACTACTGGTAGATGCAAAGTACGCGCCATCTCATCATCTTCAAGCTTGGTCGGCCCTCAATCATCCACAAACTCTCTCAGTGACCCTAATCGCCTCTCCAGGTCACCCAATATCGCAACAACCCTATCCCCTAAAGCTTCTCCCCCAATGGGAGAAGCCCCACGTATAGTAGCACCAGAATCTCTGGCCCCTCCACCCACTTCCCAAACAAATCCTATTGGTCCCACACCCTCCTCATGATGGTGACGACGATGTGTCCCTCGAGGTAGTCATACATGCCTAATGTCTGCATCATAGATAAGAGCCCATAGTCACTATTCGATATACATAAATAATACACGCATAACTGTAGACATGTATAGGACAATATGTAATGATAAAACATAAGCATACCTATCTCATCCCATCCATGAACTAGCGGAGGTAAATCTAAGTCCCATGTATTAAACCATGCCATTCCATAGATACCGCTCCATAATGCTAATCCGTTGATTCCATACATCCAGGAAATGGTAGGTAAATACGTGTCCCACCTAACCTCCACTAGTACATGACTTGTCCTACCCCCAAAATACCATTTGTAGCTCTTGTGTCCCCCTCGATGACACCACCACCTATGGGTGAAAATATGGATATCGCTCGAAAAAAATAGGAGCATAGTATGCTCTCATAACGGAATGTCATCACCCTTGCTCCCCATTGAGCCTCTGATAGATGCTCCATCAAAACGTGTAGCATCATGGGTCCCCAAGCTACCTAATTCTCAGCTATCACCCACTCCACCAGTAACAGTTGTCCCCCCTTGACCCTATGGGCTGATGACACTTTCAACACCCTAACCACTGTTGTTTCCATGGCTTGTACTCCCAAACTAATTACATGACTAATTAATATTTTCCCCGAAATTAGGGCGCTCATATATCCACTACAATACTGGTCAATGGGACCATGCATCGAGTGCCCACATCCCTTCATTGGAAGTGTCACCTCATGCACTCCACAAGGAGGAAAACTAGTAAGGAAGTAGATATCTCGAGTCGTGATGCTTAGGTTCTCACCTCCCACATGGAACAAGCCCCTGTCTAGATCCTACATCCATATTATAATCTCATCAAGTAGGAAATCCATTGATCAGAGAAAGGGACACCTAAATAAATTTAGGATCCTTGCATCTTGTAGTGTCGGAGTGGCAATAAGATCATTCTCCACCTGGGTCACTAGCTCATCATAATGTCGCTCTTTCCAGTCCATATACACCACCTTGACTAACTACTAGCACCTGAAAGCACAATTAATGGTCAAACATCAGGGTCGATTTCCAAACTTGAAACTAAAAATACAATGACCCCATCCCACATGGGTTTCCACAAAAAACTTGCGTAGATAGAGAGACCCTCCCACATTTAGGTAGCACTTAGCACAACTTAACCAATATCCCCTGCGTGGCCAATTTCACGCAGTATGTGAACAATACAGCCACATAGTTAGCACGATTAAACCATGGAAAGTCACGTTGAACCAATGTGCAGCCGAAGCAAACATATCTTTTGTTTCACATGTTTATATCCATTATCATTGTTGGTTGTGGAGCCTGATCTTTCTTATTCATAGATGTTATTGTTCAGCCATGTTTGAACTCCAATTTTATTGTACACTCATCCCAACAGGGGAACATCGTCCCCATCGGTTGGGGGCTCCGGGGGCCAATGGGCCCCTAAGAAAGGGGGTTCAGGGGCAACACCCTCGAAAGATTATTTTTTTTGGGATGTTTGTTGGCCAACAGTTTACAGGCCCATGGTATTGGGTGACCTCTGGTATTTTCCCATGGTAATTCCCCTATAAAAGGAAAGCATTGTAATATGGTTGTGTATTGTATTGTAGCATTGTAAAAATGATCTATGTCATTGCGTGAGAGAGACTGTGTGAGAGTGAATAGGACATGCAACATATGTGTTGCATGTTGTATCCATTCATTTTTTTGGATGGTATAATAATAAAGGACTGGAAATTTTTTGTGGATGTATCCCATCTTGGGTGAACCACGTTATATTGGTGTCTCTCTTGTAATGTGTTTATGTGTTTAATATTTGCATCTTGTTTATTGTTATTTCTTTGCGATCTTGTTTTCCTAACAATTGGTATTGGAGTCAAAAGGTCTATTTGGATGGTAAAATCGTAGGAAAGAAGGGTTCCTGGTTCGAGTGGGAGAAATGGAAAAATAATGCAAGTTTAGGGTCGAGAAATTTAATGGCCAAAATTACCAGTTATGGAAGATGAAAATGGAGGACTATCTGTACCAAAAGGATATGTTCCTACCGTTGGGTAGAAACAAAATCAACCAGTGACTATGAAGGACACAGAATGGGAGGTTCTTGGCAGAAAGGAACTGGGAACAATAAAAATTTTCGTAGATTCATCGGTGGATTTAAATATTTCAAAATAAAATACAATGGAGGGTGTGATGAGCGCATTGGATAAGCTGTATGAAAAACCCTCAACTTCCAACAAGGTATTTCTAATGAAGCATTTATTTAATATGAATATATCAGAAGTTGTATCTGTTGCTAACCATTTAAATGAATTTAATATGGTTACTAAATTTTATAGGAGTGAAATATGATGATGAGGTTATGGATATTCTAATCTTGTGCTCATTGCTAGAAAGATGGAATGGCTTGGTCATGGTTGTAAGTAACTATGTCTTTGGTTTAAACACTCTTAAATTTGATTACATTTTTGGTGTTATTATTAGCAAGGAAATGCGAAGAAAAAGAACAGGTGATACATTAGGTAATGCATTGACCATGTATTCCAGGGGAAGAAAAAAGGAGAGAGGAAAGAGCCCATGTAATTGAAACAAGTTTAGAAAGGGAATATCCAAGTACAGACTAGGAAATATAGAGTGTTGGAATTGTGGTAAGAGAGGATATCTGAAGGAAGATTGCAGAGCTCCAAAGAAGAAAGGAGTTGGGAAGTAGGATACTACTCAGGCAACAAATGTAGCAGGTGATGTGTTACAAGATGCTTTGATTCTTGCATTACATAATACTAGTGATTATTGGGTATTAGATTTAGGGGCTTCATGTACACCCCATAGGAAATTCTTTCATGATTATGTTCCAGGTGATTTTGGACATGTTTTATTGGGTGATGATGAACCAAGTAAAATTGTTGGAATGGGTAAGGTACAGGTTATTTAAATAATCGAAATTAATGGATATTATAGGATGTGAGACATATTCCTACTATGAAAAGAAATACGATATAAACAGGGAAGTTGGGAAATAGCCTCTGTTTGTCTATGTTTGGAAAAATGTGGTGGAAGATCACTAAAGGAGCACTGGTAATAGAAAAAGGAGATAGGATAGGTACATTGTATTTATGTCCTCATAATAATAATTATTCTATCTCTGTAGCTTCCATAGAATCAGGAACAATGTTGTGGCATCATAGGATTTTCCACATGAGTGAGAAGGGGATGTAGATTCTCCACTCAAGGAAATTGCTTCTGGACCCAAAGCAGGTAAGTTTAGAATTATGTGAGAATTGTGTCTATGGAAAACAAAAGGGAGTTAGATTTCTCAAGGTTGGGAAACGTAAGAAGAGTGAAAAGTTAGAGATTGTGCATACAGATGTTTGGGGACCATCTCAACTAAAATCTCTTGGTGTCTCTTGATATTATGTTACTTTAATTGATGATGCAACTAGAAAAACTTGGGTTTATTGCATTAGAAAAAAATATGATGTGTTTGCTACTTTTAAGAAGTGGAAATATTTGGTTGAGAATGAGACAAAAAATATTGAAGTGTCTCAGATATGATAATGGAGGTGACTACTACAACAATAAGTTTCATAGTTACTATTCATACCATGGGATTCTTAGAGAGAATAAAATCCTAGGAACACCACAATAAAATGGTGTGTTAGAAAGGATGAATAGGACGATCATGGAGCATGCAAGGTATATGAGATTGCACACAAGGTTTCCCTGATAGTTCTGGGATGATGCTGTAGATACTATTGTTTACTTAACAGACAAAGGGCCTTCAAGCGCTTTCGATGGTGGAATTCCAGAGGAGGCATGGAAATGTAAAAGGTAAACTACTCATTTATGATAAATTTTGGTTGTGAAGAATTTGCCCATATTTATAAAGAAAATACAACAAAGATTGAGTATAAATCCAAGAAATGCACCTTAATTGGATACAAGGTTGATGATTTTGGCTATCACTTATGGGATTATGAAAATCACAAAATTGCTAGGAGTAGAGATGTAGTATTCAATGAAAAGGTTATATACAAATATCAGTTGCAGGGAAAGAAAGAAAAAAAGGAAGACATAGCATACACAGTGCTTAATGATGTCACGTCCCCATGCCTCCAACTAACGAAGAGGACGCGACTACAAGCTTTATTCACATCGGGCTAAGAGCCCCATGAACATGTACATGCATAAAATTGCTAAAACAGAATGCTTAAACATACACACATGAACATTTATCATGCATAGATGCAAGCATCTATCAGGCACAGCGAAAATATCATACATTGAAGCAAGCATTCATTTAACATGTTCATCATTTTCATTAACAAAATTTATAGTTGCAGAAGTAAAATGGACAAAATCACTTATCTTATGAGGAACTCGATCCGCAACCAGCTACATCGCTGCAACATTCCACCCAACCATAGGCCAGCGTGCTCCTTAATCTCTCAGCAGCGCTTCCATCCCCGAGCTGGGCATGATTCTCCAAGGAATAAGGGAACTAGCAGGATTACACATAGCCAAGGATATACAAAACACAGCCAAGCCAACACAGTTGGGTTTATTAGGCCATCAAGGAGTGGGAAAGGCTAAATGCTAAGCTGGTGAGATCACTACAGAGCCAAGAACACCTACACCAGAACTAGCCTGACCTCTAAGACACCCAAACACACCCAACACAAGGAATCAATCCCTTCTCTGCTACACAGTCCCTCAGGCCCTGCATTCCCTTCCAGTGCTATTCAGGGGTGATGGAGAAGAAGGCCAGCCCTCTAGCTCTGTCTGTGTGGTTTCCAGCCACCAGGTTTGTCAAGCAAAACTAAGCCCCCATTCCTACTCCCAACGCAGTCCGAAGACCAATCATTGCACACCAGCAATTAAGTCATCTATCACAGCTTACACAGGGAAAATGAATTCTGAGTCATTCTTGGCCCTATCGTGGCCAAAATGACTCTCAAACGAATTTAGAACAGTCCCCAAAATGTAAAGTAGACCATGGAAATCACATCCAACAACGTGGGGGATAATCAGCAACCCGAAATGTATCAGTGAGCACAGCTCACAACAAATGTGGGGAAACACAGCCTGTCCTGGGCAACGAAAACCACTAGGGAGACTTACCCAGACTCCCAAATACAGAGGAAAACACAGCGCGTGAGAGAAATCCACACCCAATTTTGACTACAGGTTAAAAACACAGTCAATTTCTTTGGGTGGAAAACGTGAATGGTGGTGGAAACGGCTCCTCTCTCCCTTGGCTGCGTGAGACCAAAATGGAAAGAATTCCGTGCGTGGAAGACAAAAGACTAGACAACGGCCCCCTGTGTGAAGATCAGCACCTCTACCTCTGCGCGTGGATGAAAAGACAAAACCAGAGGACACTCCTTAGAAGTGCGCGAGCGTTTTTTCCATTGTGGAGTCAACCATGGGTGGAGTGTGCGTGTGGGTGAGGACTGACAGGTCCTGCCACCCCACTCCCAAAACCATAACTGCCTCAACCACCAGCAGCCTTTCTTAATGAAAGTGGTTGGAATAAAACAAAGGAAGAAGACATATGGTTTTTTCTCTCATTGGCCAAGGTTGACAATTTCCCCCACCCCTATCCTTGTGAAAATCATGCCCCTTTCTCATTTTAGTTGCCGCGATCGTAGCTGGTTGGGTTCATTTAATTAATTATAGATGCATATTTACATGATGACCGTCATAATATATGCCACATGCCCCGATATACCATCGGTGACAAATTTAAAACCAAAACATAACATAACCGATCAATGGTGGGGCCTTGGCCTTTAGCTCCACACCCTGATCATTAATATATACATCATGTACATCTAATGCAACGGGGTCAAAACCGGGGTGTTACAAATGAAATCAAAGAAAATGAAGTTCCAAAGTTACCGAAAAATAAAGAACAGTAGGAGGTACCTCAAATTCCTGCAAGTGTAAGAAGATCTTCTAGGTTAACTAGACCCCCTAAACTATTATCTCCTTGAGTGTATTATTTGTTAATGACTGATTTTGGTTAACCCGAATGTTATGAAGAAGTAATGTAGGTGGAAACTAAAAAGAAGTGGGAGAAAGGCATGGACGAGGAGATGGACTCATTGGTAAAAAACCAGGTTTGGGATTTGGTTTAGTTTCCTGTAGGTAAAAGAGCATTGCAAAATAAAGGGTTTACAGGTTGAAGGAAGAAGAAGGAGGAAAGAGGAAATACAAGGATAGACTTTTTGTAAAGGTTTTTTCACAAAAGAATGATATATATTTTGATCAAATATTTTCTCCTGTTGTTAAAATGACTTCAATTAGAACTATTTTAAGTCTAGTGGTGGTAGAATATTTGCATCTTGAGCAGTTGGATGTGAAAAAAAAATTTCTCCATCGGTATTTAGAGGAAGAGATTTATATGTAGAAGCCATAGGTGTATGAGGTCAAAGGGAAGGAGAATTTGGTTTGTAGGTTGAAGAAGAGCTTGTATGGCCTGAAGCAAGCTCCAAGGAAGTGGTATTTGAAATTTTGCAGGTTTATGACAGAACATGGTTATACTAGATGTCATTCTAACCACTATGTTTATTTCAAGAGGCTATATAATGGAAGATATATTATCTTGTTATTGTATGTGGATGACATACTTGTTGCAGGGCCTAACATGCAGGATATAAATGTGCTCAAAAGGAAACTATCTAATTCATTTGCGATGAAGGATTTGAGTGCTGCAAAGCAAATCCTTGGTATGAGAATAACAAGAGACAAGAAAAATCGCAAATTGACATTGTCTCAGGGTGAATACATAGAAAAGGTGTTGGAGAGGTTTAGAATGAAAAATGCACAACCAATTAGTACACCTTTTGATAACCATTAAAACTAAGTAAGGAGATGTGTCACAAGACACATGAGGAGATAGAATACATGTCCAAGGTTCCATATTCATCAGCTGTTGGTAGATTGATGTATTCCATGGTTTTCACAACACCAAATATTGCACATGCAGTGGGAGTTGTGAGCAAGAACATGAATAATCCAGATAACGAACATTAGAGGGAAATAAAATGGATTCTCAGGTACTTGAAAGGTGCCACTTCTCATGCATTATGTTTTGGAGGTTCAGACACTGTAGTACAAGGATATGTTGATGCACATATGGAAGGTGATAAATACAACATGAGGAGCACCATATGGTATGTTTTTATTGTAGGTGGATCAACAATAAGTTGGATTTCAAATCTGCAAAAGGTTGTTGCACTTTCAACAATAGAAGCAGATTATGTTCCTACTACACATGCTAGTAAAGAGATTATTTGGTTGCATAGGTTCATGGAGGAATTGGGTAAGAAGCACCAGAATAACATGTTGTATAGTGATAGCCAGAGTGCCATTCATCTCGAAAATATCTCGACCTTCCATTTGAAGAATAAACATATACATTTCAAGTACCATTTCATACGATATGTTTCAGAAGATGAACTCTTGAAGTTAGAAAAGATACACACTAGCAAGAATCCTGCAGACATGTTCACAAAGGTAGTAACCAGAGAGAAATTGAGTTCCTGCTCAGTTTCTGTTGGTCTTCAAGCACAAAGGTGAAGATGATAAATTTTATAGAGCATAGCTCAACAAGTGCAACAACGGTGGAGTTGTTGTGATCAGTTTCAAAGTGGGAGATTTTTTGTTGTGGAGCCCAATATTCCTTATTTAGAGATTTTATTGTCCAACCATGTTTGTACCCTAGTTTTACTATACACTCGTCACAACAGGGGGATGCGAGGGGGGACCGAGGGCCAGCGTGGCTTCGGGGGCGAATCCCCTGAAAGAATTTTTTTTTGGGATGTTTGTTGGCCAACAGTTTACAGATTCATGGTATTTTTCCATGGCAATTCCCCTATAAAAGGAAAGCATTGTACTACGGTTGTGTATTGTATTGTAGCATTGTAAAAACGATCTTTGTGATTGTGTGAGAGAGACTGTGAGAGAGTGAAGAGGAAGTGTAGCAGATGTTACGCAAGTTGTATCCCTTCATTTTGATAGATGGTATAACAATAAAGGACTAGCAGTTTCTATGTGGACATAACCCATCTTGGGAAAACCATGTTATATTGGTGTCTCTCATGTAGTGTGTTTATGTGTTTAATATTTGTATCTTGTTTATTGTTATTTCTCTATGATCCTATTTTTATAACAACCGCATGCTAGGTCAGCATCTGATAATGGATTCTCTCATGTAGTTGCACACGAGAATTGAAAAATAGTGCGTGGTCATTTTTTACCATTAAAAACCAATTGTATAGTTAGTGAGACACCCTAACCCTAAAAATATTTGAATGAAAATAACAAGGACAAGGTTTAGGCTTACCTAGATCTCCCATCTCACAATTGAATGCATGTATCTCCCTGAATCAATAAAAACGCCCTTTGATGCTTGAAAATTAAATAGTACAAATGATTTCAAAAAGTGGGCCCACCCCCATTTATAGACATTTGGCCCCAATTTCAAACCTTCTCCACGACCAAATCATAATTCCATTTGATGAACCGTCTGCACCACCATAATCATCCCGTTGATATCTATAAAGTGACACTTCTCTCTCTTCCATATAAAAAGTTTCATCCAACACCTATTTTTCACGCACTCCACAAGTGCGCCATGTTTTGGTTTGTATTTATGTATTGTTAATACCTTTAGCATGCTATGTATTACACTTGGTTATTTGTGTCATGTGTACAAAGAATAAATATTCCCCCACCCAATACACAATGATGAAGGATTCATGTAACATGTATCATCCTGAAATTAGCATTTAGGCAATGTATTCCCTTTATTTACATTGCATTTACCAATACTCCCACTGATAACCATAGGGTCTTAATTCCCAGTAATGATGTGCCATCAAAATTATTTCTGTGAATAGCATGTTTCTCCAATGGGTGTGCCATAATTTGGCACCCATGATGTTGAACTCCCATAAGTCTGAGGAATTTGAACTAGTTTGAAACGATCAACCTCTAGTTCATCATTTTATAGTTGTGCATTCACTCCCCCACCTCCAGCCATTGATTCCATCAAATTACTCGGCACATGTTACTATCTAGATGTACAATTGACCACTCATACTTCCACGAGCATTTCAGCATTTTCAAATCTCCCTCATATAACCACCCCTGTGAAGACAACAATGGGGCCCCCATCCTCCTAAGGAACCAATCCCATTCAGTTACTCCTGTAGGAATAATATGCATGACATTAATTCATTGGCACTCATCTTCTCATTTGAAAAATAACCATCATACCATCATGGAAAAAGTTCCCCAACTCACTCAAAACCATGGAAATTCTACCCAACATCAAAATTGATTCCCTGACTCACCCAATACTGCGAGAATCCAACCCATCATCAAATTGGTCCCCTGATACACTCAAAATCATGGCAACCCCACCCATTATTCTTTATGTACAAATAAGTTCCCAAATCCACACATAACTTGTTAGTGATTGAGCAAAATATGAATAAACTTGAACTTTAAAACTTTAATCCACAATTATAGTTCAGATATATCTCATCAGTAATCCAAATACATAAATAAATCAAACCATAGAACACAGGATATACCCTGGGAAAACCCTCCACTAATTCAGAGAATAAAAAAACCCAACAAACAATCTTAGAGTATGATTGATAATCGACAGAGAATGGTCACAACACAATAGAAGATTGCTTTCATTGAGAGCACCAGAGAGGAGATAAAATGGAACACCGTATCTAACTTTCCAATTGCACAACACTTTAATAACAAGAAAAATTAAGTTATATAACAAAAATAGTCTAGTTGCATGCATGATTAACTTATTAACACTTAGAAAATTGATACATCTTCAATCATGCGCCCCCATTGACCTGGTGCCAAGCTGGTACTCCATGATTTTGGTGCCAGGTTGGAACTCCATAATTATATCCCACAAGAAGATATGCACCTTCCATTAATTAACTAACTCTAATTGAGTGTACTGAACTGAATTGGATGGTACTGCATGCAACTGAATGAAACTGAGTGTGACTGCATGCAACTGAGTGTAACTGAACATAACTAAATGCAACTGAGTGTAACTGAACATAACTAAATGTAACTGAATAGAACTGAATAGAACTAGTGTTTCTCCATCAGTTTAATCTTCAATAACCACTTGCATAGATTAAGGAGTTTATTCCTTAATTAAATGAACTTGTTTACCATAACTAATACTCAATTGATGTCTTATCAATTCGAGATCACTTGGTGGCAACATGGGAAATTCGAATTCTCTCTCCATCTCTATGGTTATATTAATTATCTATGCATGGTCCATATGTGTTTTCATAAATTCTATATCATATCTTACTCATAATATTGTTTCCTAACCTTTGATCATATGTATTACCAGGTCATATAGTCACATGATAAAGTAAATCACTCTAGGAGTAGCTAATCCCTAAAGGATACTTGTAGCACCTGTTGACCATGACTAGCCATACATCACATAGTATATCCTCAAGAATTAATACAACATAATTCATGTGAACTTAATACACCATAGGTTCCAGACTTGACACAACAAGTCTCAGGCCTCAACATAAGGATGTGATATTAACCATAAGATCATAGTACAAGAATCTCTCTCGAATATGAAAATGCCATGTGATATTAATACAATATAAGTTCGGACTTGATACAACACAAGTCTCAGAACGTAATACAACATAAGGTCATGGAAAATATATTAATTTAATTACAACATAGATTTCAGACTTGATTACAAAACAAGTCTCATCGGAATGACTCCTGAAGCTGTATTCCAACACTCCCTCTTAGCGAGGGAGACATTCTCTGACATAACGAGCTTATCTCAAAAGTGTTTAAACTTCATCACAGATAGAGTATTTTCACAAATTTGCGATCATCTCATATGTACCTATGTACTGGAATTCATGACCATGAATTCAATGAATTAAAGCTTAATCTCGAATTTGTTTTATCATAAAACACATATAGGGTTTTCGATAAATTGACTATTAACACCTAATGACTGTAGGCTTAAGTATTTCACCCTAGTAGGTACCTTCCCAAGCTACACTACTCCTCATTATGTAGTACTATCCACAAAACACATTTTGCATATGTAGTACTCTCAGACATACATCTTTCTTCCTTAGTACTAGCCCCAATACACTTAGCTTTTGTAGTACTAAGCTCAAATTACATCGCTTATATCAGGCTAAAACAATAGATGGATAGCACAATAAAATAATAGATATGCCATGTATTAAATACAATAAAGATCCTATTCTAATGTACCTCAAAGGTACTCAAACATATGCCTAGTAGAAAGCATAAAACACAACAGGTTTGCTAAAATACCAGCCAACTACTTACACAAAGTAGCATCATCTAGATCCAATTCATAATAAAGTTTCTCTAAACTAGAAACCATGGACTTTAAATCCATCACATACAACATTATACAACAAATGTGTAATAACATGCATACAGAAAGACTTATATTTTCTTTCACTCTTCAACATTTGTTGACTTCTTGAATCTTCTGCTATCTAGAGAAGTTCTATGTGAGCTTGCATTCTCTGTAATGTTCTTCAAGTTATGATCACTTTATCAGTGATCCTTCTCTTTATATTTGCAACACCCCAACTACCTCTCTGAGAGGTTTTAGTTGTTCTCTAACACTACATACTATAAATAGTCTCCGAGACTTTTGACCATGTCTCTTCTCATGTGGATTCTCTCCACAAGGTATCACAACCCTTGGATTCCTAAGTCATGTACAATGACTAACTGGTGGGGACTTTATCTGTTGCTTCCTATGAAGACACATCAATACTCCATCTTCAACTAGAGGAGTTCTTATGTACTATACCAAGCTTGTCCCAGACAGAGGCTTAGTAAGAATGCTGGAAATGTCGCTCATCTGTGGATATGTACCATGTCTCAAACATAACTAGCTAGAACCCTAAAAAAATATTTATTGCTTTTCAACATGCTCTATCTAGACCAACGCATGTGATCTTCATCAATCACTATACTAGTCATATTTCATATATATTTGAAACTCTATTTTACAGATCAGGACATATATGAGTCCACATACACTTGTGCCAAGTAGGTACCACAACACATGCTTTGTACATGTCTATGTACAAAATGCAAAGCACATAACAGATCCTGGGACCTATGACTAACCAAATACATCTCAATTGAATTGAGATCCTCCAAATATGAAATAAGAATTATAAAATTTCATATTTACCTTTATATGTGTGGTCATGGATTTATAGTCCATCATCCTGAAACTCTTCAGGATCTTTTACTGCACATTTTACATAACTAAGGAAATTCTTTGTCTGGTGATTACCACACAACTAATCATAAGAATCATACCAATATTCTTGAATGCATTTCTCAGCTTCCTTTTGAATATGGACATCAGGCATATCTCCTTTTTAGAGGAGGTACATCAACCAGTTACACTAGTTCTACAGGAGCTAGCGATACTAACAACTCCGTCTCACCATGTAAATGTGAGAATCATAATATGGGTCCTTCATCACAGAGACTTATGGTCATCTATATATGAAGCTCTTATTTGACACATGAATCTAAATAATATAGAATATCTACAAGGGTATTCACATCTATAAGAATAGAATTAATCCATATATTCTGTCTGCTTCCCCATAGGCATAGGAACCTCCTGAACTGTTCTCTTTCAGACTCACCCATTTGAATGAATCTAGATTCAAGTAGTTATTTACTTTTATGAAAGGGAATATTAATTTTCCCTTTATGGATCTCTTTATTGTTTGCACGGAAAGTGTTATTGGGAGAAAAGGGTTTTCTCTCTTTCTTAGTTCTTTCCATGAGGGAATTATTCTCGTCCTTAGTGCTCACCATCTTGTTCTGGATGCGCCCTTCTTCTTGGATGCAATCATGCCAAAGTATTTCAAAATTGAGCTTCTCTTTTCTTATGTTTATCGCAGTAAGAAAGGTCTCCCATGAGGAGGGGAGTCCATTAATGGCGGTTTGTAGAAGATCATCCTCATATTCCATGTATTGAAGTTGGATGTTCCTTCGAGTCTATCTTCTGGTTAGACAGATATAGAAGTCATTGCTTCAAGCTCTTGCTCAATGCTTCAAGACCTACAGAGGTTTAGAGTGTTTATACAAAACTAAGCTCTTGCATGCCCTTTCTTTGATACCATGTTAGTGATTGAGAAAAATATGAAGAAAATTGAACTTTAAAACGTTAATCCATAATTATAGTGCAAATAGATCCCAAAATAATACAAAGACATAAATAAATAAAACCATAGAACACATGATATACCCTGGGAAAACCCTCCACTGTTTTAGAGGATAAAAAAACCCAGCAAACAATCTTAGAGTATGATTGATAATCAACATAGAATGGTCACAACACAATAGCATATTGCTTTCACTGAGAGCACCAGAGAGTGGATATCAAATGGAACACCGTATTTGTCACATACCCCAATTTTGTAAAATAATGTTAATTGTTTTTATTATATTCCTGAGACATTATGTTAAATTTAATGCTAAGTAGGAACTGATGACTCAGCAGAGTCAACAGAGGTGGAATGTAATTCAGAATATTTTATTATCAATAAATAAATTGTGGAGACAACAGCATGGGAGAGCTATTAAAAAGAGGTTACTATTCAAACTGGTGGATGGAACTAGGTGGAGGGAAAAAGACAAGTGGCAGCATCCTCAAACACTTCCTAAGTTGCAAGTGGCAAATTCCCTATATTTGGGGTCATGATCCCCCAAGAAAGTGGGATCAGAGCAGGTGGCTCATTAAATGACAACTAACCCAAAAAGACCTAGGCAATCTTTTAAAAGTACTCAATGAAGAGAGCTGGGGATTCTCAGATATTTTCCAGAGAGAATTCATTCAGGTGAATGATATTTAGGAAATTCATTGAGGAAAGGGGGAAAAACAGTAAGGAAGTTGTTCTGAGAGGAATGCTGCAGT
>LPNX011222649.1:192389-287984 GCA_001517045.1 Pseudotsuga menziesii
ATTATAAACACAGCTCTTTACTTATTTTACACGAGGCAATGTACTCCATTATAATATCAACAGTAATTGAATTAAAATTTTGTATTCAAAGACTGTCCTAAATAATACTTAAAATCACTGTATTAAAATATAAATTCTTTATAAGTTGCAGGATAACAACTATGTAACAACAGTTCCAACTCTTTCCATTAAGATAAACTAAGTATTAATATTAATAGGAACATTAGTACTCAAAGATAAGATAATATGCTTGCAAATATACTCCTTTTATTTTATGTGCTGTATGGACAAGTTTGCAGGTTAAATTACTATGTACAGAAACAGTAATAATGGGTAATCTAGTTAATTTTAGTATTACAGGATCAAGCAAAAAAAAATTGTACTTGAAAAGAGAGTAACTGTTAGTTACTCAAGTACTTCACCATAAATATAAATTAAACAAATAGAGTTACAGTGAGCTCGACCTACCGAGCTAATTCATTTACAGAAGTATATTATTTAACCAGAACAAATGTTCAAGTTCATGTAAATATTTCTTTTACGGCCGAGCCCAAATATTATTATTATAATACAAGTAAACAAAGAAATAAATAGATTTCAGTAAGGAAATGTAAGCACAAGATAACCAAAAAGTACTGTTAAATAACTCAGGTTTAAGTTAGGGTTTAAACCCTATAAATACAAAATATTAACAGAAGTGTGGAATTGGGGTTTCAAGCCCTTATTCCAAGATATCTTTCGACCTTAGTATTTACACAGTCAAGACAAGCAAAGAGTCTAAAAGACTTCTTTAAGCCATGGCTTCTCCAAATTTCTAACAACAAAACTAAAATACATTTACAGCCAGAGCCAAAGCACTGTCGTGCAGCTCAAGGGTCCCTCATAACTACAAAAATAAACAACAAAACGAAGTAACAGGTAAACTGAAAACCCTAAGGGTGACAGTTCGTGACAGTGTAACCATTTTGTTCCAAATGGACCAAGCAAAGAGGAATGGCCATGGTTAAAAACCAGGCTTACCCGTAAACCCAGAGCTGCTGCCGCGACCTCGCACAGCTAACCGAAGAGGGAATCGACCTGTAACAATAAAAGCTTACATTAAAAACCTGTTATAAAAATGATTTTTAATTACTCTAAAACAAATTATCGATTAAAAAGAAGTACTAACAGTCCTCTTACCATTTTCTTAAATGAGATGCATCCACATCAAACTATATAATAAACCTCGAACGTAAGTAGGAAAGCCGTCAACAGAAGGGAGTTTAGAGTTAACAGCGTAGCCTGCATTCATATGCAGTCCCAAAGAATAAGACTGCAACAATTGTGGAGGAGAGAAACTAATTACAGACGAGGGTTCTAGATTTGAGAATAGTGAGGGAGAAACCCTAAGAACTTCGTCATTAACCCTTGTAAAGCACCAGATATTGTCACAACAACACCTTTGAACAGGTAGTGAACGCGCTTACAAGGAGGATGGCGATTTAGAGGGTGCTACAAGGCAAGGTAACAACCGTGCAGGGGAGTATTCGTAGCAGAGCGAGGAACGCCCGAAGGCGACGGAAGAATGGAGAAGTAGGGTTTGATCATGGCCCTTTTAATAGTCCAATGCATGGTTGAAGATTTGCCACGTTACCACATGTAAATTTTTATACAATATGGGTGGAATTGTATAGTCCGCTAAATCCAGCTTTTACAAGAATGATTTCCAATCATTTTAACCTTTACCAAAGTTTCGCTTAATCCACCATGCATGTAGTGTAAAAACCTATATCGTTTGTCACAAAACAAAAACTTGTTAGTAATCATCAAGGGCATGAGAAACCATACGACCCTTATGATTATGCTTATGATTTATAATACAAGTATATTCTTCCTTTTGTTTCCTAACTTAAACTCTTTGCATATTTCCTCTCTATACTCTAACGTTATCATCAAACGTTATATTCATAAGAATGACAAGGGTCTCATAAAGTATGACTTAAGAGAAGAAGAGTAATGATATTATCTTAGTGATAATCTTACTTATAAGTATATACCTTGATATTCTAGAAATTTTATTCATGCAATAGAGTTAAGGAAACCATAATGGTAAAAGAGGATAGAATGCAGATTTAAAGATAATCCATAGACTTGTTAAGTATAAATATATATACTATGACTCAGTTATTTATAGATTTGGTCATTGTTCATTAAGCCAATCTTATCATAATCAAAGCTAGAATATTATTAAGTCGTGACAAGAAATTCTTTATTTGCATAATCTAACCATGATAAGTAAGTCTATATTTATAGTAGTTACTTACTTTGAATGATGTAGTATGGAACTAGCAGGTTTGTATGAAAATCTGTTAGATCTCTAAAGATGTAAAGGTTCTATTGAGATTTGAATAATATTACTGATTGTAAATAGATTATTATTCTCCAAACAATTATAGTATAGAGAAATTTAAACCTCTAATCCTAGCTTCATTTATTTGACTGCAGTATGCAATGAGATTGTAATTACCTTAAACTTGGGAGAATGAAAGTAAGAATTGGATACATAAGCTCTTTAACACTGTATAGTATTGTTTTCAAACATGACATAGTTTAATAAGATGGACAACTAAAAAAATAGACCTTGATCTTACATTTCTATCTGTAAAGAACTATTTAAAATATTTTATCTTACGTTTGACAACCATGGTAGACGTGAAACATTTCTTTAAGATTTTGAGGACTATAGTATAATGTGACTAGAAATAAAATGGTTGCAACCATTACTGTTGAACTAAATTCTATCCCTCAAGAATTAAAAGAATAGAAACAGTGAAGTAATTATACCTTGAATACTTGAATTTTGTTTTGTATCTATTTCTTTACTGAGTTCACTGTTTGCGACAATCCTATATTCAAATGCTTTAAAAATTTATTAAGTAGCGCCCAAATCTTCTTACCTGTAGTCTGTAAGAACAGGAAAACCTCTCTACATTAGCTCGGAAGCTAAGTAAGCCCAGTTTTTACATGACAGTCTCTTTTGTATGGTCGCAAAAAGAACAAAATCAGTAAACTGAAAAGAACTGTTCTACTGCTAAACATAACCAACAAATAATTAATTTCGATAACAGATAACTAATCAAACAATTAGTGACTGCATTTATTGAAATTATATGTATTTTAAAAATTTTAAATTTTTTGGAAATTTTGGGGTTTTGATAGTATTTAACTTTCCAAGTGCATAACACTTTAATAACAAGTCAAATTATGTTATACAACAAAAATAGAATGGTTGCATGCATGATTAACTTATTAACCCTTAAAACACTGATACATCTTCAATCATGCACCCCGCATTGATCTGGTGCCAAGCTGGAAATCCAGGATTATCTCCCACTAGAAGACATGCGCTCTCACTGATTTGGTGCTAGGTTGGAACTCCATAATTATCTCCCATAAGAAGATATGCACCTTCCATTAATTAACTAACTCTAACTGATTTGTTAACTGAGTGTACTAAACTTAATTGGATAGTACTACATGCAACTGAGTGTAAATGCATGCAATTGAGTGTAACTAAACAAACTTCTGAATGTAACTTAATAGAATTGAATGTAACTGAATAGAACTAGTTCTTCTCCATCAGTTTCATCTTCAACAACCACTTGCATAAATTAAGGAGTTGATTCCTTAATTAACTAAGCTTGTTTACCATAACTAATACTCAATTGATGTCTTATCAATTCGATTTCACTTGGTGACAACATGGGCGATTCAAAATTAACTGAGCTTGTTTACCATAACTAATACTCAATTGATGTCTTATCAATTCGATTTCACTTGGTGGCAACTTGGGCGATTCGAATTCTCTCTCCATCTCTGCGCTGATATTAATTATCTCTGCATGGTCCATATGTCTTTTCATAAATTCTATATCATATCATACTCATAATATTGTTTTCGAAACCATGATCATATGTATTACCGGGTCATATAGTCACATGCTAAAGTAAATCACTCTAGGAGTATCTAATCCTTAAAGTAAACTTCTAGCACATGTTGACCATGACTAACCATACATCGCATAGTATATCCCCGAGACTTAATACACCATAAGTTTCAGAATTGACACAACAAGTCTCAGACCTTAACATAAGGTCGTGATATTAACCATAAGATCCTAGTACAAGCACCTCTCCCGAATATGAAAATGTCATGTGAACTTAATGCAATATAAGTTCCAAACTTGATATAACACAAGTCTTAGACCTTAATAGAACATAAGTTGATGGAGAAGATATGAATCTAATTACAGCATAGATTCCATACTTGATTTCAACACAAGTCTCATTGGAATGACTCCTGAAGATGTAATCACAAGAAAACCATGGGAAAACTTGATTCTTTTGCAAACAACCCTTGGTCTCCTTTGATCTATGTAGTTGAGTCTCAATATTTCTAGCTTTGTCAGTTTGGGTAGTCACCATTCGTCTTAGTTTTGTGTCCCTCACAAATCCCTTCATCCATAGTTTTTTTCCCTCCATTACACTTTGTCCCTTTATTGTGAAGAATGTTGTTGTTAGTTATTCCCCAAGTTTACATCGATCAAAGGAAGTTATGAGCCCCATGATTATCATCCAGTCTTGTGTTAGGTCGGTCAATCTCACAATTGGTTATAAAATGATTTTAGTTCGTTGGATAATACCCTCACCTTATCATGTACTTAATCTCTCATCGACAACAAATCACCATATTCTGAGAGTTGCAGTGATTACAGTTGTACTTTTAGGTACCTTTCAATCAATATATAGAATCACCTCGAACTAAGTATGGAGAGTCATTAGTTCTCTCTAACCTAGTGGTCTACCCTATGCTCAAAGACAAAACATCTATCTCATTAGGAGGAGTTGTACGTTTCGAAGGTAGCAATGTTCACATTTACAAAACATGCTAGCATAAACTCTTGTACTTTGAAGTGTCCCATTCAACATCTTTACTATTGTTTCGGTCCCCCACCCTGTGGGCCTCTGATGATCTTCAACAGTTTAGCTTCTTCGGAGCCAGTGACATAAATTCCAGGTTCATCTACTCTTACATGGATTGAATCCTCCTTCATCCATGTACCATTAACATTTTTATAGGTTGACCCTTCAATCTCCTCATATTGTAGTCATTTTGATTGATCTTCAAGAGAATGGATATACCCGCCTCATTTGTATAAAACACCAATCTTTGTTATAGTTTTACTGGAAATATTCTCCCTTGGGATGACTATTTCATCCACACATGCTTCACAAATTTCAAGAACAAAAGAGAGTACACAAAGAAATGATGATGCATTATCGACACTAGAGTACCCTTTAAACCTCATATATTAGGGGGCATCTGTTAACGCTCAAATATCACACACATGTGATGTTTTTGTGATTCTCATAGTAAGGCATCATCAACATATAGTATGCATCCCACCGAAGAAATTCTCATCAAATCCAATAAGCAATATGAGTCCATAAATGCCAAAGAATAGTCAAAAGAAATTAACACACAGTCAAACCTCTGTTTATGTGCGCTATTGCGTGTATTACCGGCTCTATGCTTGCATGATATTAGTGCGAATTTTCCTTTGATATCCCTACGACTATAAAAAAAGTGGGTTATAAACCACGAGCCATGCATTGAAGGTTCATCAATGGCCCATCACCTCCAAGAATTCTAATTTGGCTTCTCTCATACTTGATGCAATTAAATAGCCCCCTTTGTGTACCTTGTAGCTAGTTCACGAAGTCAATGGGTTCACATTTGGATTTAGTTGTTTCTAGGCCAGCTCTTGGCCTATAAAAGGAATCCATTGGCATGCATTTTGTAATAGAAATATAGAGTAAGGTTATGCTGCTGCAATTGCGTTGGAACTTCCTCAAATTACACCTCTTCCTATATTTGCTAGCATCCTCCATGCTCCATTGCTTCCTTCCTCCAAGGGGAAAGTGTTTCTCCCATTTGTTCTTCAAGATTTATAGCATTTAGTGTGGACAAAATAGACCTCCCTAAGGGAGATTGTTGGTTTCCATTTTAATCCCACATCTCCTAGATGACATTACATGTATTTACTTGACAATTGGGAAATCTAAAGTGGTTCTTGCATTGCAGTGGGGCTTTCTCCCAAGCTACGTGAAAAAGAACATACCCTAGCTCGTCCAGAACATAGGGTAGAGTTCAATAATAATAACAGGAAATAAAAGAAGCAATAACAATATTCTTAGGTTTTTCAAATATAGTAATACTAACTAATGCAAAAAATAACAATCAACACACCTTTATTTTGAAGTTGGGCCACCATAGATGTCCTAGGAAATGGTCTCGTAGCTCCATGGTTTTGGTCTCCAGTCTCTTCCATGGATAGTTGTCAAATGGGGAATGGATCCAAATGGGTATGGAGAAATCTCAACATACACCGGGAGGAATGGTGTGGAAAAATATGGGAATAATGACAAAAAAGTGTATGATGTGACTGACAAAAAATGGAAAAAAGTGTTTTGGGGGAGTCCTTCACAATGTATCTATAGGATGGTCCAAGGTTTTTTGACCCATGCTATTTTATTGTACATGGTATTTATCTATGGTATTTTGACCCATTCTCATTTTTAGGGTTTTTTGGTCCTTTTTGGAGAGAGTAGGAATAAATCACAATAAATGATCATATTCCCTTCATTTATGGGGAAAGAATAATGATGTTTTGGACCATATTTAGTGGAAATACTATTGTGAAGCTCAAAATGAAGGAAATACTGGTGGGAATATGATGTATGATTATGGTTTAGACCATAGAGAGCTAGGTGAACAATTTTTAGTGTTAACATGCATTGGTTAAGTTACGGTCCCAATACCCAAGAAAGCATAAAAGTATACAAAGGGAAACGTTCCTAGATGGAAAGTGCTAGGGTGATCCTTTTCTTTTAATAGTCTACATAGTTTGAAAAATGATATAGACGAGGCCACATAGACGCCCTTTCAAATACTTTACGAGCGTGAAAGGATGCAAGCATGCTTGACGATATTTTCATTCTTTTAGGAGTCAGAAAAGAGCTTAACACAAACTCCACAATTGTCAGCCAAGCAAGGAGGAAGTGTTCGATGTATGAAAAGAGGTTAACGGTTGTGAACATGGCTGATAGGAATAACAGTGGAACACTGATAGTGCCTCCTTGTGGGACGATGGATGGAGGTAAAATAAGGCCAATTGTGCAGTATGGATGGAGCGGATGGCTTGTGAACATGACAATACGTACAAGGTTTGATTCACGTCGTGGCACACAAATTGAGGTGACTCCAAGAAATGGCTTGAAAAATCATGAGGAGAGAATGAGAAGAGGGTCTCGTTAAATACATAGGGAAGAAAAGAGAAAGTGGTTCCATTTGTGTTTGTGTTTGTCCACCATTCGTTTGAGCATGGTTTTGAGGATCTTGTTAACAACCTTGACTTGGCCATTTCCCTGAGGATAATAAGCTGAGGAATACTGGTGTTAAAACTTCAACATGGAGGAGAGTTCTGTCCAAACATTATCCTCAAAATGAGAACCATGGTCTGAGACTAACTGTTGGGGGACACTGAAATGAGTGATGACGTGGTTAAAAAATAATCGTGTCGTAGTGTCATCCTTATAGTTGAACGTAGGAATGGCCTTGACCCATTTGGTGAAATAATCAAAGGCCACAATATTGTATTTATGGACGCTAGCTGAAGGAGGATTATATGTCATGAATTCAATCACCCATTTGCAAAAGGGACCAACTACGATGACAGGTTGTAGAGGCACGGAAGGGGTTCTTTATTTTGGAGCAAAGATCTGGCAATTGCGATAGTGCTTAACTGCATGGATGGAACTGGAAAATATTATGGGACAGAAATAACCGACGCAGAGGATCTTTTCAGCGGTGTCCAAAACAAAAAGGTGTCCACCATAGGCTCCACTATGACAGTCATTCATGGCTTGTTCGGCTTCATAGTGGGTGAGGCAACAACACAATATGGTGTCGACATCACGGTGGTATAAGATATCACCAATAAGGAGGTATCGAGCATCTTGGTGCCAGATGTGATGACATCTTTGCGGCTTAGATGGGGCCCGAATTTATGTGTGCAAAATTACAGGAGAATGCCCCCATAGCATGGGCCTTTCGTAGAGATGAAAAATAAGAATTCGTCAGGAAGAATGATTGTGATAGGTGGTGAGGTAGATGACGAAGGGAAGTCTGCCATTAAGGAAGCTAATGCCAAAGCTTTGGTGCTTTTTGGGGCAACGAATTCTAGATCGTATTCTTGGAGAATGGAAATCCACTTGGCAACGTGACCTTGGACGAAGCGACATCTCAAGAGATAACACATGGGTTGGAATCAGCCACAACTCGAGTTCGACTCAAGAGAATATAGTGACATAGCTTATGTGCCAAAAATATGACAATGAGGGGCATATTCTCTTCGTGGGAGTAACGTAAAGGTGGTCGAAAAAGTTTATGACTTACATAATAATTCATGTTCTCTTGAAGAGAAATGTCTTCATGAAACAAGACTCCAGTGATAGCATTTTTCGATGCCGACACGTAGGGGATAAACTCCTTAGTGAAGTCGGGAGGAGACAACAACGGAGAAGAATTCAGAGCTTGTTTCAATGCATCAAATAGCCTTGCAGATTCTCATCCCATACAAAAGGGATGTTGGTACACATCAAGTGTAAGAACCCATGGAATTTCGTCGCATAGTCCAGAATAAAATGACGAAGGAAGTTGGCCTTGCCCTGGAGGCTCTACAATTGGTGTAGAGTACGTGGTGGGGGAAGATTCAGTATGGCTTGAACCTTAAGAGGATCCATAGAAATCCCTTTGTGAGACACGATGAATCCTAGTAAGGGACTAACTAGGACACAAAACATGCACTTGAGGGGGTTCAAGCAGACATTGTATTTGCGACATCGCAGGAATACTTGATGTAAGTAATCCAAATGTTGAGAACGCTTCTGATATCGAGTCGTGAAGTCGTCGAGATAGACCAAGATAAGGTGAATGAAGTCGTGGAAGAAAAATTTCATGGCCAATTGAAAAGTGGCTCCAACATTTTTAAGGCCAAACAACATAACACGATAGCAAATGTCACCCAGGGGATAGTGAAAGTCGTTTTGTACTAATCCTCTTTCTAGATTTGAATTTGGTTATAGTAGGAAAAACCATCTATGAAGGAAAAGACTTCGTGGTTGGCACAAGCATGAATGTTCTGGTCAATGAACGGAGTGGAGAAGTTGTGTTTGGGACATGCCAAATTCAAGTCATGAAAGTCAGTACAGATGCGAATGGTACCTTGTTTTTTGTTAACGGGAACATGATTTGAAACCCAAGTGGTATACGTAATGGGGTATATGAAACCTGCTTTACGTAGTTTCTTGATCTTAGCTTTGGCGGTGGGAGACTTTGATGGGTGAATGGGCTGTTTCTTTTGATGAATGGGGGAAACATCATGCCATGTGTCAATATGATGTTCGATGATTAATGGATCAATCCTAGGTGTCTTGGTATATGACCAAGCGAAAATATCACGAATCTCCTGAAAAATTGCTTTGTATGAAATGACATATTCAGGGGAGTAAGACACTTTGAGTGTAATATCTTCAACTACCTCGGGTGTGGTTTATATATTGACCTTGATGGTTGGTGAAATATTCACCATGTTACCTTCTTCAAAGGTGTCTGGTGTTGGAATCAGGTTTTTAAACCAGTCGACACTTCCATAGATGAAGTATTTCGCTTTGACAGAGTATTGGTCCGACGATAAAGAAGGCTCATCGGGAATGAAATAGGAGCGATGGTGCATATCATCCCAAGGATACTCAGGATTCAAAAGAGATTCAAGGATCTCCTCATCATTGTGAAAGCAGCGCGCAGATAGATCGGATGGATCTTCCACAGCCAAGGTAGGGGAAGGACTACTGGAGCTAGATATCATGTAGATGGTGTTGGTTTTGTCCGAAGAAGAATTTGGAGGGTGGATCTCCTCAAGGATAGTAATGTCAGAATCGTGAGAATGCATGAAAAGGTCACTAAGGAGTGACCGTACTCATGAAATTTTGGGAAATGGCGTGAATAATGACCATATTGGCCACAAATTTCACATGGGTGGTTGGTTCGTAGTGACTTGTTCTTGACTGCGAGTAAGGCTGGAACATTGACAACTGGGATGTTGTCGGTCTCATCTATAGAGTGCATGTGGGTGTGAAGGATAGGAAAATTGGGACAATTTTTTGTTGCATGGCCTTCAAAATCGCACAAAGCACATGTAGGAGAGGGATGAGGTTCTGTCATCGCTTTGGGCGCCTTGCCCCCAGTATTCTTCTTTGGAGGAGGGGCAAAGTAGAGACAAGAATAGTATTTGGTGTACTAGGAGGTGGGTGCAACATCGTCTCAACATGTTGGACGGGAGTCAGCACGACCCGTGGAGTCAGGGGTGGGGTGGGTGGATAGAGGTACCACACAGGAATACCCAAGGTAAATCTAGGCAGGTTGAGAGTAGCCATGACGGGCTTACTCATGATGCCAGATGGTGGAAAAAGGAAGGGAATCGTGTGGATAGGGAGTGAATCCCAATAATTCCCCGAGGACTATGGTTGGGGTTGCGACTGAGGTTGCGAGGAGGTCAGAACGCTACCGGATTTGATAGTGCACAAATCTGATATATCAGTTGGCGAAGGAGGAAGTGGTAAGGACAAAAAGGTGTTCGTCATAGGTGCGTTGGAAAACAAGCCTGGGCCAACAGCAGGTAGGGATGGTATGGACACGATGTTGATGGTAGTGTCAATAGTGGGAAGGACGTGTTCCATTGTGTCTACCCCCTTTGGATCATAGTACATCAACTGGTTGATGGTCACAATATTCTTATCATGAGGGAACATCAAGAGTCGAAAAATGGTAGAGGCAACGACTCTCATTGCATACATATAACTACGTCCTAGGATGAGGTTGTAATCGAGTTGGGCATTGACAACCTCAATGTCAATCAACATTATTTTGCTATCTAACTCAAAAGGGAGATTTGTGAGGATGCCTTGGGGATGAGCAGAGTGGACATCATAGGCACGAAGGGCGGTGGAAGAAGGTTGGAGGGTTGGGGATCCAAGTTTCTGCCAAACAAATGTCGACATAACACATGTGGATTCCCCCTCATCCATTATGCATCGATGAATGACCAAATTTCGAACCGTGACAAAAAATTGGAAGGCAACGGATGATGGCGTCCGAGGTTCTCCTTGATCTAGGTCGAAGGTGATCAACCTAGAGTCATAGGGATCGACGACACCTAACGCAAATAACAACAATTTATGCTGTGAAGGACAAGTTTTGATAACTTCTAGAGCAAACATAGCCATGGGAGACTGGGCCAAGTCGTCAATAATACTGTAGTTGAGCACAACTCTGGGAGTGGCGTTGTTCATGACATGACGCAAAGGGAACCACAGGACTTTGGCAGTCCCGTCCGTAGGGGGTCTCGACAGATGTAAAGACATATTAGGAGTGGTGGAGGTAGATGCCTCACATGGGTCAATGGTTTTCGTGGTGGAACCATACTGGTTTCGTCAAGTCTAGAGGTTGACATCAAACGATAATGTCATGAGGTGATGAACACCAGGATCAATGGGTTGAGTCGCAGACGTGGTTACGGGAGTTTGTGGGGCCAAGGGTTGGGTTGCAACTATTCCTTGGTGTGGTAGGGGGTTTTGGAGCACCATAGGTGGAGGACCCGATGGTGTGGGATTTGGCTGAGATGGAGCAGCCGCGTTGGGGTCACGTTGATTATCATTTTGGAGAAAATGGTGGACACGATTCAAGTGAGAACACTGATGGGTATAATGGTCATAAGTGTTACAGATGGGGCAAGCATGATTAGGTCGTACTATGTGGGTTCTTCCCAGTTCTAGTAGGACATTTGGGATTTTGTGTAGGGGGTTTGACTCCGTTATTGTTCAGAGGGTTGGCCTGTTTGCCACCTCCTTGAGGATGGTTGTTGCCCCGATTCCTACCTCTCTTATTCTTTCCCTAGCCTTGTTGGTTATTAGGGGCGGGTTGGTTAAGGAGGTTTTGTTGTGCGTAGACCTGACTTGGAGGAGCAAGAGGAGTTGGGGCCGGAGTCGGATTAGGTTGCACCGGTGGTGGGTAATAGCCATGGGACACTGGCGGGGCTGCAAATCTAGCCATTTGGCCACTACACGAGTGTTCTGAACAAGTTGGAATATGAACATGAGGGGATTTTGTGGGAGGCACATAGGAAGGTGTGGCTCCGGATTGAGCTGTTACATGTGAATAATCAAGGGCGTAACCTGGTTGGGAAACACTTGAGGTGTTACCGAAATGGGGTGGCATCGAAGGAGAGGTCAGATAAAAATGAGGATGTTGGGTAATAGAGTCGATGACTCCATCAATAGCACGGGATTCCCCCAACGTATTTTGAGGTGAGGAGCCAACATAGGGAGCATCGGGTACAATGGTATATAGGTAGCCCGATTGGGCATACATGAGATCAAATTGTTGTTCCTTCAAGATGGCTTCCTCTTCGGTTTGTGGGTGCTCATATGCAACCTCCTTGGAAATGGGGGGAAGTAAGGTTTTGAGAAACTATTCTAGGAAGATTATATCATTTAACTGGATCTTACACAAGCTACGACAGCGACGCCATTCATGATATGGGTAGTTGTGTTTTGTCTACAGGATAATAGAATTTCCACACCCTCATCATATCAAATGGGTAACTGGAAAAACTGTAGAAACATCGAGGCTAACGAGGAAAATTCTGGGTAGGTGGCATGAGGCAGTTCGATATACCACTTGGCCACAACACTTGTGAGTGTGCATTGGAATAACCACAATCAGGTAGAATCATCCACTATGCTATTATATGAACACCATAAGTGGAAAGAAATGATATGGTTTTGGGGGTCTTCTCCCACCTTTCCCTCAAACTTAGGGATGTCTGAGGAGAGTTTGCTAGGAATAGGAGGCCACAGTGGGTTATGACGAATGGGGTCATTGGTCAACTGTTCCAAGTCAGGTAGGTTGTGACTATCCATAATAGGAAGACTAGAACTAGAAGTGGATCGGGAAGGGCCATCAATGTTTCCAACACCAATAGGAATTTAGTTCCCATGGTTGACTGGGGGTGGGTAAGGTCAACTTACAACAGTAGGAATAGTCATTGGTATGGTAGGAATAGATAGAACATACATGGAAGGGCCACTACCACCAGGTATAAATGGTGGAATGGTAGGAACCACAGTGGCTGTAGTGGGGCCACCACTAGTGGGTAGCAGACAAGCAGCAGTGTGTGCGGTGGTGAGGGGCCCACTAGGACCAATACCTGTCGTTCTAGTGAAAGGGATACCCGTAATGATGGGTGGAATGGACACAAGTCCACTACCAACTGTCCCCCTTGGAAGGGATCAGGATGTGCACCAGCCATGGGGCTAGATGGGGCAGTGAACAAAGTAGGTTCAGATTGATAGGAATCCGAATCAGAGTCAGAGGCTGTGTGTGGCTCCAAAGGTGGTGAACGATGTCAAATATGGATCCAACGGTGACGGTTCAAGGAACTGAATTGAGGGGTGTTCCACCTAATCCTATGCGAGTAACATGGTGGAGCTATGATGATGTGATGGAGTGCTTTGTAATCGATGGAAACTCAAGAGTATTAAACACATGATCAAAAAACCAACTACAACTAAGTGTGCAGAAGGAAAGCATATAAATGGTGGCCCACATGCCAACAACAATCTCTAAAACCAAATTGCAACAACAGGTTACAACAAGGAGAGTCTACAACAAAGTGGCCAGAAATCCAACAAGCAGCACTAGCTAGAAACCAAAATGACTCACTAACCTATGGGGTATGAGTACAAGCAAAATCCTAGCTACAAGCTGGAATCCCCTGACAAATATTATCATCAGCATGGTGATGAAATCCCAGTCAGACAATACTAAATGAAAGAACAAATAGGCTAAGAGAATCCCACTACTGAGAAGGACCTTCGGGTAAAAGAGCCCTAGAAAGAATGGCAACTAGGATACCTCATTCATGACACGTCTAGTTGGTTTCCTGGTGCTTCATCCCTTTTCCCCTTGACACCTAATTGACATGCACAAGGAGGACTATGAAGTGTTAGCCTTTGGTACAAGATGGAGTGTGGTATTCCACCCCAACTTTTGGAACCCCGTTGTTGCGTCTTTCTCCTGCAGAGTAGGGAGCCCCCTGATAGACTGGCCTTGACCGTGTCAATAAGTAAAAGAGGATTTTGGTCCCCTAATGGACAACAACTATGTCTCAAGATGTGAGTGACAAAAGGGTGTTGTTTGGATGTCTATCCCCAATGTCCTAAATTAACTACAAGATTGTTTTGTCCTCAAATGAGGTTACAATGTTGGTTGTTTTAAGTTAATTTGTAAGGCTAGCTTTGGGTCATGAACCAACCATTTTTGTCTCCAGGGTGTGAGATGTGTGCAAATGATGTGTACAAGCCCCATCAATCCTATGTAGAAGATGCAACGATCTCACTATTGGGATGCAAATAAAATGTAGATAAATAACAATAAAGAACATTAAAGAACAATAAATATCATGCAAAATCACAACTAATTCTTCCAAAACACAAGTAAATGAACGTCTAAGGAATTTACCAAGGTGTCAAAAACACACAGGGGTATGGACTACGAAGCTCAACTCAAGAGGCTCACATACAAGGCATAGAGGACCACAAAACAAACTGAGGGCCTGTAATAGATCAGATCTGGATAGAAACAAGTTGGGAAGGGGTAAAACATAGAAATGGGGTCTGGAACAAGGATCTCAAACACAAAAAAGGACTGAAAAACAGTAGGTCACACATGTCGGCGGAACAAGCGTGATCAAGGTCGTACAGAACTAGGAAACAATCGCGATCGGGGAGGAAAAATAGTAAGAAGACTCAAGTCGTACAAAACAAAGGATTAAGCATGACATGTCGCACAAAGCCTAGTCATAGTAGCAACTGGGGTCATGTCGAAATGCAGGACAGGCGTGATCTAGATTTCTGAGCCAGGTTGCACTTATTAGGGCAAAAGAAGCGACCTGGGTCACGCTTATCAGGCAAAAAGGTGCGACAGGGTTGCAACTTTCAGCCGAACAAGTGCGACTCGGTTAGAACTGGAAATTTTTTGAAAAATGGTTGCTTGCTAAGGCTGGGGGAAGGAACTGAAGCAACACTGGTTTGGATTTACTGCGAGGGGGTCAGATCTATGACGACTAAAGGCAGCAAAGGAGAACAAACCAATAGCTAAACTTGCAAAAACAAAGATTTGTATGGATCAACCGAGTGGAGTCACCAAAACTGTAGTGGGGATTTCTCCATAGCTACGTGCAAAAGAAACTACCCTAGCTCGTCCAGAACAAAGGGTAGATTTCAACCACAATAACAAGAAATAAAACAATAAAGCAATATTTTTAGGTTTTTCAAATATATAATACTAACTAATGCAAAAAATAACAATCAACACACCTTTCTTTTGAAGTTGGTCCACCATAGCCATCCTAGGAAATGGTCCCACAACTCCATGGTTTTGGTCTCCAGTCTCTTCCACGGATAGTTGTCAAATGGGGAATGGATCCAAATGGGTATGGAGCAAGCTCAACATACACCATAAGCAATGGTGTGGCAAAATATGGGAATAATGACAGAAAAGTGTATGATGTGACTGAGAGAAAATGGAAAAAGTGTTTTGGGGGAGTCCTTCACAATGTATTTATAGGATGGTCCAAGGGTTTTTGACCCATGGTATTTTATTGTCCATGGTATTTATCTATGGTATTTTGACCCATTCTCATTTTTAGGGTTTTTTGGTCCTTTTTGGAGAGAGTGGGGATAAATCACAATAAATGCTCATCTTCCCTTCATTTATGGGGAAGGAATAATGATGTTTTGGACCATATTTAGTGGAAATACAATTGTGAAGGTCAAAATGAAGGAAATAATGGTGGGGATATGATGTATGATTATGGTTTAGACCATAGAGAGCTAGGTGAACAATTTTTAGTGTTAACATGCATTTGTTTCTTTTTATGGTTTGCATCCCCTTTTCCCCTTTGTTTGATTCAAGTTATTAGTTTTTATTTCATTTTTATTTCACTAACAAGAGCTCACGTGATCTACTTTGGGTTATCACATTTTCTTGCATACTTCCACTTTTGCTAGATGCCTCTAGGTCTTGGGTTGTTACGTCGTTTCTTTACATCCAAGGAAGACAAGCTCTTTGTCAATCAGAAGTAGTTTTGGGTCATGCTGCAGGGCCAAAAGATCATTTTAACCCATCACTAGTATCCACTAGATACCCAGTATCTTATATGATCATTGTTGATGCTACTAAAGAGGTATCCCATGAGATATAGTAACATCTAGTCTTTAACTCCATACATGAAGCCTAGGTATTAGAACTTAGTAATAGTTTAACCTCATACCCAAGAGGAATACATTTTTTTCACTTATAAACATTAACATTTAATTTGTAATCATTCACACACAGACATATATAATATTTAATTATTTTCTATGAAAATAAAATTTAAACTATTTTACATAGTTAATTAAAAAAAATTCCTTAAAATAATTCACACCTTATTTTTCATATTTGTGAATGTAAATGGTACTCCTAATAAATTTGTGAATGTAAACTAACAATCGTTATTAAAAAAAATTAAAATTAAACCATATTAACAAACTTTAAAAAAATATAAAAAACTAACCCTCAAAATTTCAAATTTCGTCATTTATACTATTTAATACTAAATTACATTTTATAAAATAATCTGATGAACAACTTCTATCCATGGCCATTCCGACCAATGCAATCATCAGTCACGAGATTTTCTATTTAAAACTTTACATATTTATATATCTCATCTTACGAGAACCAATAATGTTAAAAACTGGGAATAGTTGAACCTTGTGAAGTTGTTCATTGCAGTGTATCTAGATATGAAAAGTTGGTCACATACATGTCTAGGTACTTCTTAGTGCCACATCATTATCATTGGGTTTCTCATATTTGACCATATCTCTCTCGAAACTCTCATTTATTGTTTACATTTTAATCATTGGTTGGATCTTTGGTGTCAATGTTTCTATAGAAATTGGCGCACTGTCTTTCAAAATTTTCATCTCAAAGGGGCATCTTCTTTCCCCTTCTGCTCTATGTCTTTCCACTCATCTAAAGGACATAAGCTTAATAAAAGCTCTTGTAAAACTACCTATTGTTTTGTATCACATGAAAGGTTTCCCTTAAATGTAAGGGTGGCATTCATTTCTAAATTAATAAAAGCTTTTGTAAAATTACTTATGGTTTTGCATCACATAAAAGGTTACCCTTAAATGTAAGAGTGGCATTCAGGTTACCCTTAAATGTAAGAGTGGCATTCATTTCTAAACTATAATTGTATGGTTCATGCAACCAATTTAACCTTTATGACATGAAATGTTATTCTTAAATGTAAAGGTGGCATTTATATCTAAATCATAATTATATGGTTTATGTAATCAATTCAATTTTTATGATATGAAAGGTTACTCTTAATGTAAGGGCGACATTTATTTCTAAATCATGATTATATGGTTCATGCAACCAATTCAACTTTTATGACATAAAAGGTTACCCTTAAATGTAAGAGTGGCATTCATTTCTAAATCATGATTATATGGTTCATGCAACCAATTTAACCTTTATGACATGAAAGCTTACCCTTAAGGGTGTCATTCATTTCTAAATCATAATTATAAGGTTCATGCAACCAATTCAATCTTTTAAGAAAACTCAACTCAATAAAATGAAATTCAATTTTAGTCTAAAATAAGGGAAATAGTCAAATCCATTCCATGTATTGTGCTCAAATGAAGTTATCATTATCAAAAATAATAATTAAGTGAAAATAGAGATTTTGACTTACTCAAAATTATCAATAAAGAAAATGAAGTATCTAACCTATTTTGTAATTTTTTAATGAAATAAAGATTTTGATTTACTCAAAATTAATAATAAAGTAAAAATAAAAAGACTTGGAACTTTCACATTTTGTATTTCCTTCGACTTAATTTAATTAACAAAAATTATATTTAAAAAAATTGAAAAATAAAACTTATCATTGATCATTTTAATTATAGAAATTATAATTTATTTTAAAAAAAGACCCACCAAAATCAATGGAGAAAATTGTTCAATTTAATAATAAAAAATCAATATACATCATATTTAAACCCATTCAATATATTGTGCTCAAAATAATTTATCACTATCAAAAGTAATAACTAAGTGGAAATAGAGATTTTGAGTGACTCAAAATTAATAATAAAAGAAAATATGGAAATTAACCTATCCTATTTTTAAATTTTTAAGTAAAAATAGAGATCTTGATTTACTCATAATAAATAATAAAATGAAAATAAAAGTGCTTAGACCTTTCACATTTTGTATTTCCTTATGAAAATTTAAAATTTAAACTTATTATTAATTATAAAAATTAAGATTTGTTTTAAGAAATTACCCACCAAAATAAATGGAAAAAATTGGAAATAATACTTTACCCATTTAAATAAGCTTACTCATGTATTCACCTTTAACATCCTCTTAACCCAAATTATTCACTTACTTTTCTAAGCATATTATACTTTTATTCAAAATGTTCTAAAAATTTCCATTTCTACCAAAATTTGGTTTTGATTTAAACAGTCTCAATTATATACCTTTAACATCCTTTTAACCCAAATTTAACACATATCTTTATGAGCGTATTATACCTTTAATCAAAATGATCAAAAAAATTCATTTCCACTAAAATTTGGTGAAGCAAAAAAAATTCATATTTCATTTCCACTAGAATTTGGCGAAGCAAAAAAAATCCATAGAGAGTATAGTTGTATGTTGTTCAACTGTATGTAATTTTAAGTTTTTAAATCACTTCAAAGACTTTCAAAATTTTCAAGAGGAATTATACTCTTTGAACTTTGACTTAATAGTTTTAATTTTTTTTCTTTATAAAGATATGAATTTCAATAATAAAAAAATTTAAACTTTTTAAATTTAGGAAAACCAACAACTTCGAAACACTACAAACTATGCTCTAATTGCCATCCATTTCAAATGATGGATGGCATCCTCTAATTGCCAAATTTTCTCCAACAATGAGAATTTTTTGTTAAATTTCCTAGAAACTTTGTAACAAACAAAATTAGTGTTAGATATTTTTATCATACTCCACCTTTATATACCTGAAAGAAAAAAATATTTCTAAATATTTTGATGATATGTCTCAATCATGTATATAGCGTTCGACATACAAGATTCTTAAACGTACCAAAATTATTTTATTTTCAAACATTGCAGAGAGGGTTGGTATCCGTTGTACATAATGTCACATGCAACCATGTGATTCCATGGAATATAAAATATTCTTATAGAGTTATACAAACCCTTGGGAATATTGTGATCTTATGTCTAAATCATATATATCTTAAATCTACAAGATTCTCAAACGTGCAATGATATTTTTTTTCTAAATGTTGCACCTATGTATCCTAGACCTACAAGATTCTCAAACGTACAATGATATTTTTTCTAAATGTTGCAGACGGTTGGTGGGTACTTTTAATGTTATGTACAATGCACATGTAACCATGTCACTGAAATCAAGTAGACATTATATATTATATTTATTTTGAATCACATGCCATGATTATGGATTAACCATCCATTTCAAATGATGGAACATCTACCAATGGTGTATATTTTGATTTGATTTGATTTTTTATTTTTTAAATGGATTTTAATACATGTTACTTTTACATGAACATCTTTTATAGGTGGTTTTGGAGTGAAATTCATTGATAAGATGATTTTTTTTACTAGGGGAATTGACGACTGGGGCTGGGCTGGTACTCGTGTGACACAGGGTCTAGGGAACCATTCCTGCTACCACTATACCCCTAGGTGCCCCACACCCGCTTGCAAGACATGTTACACAGGTAAACCTGGGTGGGATTTGATCTCATGACCTCCTTTACGACAAGTGACTTCATATCAAGTGACGCCAATGAGCCACACCCGTTCGGGCTAACTCATCGATAAGATGTAAATTTGTAGTAAAATTTTCAATTTGTAAACTTTATGGGTTTTTTCAAAAGAAAAATTCACAAATATTTTTCAAATCACAATGTAAAAAAGTAAGTACATTTTTTCCATAGGAAAAGTATCATAGTTTTATTAATATAAATCCATATTGTTCATATAACTTCTAGGTCGTACATTATCAAAATATACATATGCCTGGGTTACACATCATATACATTCGTAATCTTTGGCATCTCTTGATGCTTCCTAGTTGGCAGGATAAGCAAAATATAGTCTCAAATAACATGTATAAAAGAAAAAACTTCCAAAATGTCAACTCATCAAAACAACCCATAGGTGTTCAAAAGCGACCCCTTCCTAATGAGGTCAAAACTCCATGGATATTCTCCCATTTTTCCATAAATCGAAAAGGCAGGAGACGTCCTTTTTTGGAGAGCAAGTCTGCCTCAATGTTGCTTTCCCAGAAGATGTGTGAGTAGGTTATCTGCTGAAAGAAAGCATTGATCCTATTAATGTCCTCATAAAGAGGGAGTAAGAAGATGTTCCATGGAGCCCTGGTAATCTTAAGACAGTCGATTACAATTTTGGAGTCACCATAAATCTAGATGTGAAGGATCCCAAGAGAGTGTGTGAGTGACAAAAGAAGTTTAATAGCTGCAAATTCAGGGGAGTTATTCGTGACATCTCCAAGACATGCAACAAAGTGGATGGAGTGATTAGCGGAGAGATATAAGGGCCCACCAACCCCACTAGTTCGCGGTTTCCCCTGTGAAGCACCATCCACAAAATCCCATGGGAAAGTGTCATCAAAGAGTGTTTACGTGATGATTCGAGGAGGTTTGAAAGAGTTGCATTGTGGAAATGCATTAAAGATACCAAGACTTTTGTCATCAAAAACCTATGAGGGGATGAAGACATCATCGAAATTCGCCTTGTTCTTGGGGAGCCAAGCTCCCCATATGATGAAGGTTGGGAGAGAAACATATTGATGGAATGTATTGCAGTTAGTCCACGAGAGCCATGCTTGTTCTATATCATTGCCACTCCAAACAAAATTTATGCCAGTAAGTAGAGTGAGGTGTCGCCAAATTTCCAGAATGTATGGGCATGATATAAAAAGATGAACAATGTTTTCAGCAACCGATGCACAAAGTGGGAATCTGCTGAGCCCTATTTTAAAATTGTGAATCAAAACATTCCAAATAGGAACCTTACCCTGAAGAGAAAGCCAAAAGAAAATATTGTTTTTAAGTGGGTAATGAAGTCGCCAGATATTCCTGCACCACCATCCAGTGGGTGGAGTGTCTTCCTCCTCTCTGAGAGCCAAATATCCTAGCTTGGGTGCATATATTCCACCTTTAGCATTCTTTACCTAGAGCAAATCATCGTTCTTATTGCTAAGATATACATTGATGTCGGAGAGGGACTGCATATATTTGTACCGTATAATCTCTCTCTGTCGTTCAAGTCAAGGACAACTGCAAATAACCATGATTGCTTATGAACTGGACCGTTCACTTGCTTTTGGATATGGTGTAGATGTGTAAGGTCACGACCATGCAAGGGAAGGATACTTTTGTCGTTTTCGACTTTCCATGCTAGCCATTCACCAATAAGGTCGAATGAGGAGATGATTTCCTTCCAAATATTGGATATGTTCTTCAAAGACTTATCTTTGTCTTGAAACCATTTAACAATAGTGAGTGGGAATATATATTTTTGATAAATAAATATGTTCCATAATCCCTTGCCTTTGAGAATTTTCCAGGTACATTTGAATGCAAGGGCCTTGGAAAAGCATGATAGGTCTTTGATGCCCCAACCAGTTCCACAATGCAAATTTGGGGCAGGAGATCTTATGCCAAGCGACCCATGGGAAAGCCGTATCTGATTCGGTTCCTCCCCAAAGGACTTTTTTGCAAATCTTTTTAATCCTATGTAATATACCCACAGGAACAAAAGATAAAGAAATCCAAAAGACGGGGATGGCTTCAAGTATAGAGTTGATCATGATCATTCGACCCCCGCGAGAGATCCATTTGTTACACCAAAGATTAAGTCTATGTTCAATGCGAACAATCAACCAAGCCCAATCCTTGCAAGAATAGTCATTAGGTTTGATATGGAATCCAAGGTATTTGAGGCCTAAAGAGATATTGACAGTGGTGTAATCAAATTTGTCGGAGTGCCATATTTCGTCTATAGGGGCCAAGTTTAGATATGACATAGATGATTTCGAACCATTGCATACCATGCATGTGGCTGAGTAGAATAGTCTCAAGACTGATTTGAGTAATAGAGCATCCATGTGAGATCCATCAGTAAAAAACAACATGCCATCAATGAATAATAGCTGAGAGACGTAAACATTACCGTCAAAACAGAAACCCTTGAAGGAACTAGAGGAAGCAGCTGTGGAAATCATACAATTGAGCCCGTCCATCATTAATATCAATATAAGGGGAGTTAGTGGACATGCTTTCCGTAAGCCCCATACAGGTCTGAAAAAGTTTGATGCAAAACCATTGATGATAACCGAGAATGATATTGATTGTACAATTACTATTATCCAATTAATCATAGACAGAGAAGACCCTAACTGCACTAGGGTCAATATGATAAGGGTCCAGTTAACATGATCATATGCCTTTGATAAATGGACTTTGATGAGGACCGTCAGAGATTTCCTAGATTTGGCAGAGTGAAGGATCTCTTGTGCAATGGCAATAGGATCATTTATTTATCTTTTCACGAGAAAAGAAAATTGTTCATCGCTAATCAAATTTTACAAAATACCCTTGACCCTCTTAGTAGTAACCTTTGCAATTATCTTGTATACTGCATTGTAGAGTGATATGGGCCGTAAATATTCAAGTGATGTAGCCATGTCCTTATTTGAAATAGTTGCGATGAAAGTGTTGTTGAAAGTGATGAGAATCCATCCCCTTATACTGGTTTCCATGAATCCATTATAAAATTTAATGTGAAGTCCATCAGTGGTAGGGATTTTTTCAGCTTTCATAGAATGGATGGTGGCTTTAAGGCCCCCGAGGGTTACATGTTCTTACAGGGATTCGTTTTGTTCCTCCATGATTAATGTGGGGAATAAAGCCACATGGTCCATCATATCCCTAATGGAAGCATATTTGTACTCTTTGAATAACGCTGAGAAATTATTGGTACTCACAACAACCAATTCATCGAAACTAGAGACTAGATGACCATCTCCTTTGTCCAACTGCCATATAGTGTTGTTGGTGAGCATGTTCCTATAGAAATTGTGAAAATATTTGGTGTTAGCACCACCATCTTGGGGACATATGGCTCTGCTCTTGAGTTTGATGGATAAATCCTTTTCATTGAGTATCTTCTTTCTTTTACATTCCAAATCCATATAACATGCCTTCTATTCCAGGTTAAGAATGAGGGTGATTGATGGAAAATGAGGCCAGATTATATTCAATATTGGATAGGTCAAATTCCATAGATATAAGATGATCATCATCTCATTTTAAAGATTCCTTTTTGTGAGAATTTATTCACAGCTGTATCTAGGAGCCTAAGAAACTCTCACAATTCGATATTGTTCACAATCTATGCACAAAATAGCTAAAAGAGTGAGACATTCATACACACATGAGGTCAATAACATATATTATTATGAATTTTCAACATGTAACTATGTTTGGATCAGGTATATAATACAATAGGGAAAAATTGTGAGGCTTTGGAAGCCATCTAGTTGCATACAAGTGTCAGATCAACATTTGACCCTCAAATCCCCCCTAGGTGGACCAATGAGATTTCTAATCATCCCAAACGGTCATGAATGCATGTGTGAACGTGGGAAAGGAATGCTGGAGAATAAATGGAGGTATTATAGGTGTGGGTGAGCACATGGGTGATTGGGAGCGGCTCTAGGAGGGAAATAAATGCCCAAGGAAGGCCAAAAACCACCTAAACCAAGAACTAGCGCCTCAAGTCAAGAAATCTCCCTGAAATTGGGGATGGGGGGCACATGATGATTGACTATAATCAATGTGGGAGCCTAGGTTGTCATAATTATCAACCTTGAGCATCTCAAATGTGTCGAATGATCAACCAGGAGCGCATCAACTATGAGTAAATGACCAATTTCCCGAAGTCTAAACCATGGAATCATTGCATGAATGCAAATGAAATGTGCCTAAGGTATAAGACTATGGAACTAAGCTGGATTATTATCTAACACCCCCCCTTAATCTTTACTTAGTACAACTTAACCAAAAATATCACAGAGGGCTTGGCAACAAAGGCTCAAGTCACCTCATACAACATAAAATTTTATTTGTCCATGAAAACAAGGTAAGGAGGAAAACTACATGGGAACAAAACCTCCCCTCAAAAATGGACATGGAGCCAAAAATATGAAAGTGAATGGTATCCATCACCATGTATCACCCACTCCAAGAAAGGATCTGATATAGGTGAAGGTATTCTCTATGAAGCACTTGGTGAAAATGTCAGCAGTTTGCTCTCTAGATGGGCAATACTGCAAGGCTATCACCTGATCATGCACCAAGATCTGGAAGTAGTGCATGTGTATATCAATGTGTTTGGTCCTCTGTCTCTGCACTGGATCTGTGGAAATATTGATTTCAATTTTATTGTCACATCAAATTAATGTGGGTGAATCAAATCCAACTCCAAGTTCCCGAAGAATACTTTGCAACCACACACATTGTGTAGCTGTGTTCACTACTCCTCTGTACTCGTCCTCAATTGAATATAGGTAGATGGTGTGTTTTTTATTTATTTACTATAATATGGGACCTTGTTCTAGCATGGATACATAAACTTAAGTGGACTTCCTATCATTGGAATCACCAGCCCAATCAGAATCACAAAATCATACTAGTTCTAGAGGAGAACCAACAACATAGTGTACCCCAAAGTGTCTGGTTCCTTGCACATAGTGAAGGATCCTATTGGTTGCATTCCAATTAATATCATGATGCTGATACATATATCTAGATATAATACCTACAACATATGCTAAATCAGGTCTAGAATGTGTAAGATATAACAAACTCCCGACTCGCTGTCTATACAAAGGGTTGTCCACCAATGGAGACTCACCAAATTCACCTAGTTTGATACCAAAAAGGAATGGGAACTTGGATGCCTTACATTCAACCATCTTAAGCTTCAATAATAGGTATGAAGCATACTTTTTTTTTCCGACCTTGATCCCTCTTTCATATTTCTCAATTTCCAAACCAAGAAATTGCTTCAACAATCCAAGATCGGTCATGGAAAACTCACTATGCAATAAAGACTTGATTGACCCAATTTATTTGGTGTAGATACCTGCAATCCAAGGATCACCAACATAGAGTAAAATGACCTGCAATACATCACCAATATGATGCAAATAAACATTAGGATCCTATTTGCATCTTTCAAAGACACGATATAGCAAAAAATTGTCCATCTTGGCATACCAAGCCTTGGGGGCTTGCTTGAGGCCATAGAGAGAATTATTTAACTTGCATACAAGAGAGGGATCCTCTTGGAAATATTCAGTTTGCTGCATATATTTCTCTTCCTGAAGTTCACCATGAAGAAATTTACTCTTCACATCCATGTGGTGAACCTCCCAACGCTTAGAGGCAACAATGGCTAAAACTAGCTTGATAGAGTCCATCTTTACAATCGGTGCAAATGTCTATGAATAGTCCACTCCTTGGACTTGAGAGTAGCATTTGGAAACCAACCCTTCTTTATATTTTACATCTAAACCATAAAAATCTGCCTTTGTTCTGTAAACCCATTTGCATTGCACTAGTTTCCTCTTGGAGGGTAAGGGAACCAATTCCCAAGTCTCATTGTCTTACAATGAGTTGAACACTTATTGCATGTTTTTTTTCATCTTGGTTCAAGTGATGATTCCTGATATTATTTATGATCATATCCAACCATCATGAACCATTTGTCATCAAGAACCACTTCACTTGCAGAGAAAGTAGTGTGAAATTGCGATCTAGTCTTTCTAGGATCTAGTGGATTTCCAGCCAAATCCGCAACTGTTTCTATGGTCTTATCAACCGATTTGGGCCGAATGGGTGAGCCATTATCCTCCTCATCATATTCATCCATATCAGAATCAGAAATATCAGAAAAATATTCATCACTTACATCATCTTGTGGTGGAGGAGTTGATCATTCCCCTAGTGATAGTTCGAGCTCTAGCATGAGTTCTTCTTTGAATTGCACACTCCTTTCAATGAAGGTATTTTGAGATGAGGGATAAAAGAGATTGTATAAGTTTGAATATTCATCATATACAACCATGAATTACCCATTTCTTTGAGGCTGCAAGGCCTTTCTCTTCTATGAAGGAATCATATCCCAAGCCCTTGAGCCAAAAATATTGAAATGAGAAATATTTGGCTTGTGACCAAACCAAGCCTCAAATGGTGTTTTGTCATCCAATTATTTGTGAAGAGATTTATTTTTGATGTATGCATCACAATTGATGGCTTCATCCCATATCTTAGGACTCAAATCCTTTGCTTCAATCATATAGTCTTCCATCTCCTTGAGTGCCCTGTTTTTGCGCTCTGTCACACCATTTTGCTGTGGTGTGTAGGGGACTGAATGCTACATTTGGATGCCACGTTCTTGATAGATATGCTGCAAAATATTATTCACATACTCTTTGCCATTATTATTCTGAAGTACTTTGATCTTGTTCCCACATTGATTCTCAACTAGAACTTTCCAAACATTGAGAGTCTCAAAGACTTCATATTTGAGTTTGAGAAAGTATACCCAACAAAACCTTGAGAAATTATCTATGAAGGTAAATAAATAACTTGATCCTCCATAAAAGGGTGTTGGAATATGAATGCACCAATCCAAGCACTTGAATATCTCTCCTTTCTTTCTCTTTCCCATAGCTACGCTCTAGATGCTTTCCCACCACACAACCAATGCATGGGACATTGGAGATTTTGATAGAAGGAAGCCCTTCCACCATGCCTTCTTTTCTCAATTCCTGGAGGTATCTGTAGTTTAGATGGTTGGACCTCTCATGCCATGAATTAGTTTCCTCACTGGCATGAGTTAGGAGTGTATTCCCTCTGGAGTAGGGAAGGAAATGAGATAACTTATACATCCTTGCTTGATCGTAAGCAAATCCCAAAGCAACCACCTTGTTGGTAGAGATTTTAGCTATCTCCACTGTGTCTGGTGTAAATATTACTCTCTTGGATTCACTAGTGTGAGTCATTTGGTAAACTGGGAGTAGATTTGCTTCCAAGTCTAGTACAAAGAAAACATTGTTAAAATACCCATCTTCAATATTTATCCGGCCAATCACTTTGGCTTGGATATCTGAATCATCACCATTTTGAACAGTTGGACCACTGTCAGAATATATGGATGAGAAGAAATATTTCACAGAGGCCATATTCCTTGAAGATCCCGAATCAATGATGAAGGAGGAAGAATCTGAAGAACCAACAACAAATGCATGGTAGCTCTCTTTATTGTTTGATCCTGAACCTCCATCCTTCTTCCATGCACCCTCAAGAAGTGGGTTGTTGTTCTTCGCCAACAACTGCACCATCATGTCTATGGTCTTCTTCATACATGCACTCTTTGGATGCAACCCTTTGTGAAAGTAGGTGCATTTGGTCTTATCCTTGTTCTTCTTATCCTTGTCCTTGTAAGCATTTGAACCTCCATCTGAAGATTTGGGTCTTTCTTGCTTCTTCTTGTCTTGCTACCTCAAATCCTTGGCTTTCTTCTTGCCCTTGGATGGAATCGAAACTCCTGCAGCAAGAGCTTGGTATTTACTGGATTTGATGGTGCCCATCTACACTAACTTGTCTTGCTCTTGAGTGAGTGACTCCATGACGTTAGCTAGTGATGGAATGCGTCAGTTTCGAGCTGTGAGCTTGTTAGAGTGAAATGTGCTTACAAACACACAGTACTCTGGCCCTAGATTCGAAAGTATGGACAATATGAGCTGATCATCCTTCTTTTTGCTGCCATGTTGCTTGAGATGAAGTACCAACGACTTGAACTTGGTGAAGAAGTCCTGGATAGTCTTAAAATGAGATGGACTAAAGGAGATGAGCTCATTTTCGAGTTGTTGACCTCTCATCTCATTAGTATTCCTAAATAATGTCTCAAGCTTGATCCATACTTTGTTGGGAGTTGATAGACTGTCTACAAAAAAAAGTAAGTCCCTCGAAATGCTGAGATAAAACATTCCAAATGCTTCATCAAGCTTGTTGAAGAACTTTGATTTCTCCACAACAGAGTTTGGTTCGACCTATGTCCCCATGGTGACCTTGTATAGGCCTTTCAACCTCATATGGATCACCATTTCATCCTTCCATTCAAAGTAGTTGAATGGGGTCAACAAGACATGGGTCTGCTCCATTTCTGCTTGCGCTCTTGGTGACAAACTGTTGAAATGTATCTGCAAAACAACACTCGAATATATATGGAAAATATCTCAAAAAACAAATCAAACACTATGGAATGTATTTGCAACTCCAAAGAGCTCTGATACCATGTGAGAATTGATTCACAGCTGGATCTAGTAGCCTAAGAAACTCTCACAATTCAATATTGTTCACAATCTATGCACAAAATAACTAAAAGAGTGAAAAAATAATACACACATGAGGCCAATAACATATATTATTACGACGGTCTAACATGTAGCTATGTCTATATCAGGTATATAATACAATAGGAAAAAAATGAACCTTTGGAAGCCATCTGGATGCATACAATTGTCAGCTCAATATTTGACCCTCAAACTCCCATAGGTGGACCAATGTGCTTCCTAATGCATGTGTGAACGTAGGAAATTCCTGTTGGAACATATATGGAGGTATGAAAGGCACGAGTTAGAACATGGGTGAGTGGGAGTGGCTCTAGGATGGCAATAAATGCCCAAGGAAGGCAAAAAACGACCTAAACCAAGCACTAGCGCCTCAAGTCAAACAATATCCCTGAAATTGGGGATGGGGGGTGCATGATGGTTGACTGTAATCAATGTGGGTTCTTGGGTTGGTAGAATGATCAACCTAGAGTTCCTGAAATGTGCAGAATGATCAACCAGGAGCGCCTAAACTATGAGTAAATGACCAGTTTCCCTAAGTCTAAACCAGGGAATCACTGCATGAATGCAAATGAAAAGTGCCTAAGGTATAAGACTATGGTACTAAGGTGGATTATGCTCTAACACTTTTTAACCTTTTAAATATTGTTTAAAAATTGAACAACAACCGAAGTAGAGCTACTGGGAACATGTGGAACCGAAATATTCCTGATGATTTGAGTTTACGAGTCATGTTGTAACCACACAACATTAAATTTAAAAGGAGTTGAGGGTTTATTTGGAATGAGGATAAATTCTATAAAAATAGGATGGTGATCAGATATGCCATCCTCACTGATCCATTGATGAATGCACAAAGCCAATATGAAATAACTTTCATTGATAAGGAATCTGCCAAGCTGTTTAGCTACACTTTCAACCCCAATTCACTTGTTTCTCCAAGAAGGATTGAGGTCAACAGGAGGAATGTCGAATATACCTTCTACTTCAAGTCTCCTGGAAAAAAATTCAGAGAGTGGATATTTTACGACGCTTGGGACCCAGATTTCGGCTTCATCGAGTGAGAAGTTTAGATCTCCACACAGGACGAACCTCTTTATTCTATGAAAACCAACATTAAATAATCTGTGCTAGTAAGTTGGTCTGTTGGAGTTGGGGTTGTATATATTCAGCAGTGTGATGGATTTCCCTAATTCTCGAGAGAAGAGGACAGTCCCAAGATCTGTTGTAATAGACCATGGATTATTGCATAGCAAGGATTTTTTGGACTAGCCCGTAATGATGCCCCCAAATGGAACAATGGAATCAATACATATAAACTCCCATCCTAGAAGTAGTAATCTCAACTCCTTTAGAATAGAGTTCCCATAGGATAGTGTTTCTTGTAGCATCAAGATGTCAAGGTGATGTAGGGTGACCATGCATTTTAGGACATATTTCTTCAAGGAATTCCCAATCCCTCTACGGTTGAAGGATAGAATAAGCATTAAGTCCCTTGTGACTTAAGGGCATGTGCTCTAAGTGCCCCTTTAATGGTGCGTTGTATGCCAGTAGAGATGTCCCAAGCGATTTGGTGTCTAGCCTTGTCCATAACCAAATGATGGCCTCTTAGTCGCAACGATGTATGTGTGGTAACCCCACATCCCAATCCCTTGTTCGAAGTGGCATTCATGGAAGATAATGACCTGAGTTGATATATGGGTGTGTTAACTTTGTGGTTATGCTCAGAAGTCAGGTCCAACAACCCAGTAGGTTTCCCAATGTTGGATTCCATTGAGTGATAGTCATACCAATAGAACATGGGGGAGGGTGTGTGTACAGTATCAATAGAATTCCACCCTTAAGTTGGGGTTTTAATGGATTCCAGTGTGGGACTGATCACATCGTTAGAGAGGAGGATGGTGGGGGACGATAGAATGTGCTCTATGCAAGTAGGGGTGGTTGGGAAGTCAGGAATAATGTAGCCAAAGGGTTTATTCATTTCCAGTAATAGGTTGTGATTATTCAGATAATCTAGCTTTGATGGAACAATGTACTAGATAGGGTTGAGGGCTAAGATGTCGGTGTGACTATGGTTGAGCGATGTGAGAGCTCCTGACATCATAGTAATAGGAAGTAGGGAGACCTTAGGAAATGAATATCTGGGTGATTCGATGGGGTCCCCCTATCCAGGTAGCAAGTAGATGTCAAAGTTTCCATATGATTACAATAGATGAGTTTATCGGTGGCATTTATACAACCTTTGTTCTGGGTGGTCCAGTGACAAAGGAATATCCACTTTAGGAGAGTCAATCTTTGAAATAGAGAAAAATGTCATGTGATTGAAAATATGCATGTTAGAATTTTTAGCATCTAATGTATCCAGTGGAGATTTAGGATTACCTCGAAACCATGTAGTACCAATACTTGTTTGATTTAGGAGAGAGTCGGCGACCAAAACTCTAACCACATCATTTTCCCCGAGCACTGGAAGGTCAGCCAAAATAGTGCAGACTGGTGCCGTATGGATCATCGACTCACATCGACCATTTATTATACTTGGAGAGGATGTGTCCACACTAGGAGAGAGCCCCTGATCCATTAGTTCTTAAGATACTTGATCTTTCGAAAAATTAGGACCAAGATTTTTCCAGAAGTGTCAAGTAAAAGGGAGACTGCACTTGTTGACAACATGGATGCATTTATGGCATCTATTGCATATGAATGGAATGCCGATGTAACACAATATTTTATTATGAGAGTAGGAACCATTAGAAATAATCATTTCATCCCATATGGCATCACGAATATAAAGTTATACGAGGATTTTAGCAACTTTCATCTTCCTACATTGCATGAAGGAAAGGTCTGCTTTAAGGTATTTGCTGATGACAGAGCCGATTAATTCAAAAATATCCTCAAACCATAACTCTAATGGAATCCCACGGAGCTTAACCCAAGTGGGTTGACATGATAATTTAGCTTTTCCAACATCAAAGGATGGGCACCATCGACTAATAGTAATAGTCGATCTTCCCAACAACCAAATCCCACCAAGAATAAACCTAGAGTTCGTTAGATTATGTATGATAATGGAAAACCATCCTTTGGATAAGGAATAACATTTAGGGACATATCCAAGTAATGGAAGCCAAAGTTCTTTAGCCCATGCGCAAAAAATTTCAACGGATATCCCCCGACCACCAAAACGCCCCACCAATGCGAGTTCTGAGAGAGGGATGACATTCACCATATGCACATATTCACCCAAGGCCAAGATAAGAGGCCGACTCTTCCTTTCAAACATTTCTTTATGAAGATATCAATCAAACATGCGTGACCAACTAATAATATAGGTACATGACCACGTTCCGTTGTATGGCCAGCCACCAGGTGCATAAAAGTATGTACATAAATACATACTACAATTATTAAAGTAAAATTATACAATTATTATACATATCATTTTTTTACCTTTTAAAAAGGAATTATGAATATTTAATTTTCCTCTTTTTCTTTTAATATCTTTAAATAAGGAGTTCCATTAACTAGCAACAAGTTAGAGGACGGAGATCGAAATTTATAGAAAGAACCAATTCTATATTTGAATCAAAAGAGTTTGTTTCATGTAGTCTTTTTGTTCCACTTAAATATCTTGCAAGTACAACTATCTTCCTTAAGAAGGAAAGACTTGTATTCATGTCTTCTACTCTATTCCTCAATGAATAATTGGAATCTCCAATCAACACCGACAATTTTTAATTTACCTCATTCTAATCAACATCAATATCTGACACCTATGGTTGTTGATTTACCCCATTCCAATCACAATCATTATCCACAAAATTCTAACTTCTTTTATTTTGATTTGGGCACTCTTTTCCTAGGGGATACACTAGAGCATAATGATATGTAACTTATAAATGTCCTGCAAGTTGACATATCCAGCATTGAATGGTTGTATTCTCATAATCCAAGATATAAATATATTGATTTCTTTTTCATTTAAAAATAATTTTGTCTAATTTTTTTTATTAAAATTTATCTAAACATATATGCAAACATATATATATACACAAAATCATTATAATTCTCTTAAAAACTGATCTTATATAAATATTAAAAAAAATATAAATATCCTTAAAAAGTAAACCCATAATAACAAATGCATAATTACAATTTTTATAGAGACAAAAACCTATCCGTCCTTTTTCCTTCTAGGAATGTCTTCTTTTATTTATTTATTGCATCCATAGTAGCTAGGTGCTCTACAACCCAATATGGGGGAGATGTTGTCACATAAAAATATGTTACATTACAAAAAAAAAATAATTACAAAAATCACTTCAAACTCATAAAATAAAAAATAAGAATCAAATTAAAAGTAATAAAAAAATCCATGTTAAAGTCCAATTTATCCTTATTGAGGACAAACTCTATTGGGAGATTCATCCTTATTGAGGAAGAATTTCTTTTATCATTCGACCGTCGGATTCCTCGTGTGTTGGTGGAATTGAATGTTTCTGATGGGATTCCTGAAGAATTGGAGGTATTTTTCTTCAAAGACCAGACTACTTGAATCTTCCATTTAGATTCCTTTACTACAGACAGACAAGACACATCAAAGCTTCCTGCCCAAATATATCCTATGGAAGTAATTTTTTAGAGGATTTTTCTCTATAGAAGCATGAGCAAGACTATGTGGAATCTAGTTTGTGGTTCCCCATTCCTTTAGACTTGGATTCAACTGTGGATTTTCTGGGTAAGTCCTGCTCATCTCTCCTGATCATTAAATTTTTTTATGTCCTAAATTAATTTTGAATTCGTTGTTAGAATCACGAAAGCAAATCTTGCAAGTAATGTTTGGGGTTCGAGTTTGGGTGTTTTGAACCAACCTGATCCTTCCTTTTCTAGGGAACCTATAGTTTGTGTATTGAGGGAAGATGATATTTTCAATAAGGAGGTTTCTATTTTGATTTCGGATCAACTTTGTACCGGTGATATGGTTTGTGAAGTGGAAGGAGTGAAGTCTATTGATTGTCGTTCTCATCCTTATGAGGTGGCCATTAAAATTCCTAGTATGTATCAGGAGCGGGGAGAAGCTACCCCAGAGAGAAAGGATATGAATATTACTATATCCCATTCTCCACTGAGGAATAATACTAAACTTTTTTCTGCATAAGACTTTCCTTCTCTTCTATACTCGTTTTCTCCTCAACCTATCCCTAATTTTTCAGAAGTTGTGGACAAAGAGAATGGAATCTTCCTATCTCCTCTATCTGTTCAATGAATGTAACATTGTGGAAAAAAAATAGGAATAACAAAGTAAAATACTTGCTAGAGAAGGAGGTGGAAAAAAAATTAATTATAACCCAAAGGTCACCTCTTTGTTCGGTAGGGATCTTGAAAAACCATCTCACTCTGATATTCACCTTATTTCTAGGGATCTTAGAGGGGACACAACCCATTTAGAGGCTCTTCAATGAAACTTTTATTTTAATATTAGAGGGGTTTGCAGTTTGACCAAAATAGTTGCACTACAAAGGCTTTTGATTTCCTTAAAGCCCTATGTGGTCATGTTACAAGAAACTATAGTTCCTGCTCTCCAATCTTGTGATTATTTTCTTAAATTAAATCCTGATTGGAAGTGTTGTGAAAGTGATGCCTTAGGAGTATCAGGTGGATTACTAATTTCTTGGGACCTTGGGTTTCAAATTTCAAATCTTTCTCCAGTTTGGTGGTATGATGATTGAAGGGATTTTTTGGGACTTTCTCAAAATTTAAGAATTTTGAACATTTATGGACCCCATAATCAAAAACAAAAAATTCCGGGAAATATTATGAGATCAGGTCTTTTAAACCATTAAGGTATCATTTTGGGTGGAGACCTAAATTTAACTTTGTTAGCTGAGGATATTTGGGAAGTTAGAAGAATTAATGACCCTCTTCATGATTTTTTTTTAATGTTTTCTTTGATAATACAAGGTTGAATGATGTTATTCCAAATGTTCTTTCCTTGACTTGGTCGAATGGAAGAATTGGGAAGGCTGACACAACGAAACGTTTGGATAGGCTTTTTATGACTAATTTTTTATGTGAGTTTTTAGGAAGGTTCAGATCTTGGTCCATAGTTATAGGGGCTTCATATCACAAGGTTGTAGTGCTTGAGTTAGATGGTGGTAGAAATTTGAAAGGGTACCCCTTCAAATCTAATAGAATTTGGTTAGAATAGGACTCCTTTTGTAACGTAGTGAAGGAAGAGTGGAAGGAACTTTCAATTTCTTTGCAATTACCTTCTATGCTTTGTTTTATTAAGAAACTAGCTTTACTTAAAAAATAAGTTAATATTTGGGAAAAATAGAGAAAGAATAAGTCTTTGGAGGAATTGGATATGATTGAGAGTGAAATTAACCAGCTGCTAGACCTTTTGGATGAGGATTATTTTTTTGAAAGAAGGAAGGAAAGGGTGATTTCACTTCAGGTACATAAGGATAAAATTCTTAAGCAAATTGAGGAATCTTGGTGTTTAAAAAGTAAAGATTTATGGTTGCAGGCGCGGGAAAAAATACTAAGTTCTTTCATAGGTATGCAAATAATAGAAGGATTTCTAATTATATATGGGAGCTTAAAAGTTCAGAGGGTGGAATTCTTAATGACCAGGAAAGTTTAAGTGGTGAAGTTGTGAATTTCTTTAAAGGAATCTATATATAGGATAACGGTTCGAATCTAGAGGAACAAATTAAAGTCCTTATACCTTTTCCCAGATACTTTAATGAATATGAAGGTAAGCAGGTGGGGGATGAGGTGGATTCAAAAGAATTCAAGGAAGTCCCTATCCCTGGAACTGGAAGAGAAATAATTTCAATCCATTGACATTAAATTCACCATGGAAGTGGAAGAGAATGAGAGCATCCCCTTCCTTTATGTCTTAATCTACAAGAGACTCGATGGTTCCTTGGGACATAAGGTCTTCAGAAAGAAAACCCACACTGACAGTTACCTTGATGCAGACTCTCATCATCATCTGGCCCAGAAACTAGGGATCATCAATACCCTAGCAACAAGAGCCTCTAGGATTTGTGATGTGGAACATCTCAAAGAAGAGTAGGGTAACCTGGTTAAAGTTTTCAAAAGCATTGGTTATAGGGAGAATGAAATTAAGAGAACCTTTAGGAACCCCTTAGGGAAACCAAAAAACCCCCAACAACGCAATGAAAAAAAGAGGGCCTATCTCCCTTACATTCAAGGCGTCATATATAAGGTTTGTTGGAGGAGCAAGTTGGTAAGCCAACTAGAACGAAAGCCGACTAGAATGATAGCCGACTAAGTTGATTAGCCGACTAATTAGATATTAGGTCGGCCATATAAGGTCACGTCGGTTGACCAAACCGACAGGTAGTTATTTGTATTTGTTTGTAATTCATATATATTAGGCTGTTGAGCTAGATGAGAACTCGGTTCAGTTCTCTGTATTGTATGGACCCTTTCACTATAGTATAATCTGTTATTCTACTTACCTGTTCTTATCTCTTGTCTTTGTTATGTATGTATGCTTTTAATCTGTAATATTGGTAACCCTATGTGATCTGTGAGATTACAACATTGGTTTCGTTTCCAGTAGTACATGTCTGAGATGTATACACGTAGATGATATCAGAACAGGAGATTAAGGACTGGTGGGAGCGTAAAATAGCAAACTACTTGCAGAATTATGCACGAAGAAACAAATTAACGACTACTCAAGCAAAATAAGGTTCTTTACCGAGACTCATGAGAATTTTGTAGAATCAGTACCCCAGCTTTTGAAGAAACTTATGGATGAAAAAGTCAGAAACGACTAAAGACCAACAGCTGCTAGAAAAACTGATTCGAGGAGGAAGGACAAACCTGTCGGAGTGGTTTGAAAAGATCACTGACGAATTCTGCGAGGAACAAATTATAGAAGAAAGAACTTTGGTGGAAACCATTCAGAAGAAATTCTATACAGACCTTACCAAGCAATTCCTGTGTTCCCTGCCGACCTTGTTGTTCAAGTTCTTGATAGAAAAAGGAGTGGGTCATATTGTCGAATCTCATCCATTACTACGTGAACTACCACAAAATACTAACTGGGTGGAGAAACAAAAGAAGTGGGAGAAATTAATTGCCGAAAGGGAGTGGGAATACTTCCTAAGCAAGTAAACAAAAATATCCGGGCTTTCTAAAGCGCTGGGTAGGCTATGGGGGGGTAGTTGGTCGCATGTCAGGGCAAAGTGGAGAGGATTCTAGTCGACTAAAAAGATACCATTCACTAGCGATGAAAAGTCGGCCTAAAAAGGAAATCAAACGGACAGTGTCACACAAAGGTACGACGGATTTACAGAAAATAGAGAGGGAGAAGAGGTTGCAAAGAAGGGAATAAATAAGAGAAAGAGCTTTAGCACTACAAAGAGGAATGAATACTAGGGTGGAAGACCAAGAGAGAAATCTGCCAGAGTCGGGTCATGACCGACAAGAAGAAAGCGTGGAAGAAGAAGCGTCACCTATGGAAGAAGATTTGTGGATAGAGCAGCGAGAATCTCTCCAAATAGAAGTTCCCCAGGAGGTAAGAGCTCTATCTCCAACGAATCCGAGTACTAGGATACAAGCTATTGTCGAAGAGGACCGCAGACTAAGAGCTAGTGAGTTTGGTATATGGAGCCGACTAGACGACAAGATAAACGATGATAATCACCTACTTATCCGTCGACCAGAAGAAGGAAATTGGGTCACACTTCAAGCATACCCCTCCAAACAAAGTATCCACTTACTTTACCCAACACATGAAGGAGACCCCCCCTGCCAAATACAGCTTTTGAGAATACAGAAAAATCGGACCTGCAGACAAAAAAATGTAGTTGGACATCGACAGGAGAAGTAGATCTCGACCAACTGCTTGTCGGAGAAGAAACGACAAATAAAACAACCGACGAAAATGAGAGTTCTGTCAACAACAACTCTGCACAAAAAGATAAACAAAATATCCTGCTACCCCCACCAACGCCCCCACCACTGCAACCTCCTGAAGAAGACAGTGACAACGAAGCCAACATGGGTCACAGGTCAGCACACATCCCTTTATATGAGGGTGACGAGGAACCTAGATGACATTGGTTCATTTGCGAGTTGACATGGGAGGCAAACCAAGTCACAGATGAAGATATATAGATGGCGCAATTCGCTGGTGCCTTAAGGAAAAGAGCATTAACATGGTATATGACCTTTTCTGAAAGAACCCCCCAAGAAACTAAAGCAGAAGTCAAAGCACAATTTTTGTCATTCTTTAAAACTCCATATGCAAAACATCTGGCAGCTAAGAAATTGAAGACAACATCACAAAAGTCAGGAGAAACTGTCCACGACTACAACAAATGTTCGAAAGAACTTCTCAACCAATTGGATTATGTAATTGATGAGCAACTATTAATCCAGTGGTTTCTTGCAGGTCTGTCATAGAAAATTCATCGGCACATAACTCTGGGGATTTTAAAAACTTATGAAGATGCACTTACTAAAGCTCTACAAGTAGAGATGGATGAAGATATTCCAGCATACTCCACGGATCATAGACTGGAGGAACAACTCGAGATCGTGCAGAAATCGTTAAAAGAGATAAACCTTAAGAGTCAGGATAACTGGTACACGAAATGCTCAATGACTGGACATTCAAAAGACAACTATCGACATGATATCAGCTGACAAGACGTTCGATTTGTGCAAACAAAGTGTTTTTGCGACATTTTTCAAGACCACGGAGATCACACGACGAAGGATTGTCTGTTTAACATGAAAACCGGTAAGGCATCTTGGTGTGCTATATGTGAAATGAAGAATCATGCCACGGTTGATTGCCATCTAAACCTAAAAAATCGACAAAACTATCACGCAGTCTACCAGACTAACGCAGTCGCACAAAACAATGAGCAACGAAGCAATGCGCAAAACGATCAGAATAATCAAAGATACGAAGGTCATCGATACGAGTGATGGTTTGACAACCGATGCTGAGGATATGGAGGTTGAGGTCGATTCTCAGGGAATCGCGACACCCGACCACATCGGCCCATCCAATGTTTCACATGTTACAAAGAAGGACGCCGTTATGTAGACTTTCCATACAAGGATATAACTGACTTAAAATTCTGTACTAGTTGTGGAGTAGGGGATCACTCATTAGAGGAATTCCCTACTATGCTTGATAAAATAAATAAGAAGAAAAATGTTAATGTCTTGTCGTGTGTGCAAAAACATGATATAATCAATACAAAGAATCTGCATATAGTAACCCGACAAGGGACAAAAATTGGGAATGATAACCCACGAATAAGCAAAATAAAAGAAAATAATGATTACCCTGATCCGGTTAAACAAAAAAAACTGTATAAAGATGCAACAAATGTATGTAGAGAATTCGCTCGACAGGAAGAAGAGGACGATAACCGACATAACACAGTAAAAGAGTTAATACACTTAGTACAAAAAGATAAATCAGTATCTCAATTCATGGACTTATTGTATAAAATAAAAGAAAACAATAACACCGAAAAACAAACAAAGAATATCTGTAGCCTAAACCAAAAAGATAAAAGTGATGCCGACCCACTGGTCGACCTAGAAATTGAAGGATACCATGTCTGACAAGTTGTACTTGATTTCGGGTCACAGGTAAATATTATGACTCGTGACACTTGGGAACAATTGGGTAGACCTCGACTATACGAATCATGAATATACCTGAATTTAGCTGACCAAGGCCTAATTGAACCTATCAGAGTATGGAGAAATTAGTCGACCAAGGCCTAATTGAACCTATCCAGCTCCTTCCCAGCATTAGTAGGTCGACCTTGGGGAAGAAAAATGAAAGCATCGATATCCTTAGACAAAGAAAGAATAAAACTAAAAGGAAATGGCCAAAAAGTCATAGTACCCATTCATCCATCCCAAGGAGAACCTTGGACAGAACCTATTAATGAAGAAGTTGACATCCGCCAACTATATAAGATATAGAATAATGAAGATTACACAGAACCTAATGTCTATGGTGAACTTCACTTAGGCAACCAAGACTCAGTAGGATATAATTCAGACATAGAATTATATGATTGGGAAGTCGAGAATTATGAAACACAAGCAAGAGGCTGCTGGACTATTCAAAAAGTGCAGAAAAAACCAGTCCGGCATTGCTTCTTGGTGTCCATCATTCCAAAAATATTTGAAAGGAAAACTAGGGAATATCCTACCTTAAAACTAGTAAATATAAATAGTACACAAATACCAAGGTACAAAGAAAGATCATGCATATAGAACAAGTATCCAGAAACATTGGTGAACATGGCCAACTACAAAGCTTAGTGGAAACTTTTATAAGACAAGCTACTAGATGGTGGGATACCCATCAATCAAGACTGCAGACATGGACAACAACTTAAAATTTATTCATAGAAAGATTTGGAGGGAAAACTTTAACCAATCAAGCCCAAATACCTATGTTCATCCAAGGATAGGATCCAGAAGACCACATAAGGACATGTGAAAAAGAATGGAAAAGACTGGGGTATAAAGATGAACGTACATGGCCACACCTATTTCCATCAACACTCTCCGACTTACCAAACAAATGGTATAAAATGGAAGAAGCTCGAGGTGAAACATTCCTATGGCATGAACTTAAAGAGAATTTTATCAAAGATTTCAACTTTGTACCACAAAATGAGAATTTGGTCGAAACAACAAAACATATAAAAGCATTTATACAACCGACAGAAAACAAAACCCTAAAAGACAACCAACCGATAATAAACTGTAACAATATACAAACCGGTACAATTCTACAGTCAACAAGACTACAGATGGAAAATGAAAATCCATAAGGGAAAATCTTTATATGGAAGTCAAACCATGAAGAAATAACAAAACCAATTCGCACAGTACTCAAAGTGGGGGCAACCGACAAGGAGGATACCGACCAAATGACTGCAGTAGATTTCCCTGCCACATTTTCACAGTTTAAGGAAGGGAGCCGACCAATCAATGAATCCAAAGCACCGAAATGGCTAGATGCTAAAGTCAAAACTAGAGAATTTGACATCTCAAGTGATGACCGACCAAAAATGGAAAAAATTGGAGACCACTGGAGTGAAGAGAAAACAACCGAAATAACGAACTTATTAAAAGAATTTCAGGATGTATTTGCTAGATATTATAAAGACCTCAAAGGTTTAGTCCATGAAATGGGTGAAATGAAAATCGACATTAAACCTGATGTTCGACCAGTGAAGAAAAGACCATATAAGTTAGCTCAAAAATACAAAGAGATAGTCAAGAAGGAGATTGATAACATGCTTGTAGCAAGTATTATCTACCCTATTGACCAATCAGAATGGGCAAGTCCAATGGTTGTTCAACCAAAGAAATATGATCCAACCAAGCTAAGAATTTGTGTTGACTTCAGAGAGCTAAATAAAGTTACATTAATAGACCCATTTCCAACTCCCTATGTAGATTAAATCTTAAATGAGGTCGCAAGACATGAATGCTACTTGTTTACAGATGGATTCTTAGGTTATAACCAGGTACCAATAGCCAAAGAATATCAGAAAAAGATAACATTCATATGTGAATTTGGCTCATTTGCTTACAGGGTTATGCCTTTTGGACTAAAAAATGCACCTGCAGTATTCTCCAGAATTGTGGTCAAAACATTTCAATAATATATTTACAAAACAATGGCAGTATACTTTGATGATTGGACAATATACTCTATGTTAAAATATCACTACAATTGGCTAAGGCTCATGTTGGAACGATGTCGACAAATACAGCTATCTTTGAACATCAAGAAGTGCATATTTCTGACCCCCATAGGGATATTGTTAGGAGAAATTGCCTGTAAAGAAGGTATTAAGGTTGACTTTGCAAAAATAAAAATTATCATTGACTTAAAACCACCAGTGAACCCAAAACAATTCAGGGTATTACTTGGTCATATAGGATATTACAGAAAATTCATAAGATACTACTCAGACATGACTTACCCACTGGAAGAACTATTAAGAGAAGATAAGGAGTTCGACTGGACAGAGGAATGCAACATATCATTTGAAAAGATAAAAAGAAAGCTAGTCAAAGCACCCATCCTAAGGTTTCCAAACCGGTCGACTAAATTCCATGTACACATCGACGCATCAGGCCTAGAAATAGGAGCAATCCTAACTCAACCAGGAGATGATGGAATGGACTGCCCTATAGTTTACAGTAGCAGAAAACTAAACAAAGATGAAAGAAACTATTCGACAATAGAAAGAGAAGCATTATGAATGGTCTTCGCACTACAAAAATATCGACACTACCTACTAGCTAATCCATTTATCTTTTATACCGACCACCAAGCACTAAAATATCTCGTAAATAAGCCTCTACATCATGGGAGAATTTGTCGATGGCTACTTCTATTCCAAGAATTTGAATTCAAAGTCGTCGTCAGACCAGGTAAATTAAATGTCGGTCCCGACCACTTATCCCGAATCGACACAGGAGAGAAACCAACAAGAGTCGAAGACGACTTACCAAATGCACATTTATTTCGAATAGAAGTAGTCCCAGTAGAATTGGAGGAAATAGCTCAGTTCTTAGAAGATGGAAAAGCACTAGAAGGTATGAGTACGAAGAAGAAACAAATTTTAGACATGAAAGCTGCACCATATAGTCTCATAAATGGATTCTTATATAAAATGGGCTTGGACGACATCCTTAGAAGGTGTGTACTGGAACACGAAAGAAATAATATTATGTATGAATCACATTACGAACCTGTAAGAGGACATTTCCAAGCAGACACAACTGTGAAGAAAATTCAACAATCAGGGTTGTGGTGGCCGACACTTCATAGAGACTGTAAATATTTTGTAGGCCAATGTGACAGATGTCAACGGCTGGGTCGACCCCTGCCTAGTACAGAAATTCCCTTCATATCAGTAAACCCAATCTTGACATTTGAAATTTGGGCCATCGACTTCATAGGACCATTTCCCATACCAGCAAAAAGAACAGGTGCAAGGTACATAATAACTCCAGTCGAGTACGTAACCAAATGGGCAGAGGAAGAACCAGTCGATACATGTTCCAGTGAGATAGCAGCCAAATTATCTATGAAAATATCATTACCCAATTTGGATGTTCACTAACCCTAATCAATGACTAGGGAACACACTTTATTAATAAAACTATTAAAACACTAACAGATCAGTTCCAAATCGACCACCATCAGAGTACAGCCTACCACCCTCAGTCGAATGGAGCAATTGAAGTATTTAACAAAACATTAACAAAAGGGATAACAAAAATATGTAACACCGACAAATATGACTGGGATGAAAATATACCCGCAGTACTATGGGCATACAGAACAACATATAAACGTTCAACCGACCAAACACCATTTCGACTAGTTTATGGACAAGAAGCAGTAGTTCCACTACACTTTCGACAACAGACACCTATTATCGCAGAGATCTTACATGTCGATGTCGAACAAGGAAGAAAGGACCGACTACTGCAACTAAGTAAACTTGAAGGACACCGACTAATTGCGTTACAACATCAAGAAATCCAGAAACAACAACAAAAGGCATGGCACGATCGTAACATCAAAAAAAAATCTGTCGGTAGGAGACCTTTCCTTACTATACAATAGTTGGGTAAAAGGAAAACCCAAAAATCTACATACAGAATGGATGGGACCCTATGTTGTCGAGGAGATACATGCTAATGGATCAGTCTGACTAAGGACGTTACAAGGCATAGTATTTCAGAAACTTGTAAATGGTGCATGACTAAAACGGTATAGAAACTAAAAAAATTATATATATATATATATATATATATATATATATATAACGACCATAATGGTTAAACAAAGGCTATAAAAATCTGAAAAATCCAAAAAGCNATCCAAAAAGCAAAATAGAACTAATATACATAAAAGTATGACAGGAAATCACCACTTCGACAACCGACATCACGCCCATCGACATAACACCATCGACCTCTCACATGATCGACATCGACCAATGACCTCGAAAGTCACATCACGCCTTCATGACTACGAGCACCAAAATCAAATCACCATTAACGCAAACTCAAGTGCTTGTGTTGGACAATCACGTCCGCCATTAATACACCCATCGACAGAAACGTCAAACACATCAACTATAAATACTGAACTGCCAAAGGATCATTTACAACATTTCAAACAGAGAGAGCAACTTAGAAACCAGAAAACTGAAATCCAAGAATACCGAAGTAAAGTCGACCAGCGAACTAACAAGATGGCACTAAAACAAACCAGAGCTGTAGCTAAGGCTAAAGAACTACAGACTGCGGAGACACCATTAAATAGGGAGACTAAAAAACATCAAGAATGATAAGGTTTAGGAGAGATCATGGGAGAAACTATGGGCTGAGATTAAAGAATGGGCCTATGTCGACAAAAGGCCTACACAAGCTGCAGAGAAAATAAATCACAGTACTATTGTGAATTACATAAACACACCGCTCATGGCCAGTTTTGGAGGCACAAAGGAAACAACGGTGAAATTCATCATAAGTTAATACCACAATGACAAATTTTACTTCGACAAACCAGTCGAGATCTCCGGGGAAGTAATCTACAAATTGACTGGTTTATCAAACCAAGGTGACCCTGTACCAGTCGGCATAAAATAAGGACTAGTAGAGGAACTAACTGGATCAACATCAGGAAAGAACTCCAAAGGGCTAATGATTAGCCAAATACAAGCATGAACGCCACAAATTATGGCTAAAATCATAGCCACTGGGCTTACACCGACAGGTCGAGGAAGCGACCTCAAACTAGATATGTTGGAGGCAGTGGATACCATTTTCGACACAGGAAAAATATATAGATGGGTTGAGTACGTCGTCGACATGCTCAAAGGCATCTGTGAAAAATGCCAGTAGTCAGGAGGGATTATAAGGTTCCCATCTCTTATGATATGGATAGTCATGTACTCCTTGTGCCCTGTCGGAGACAAGCATTTTCAAGAACCCACAAAATTCCATATGTGGAGATTCAAACCATTTTCCCAAAATGGAACAATGAAGGAACTAGAAAAAGGCAAAGTGTTGTTAGAAAACTGGTTCCAGCAGTTGAAAGTCCAAACGACCAGATGGAGGGTGCCCTAGAACATCCGATGAAGTTTTCCCAAAACTACCCACATCCAATTAGAACTCGACCATACCGCGGTATGGTATATGCAGGGTGCCAAGGCAAAGGAAAAAACTCTCGACTACTACTCGACAGTCGAAGAGATTTTCCAGGAGCTAGGTCGATAGTTGGGTACAAAATTGTCGATACCAACAAGGGCCAAAGAGATAGACCTATCAATAGAAGAGCCACTGACAGACTAAGAAAAATAAGAAGATTATCAGCTCAGTTTATACATCAGCACATTTGTGTCGGAGGAGAACCCGACAGAAGACATCGTTCGACTACAAATTATAATCAAACCACCAATAGCACAAAGGGAAGAGACACAAACAAAACAGCAAGTAACCAATCCAGCTGAAGAAAGCCTCGTCTTGACTCAAGACCAAGGGGGAGAGATAGATACTGAAAACCCTGAGTATGTTGTTACCAAAGAAAACATACACAAATTGTCGAAGGAGATAGAAGCCTAAAGAAAAAGAAAAAGAACTTAGGAACAGGAGTAGGGGAAGGGTAAGTGCAAGCTTATCATTGCATATTCCTCGGAAGATGAGAAAGAACTAGCAGCTACGGCCTACGACATTATAGAAGATGTCGTAGCAAACAAAGTTCTGGTGGAAACCTAGTTCCAGAGATTCGTCGAAGCAAGGGCACAACAAGGTCGACCGAAGAAGGTGAAAAGCACAAATACCTCAACTGCTGAAAATGTTGTCAATCTCGTATCTACACCTCCACCCCCATCTCCGACCAAAAATACAAGAAGCACTGCCAGAACCTCCTTCCATAAGCCCAATCGACATATGCAATAATGCTATGCCGGAAACCTTGAAGGAGAGGTTCGACGAAGACATAGACTTCCAGGCATATATTGAAAAACTGCTTGGGCTACTCACCTCGGTATAAAATCTCACCACCAAATGGCCCTTATTCAAAGTTGGTGGATCGGGACTACCCATTCCTCAACCTAGACAAGTACCCCAGAGGCCGAGGATTGTGGCAGTCATAAGTTCGACATTTCAAAGAAACCCTAACAACCAAGCTGAAGTTGTCGCAAGTCAGACTACATCCCTCATTTCGACTGAACCCAAACCCAACCCACCAGCCAATGAACCGATAGGAGATGAGGAAGGAGAGAACATGGATGAGACAAATCAAGAAATCGAAGAATTGTTCTTCAAACTTCAAGAAGGTTCACCTCCACAGATCCACGACTCGACATCCGACCACATCTCCACCAACCCAATCACACCTGACCATTCACCATCGCCATCACCACCACCTCCCAACCCAGAAAATATAATCAAACCAGCTGCACCTGAACCAACTCCGTCGCAACCATTACTGCCAACAACTTTTGCATCTAGACCCTCATTGCAAAGCCAACCAGATGCATAACTGGCTGCAGCACTCATCCAACCGACCCAACTAGAAATACCCTCAAGCACTGCTAGCCAGCAACCAGACAACCCAATTCTGACTCTTACAGGTACATAGGTGCCAAAGCAAGCGGAGCAACAAAAGCACAAAATAAATAAAGATAAAAATAAGAAGGACCATCAAATCCAGACGAAAATGGTCCACATCAGTCAACTTAGGTCGACCATTGCAGTCGATGCAACCAAGTTGAGGGATGGAGAGTTAGGGAAACTCCTGGAAACACTGGCGATTGAAGCAAGAACAAGGAGCCAGAACATACGTAAGGAGCTTGACGAAAATGAAAAAGAACAAGTTGAGTTCCTCAACAAAGGTAGAAACCTTCTGCAAACTATGCTACCAGGACCGACAGAGGTCGACACCGACAAGCCACTAGAAAAAGCTTATCAGCTGTTTGAGAGCGTGGTGTCGGCACTATAGGAACAGATGCAGAACACAAGAGAGGAACAAAAAGAATAAACAACTCAACTGTTGATGTAGCAACACAACTTTTTCAGAAGCGTACAAGGTACTGCAAGATCACATGGAGGAGTCGGTCATTACAGAAGGAGTACTACGAGACTAGCCTACTTATTATGGGCAAGTCTTTCAACAAAACCCGACAGACCCGACAAGAAATCCAAGCACTTGAGAAGAGAAAAATCACGGAGGAAGCACTCAGAAGCATAATTGAAAATCAAATAGTGCTCGAAACAGCCAAGCTGCAGAAGCTCAAGCAACAAGCACACCAGTGGGTGCAGCAAGAAATCCCAAGTTTAGACAAATTAGACATCATCTGCCCGTAGATGAAACGACTTTTTGAGACAGCAGAGGAAAATGACCAGTTTATGGGTCCCGACATGGAAAGGATAGCAGACCTTTCCATTCAAGAGAAAATGTCGATACTCTCAAGCCTTACTACATTAACCATCAACATCCAAAAAATACTGCAAAGTTGGACGAAATTCCAACATCAACTGGTAGTGACAGCTGAAGCAATTGTCGAAGTCTGTGTACATGAAATACCAACCATCAGACTTCACAGCCCATGAAGGTCAAACACAGAAATAACTACTTAGGACAGGCATTGAAATTTTGGTACCTCCATGTTTCTTCGAGATGAAGAAATGTTTTGTTTGTGGGGGAGATGTTGGAGGAGCAAGTCGATAAGCTGACTAGAATGGAAGCCGACTAGAACGATAGCCGACTAAGTCAACTACCCGACTAATTAGAGATTAGGTCAGCCATATAAGGTCGCATCGGTCGACCGAACCAACAGGTAGTTATTTGCAATTGTTTGTAATTCATATATATTAGGCTGTTGAGCCAGATGAGAACTCGGTTCAGTTCTCTATATTGTATGGACCGGGACCCTTTCACTATAATATAATCTGTTATTCTACTTACTTGTTCTTATCTCTTGTCTCTGTTATGTACGTATGCTTTTAATGTGTATTATTGGTAACCCTATGTGATCTGTGAGATTACAACAAGGTTTCCAAAGTCCTAAGAAAGAAGGAAATCCTTACAGCCTTTAAACCTCTAGAAACCATAAGGCAAAAAATGAGGACTGTTGAAGACAAGACTTATGAACATAAACATAAAGGTGTCTATAGGGTTACATGTTCATGTGGCCTGAACTACATTGGTGAAACCGGTCGGTTGCTCAAGGTTAGATTAAGGGAACATGGGGCCGACATCCGCAACCAACGCATCCGTACCTCTACCCTGGAAGAACACTCGGAGAAGTCTAAACATCATATCTGCCTTGAAGAAACTTTGATGATTGCAAAAGAGAACCACTACAATAAAAGAAGTTTCAGAGAAGCCCTTGAGATTATCAAACACCCCAACAACCTTAATAGGGACGGTGGTTTCGATATTAGTAAGAGTTGGGTTCCCCTAATTAAGTTTCAAAACAAACCCAGGTTGTCTAGCCAAACTTAAAAACCTTGATAATAAAAATTTGTACCTTAATAAAAAAAACTTTAAAATTGTAAAAAAACTTTAAAAACCTAAAAAACTCTAATATTTTTCAACAAACCTAAAAACTTTGATAATTTAAAAAAAAATTACAAAATAATTAAAAAACCTTAATTAAATTCAAAACTTTTAAATAATTGATAAAAAAAAATTAAAATTTTTTTTTTGTAATATATTATAATAAAAAAACTTGTAAATATTTAATAAAATTTTTAATTATATTATAAAACTATAATACTTATTATTAAAAATTCTAAAATTCTGATACTTTTTAATTAAAAATTATAATATCTTATAAAAAAAAATTTAAAATTTTTGTAAAAAATATTTAAATTTTTAAAAAAATATCTTTAATATTATCAAATTTTTTTTTTTTTTAAATATCTTTAATATTATCAAAAAATTATTTTTTTTAAAATATCTTTAATATTATAAAAAAATTTAACATAATTTTATCAAAAAATTTTAACAAAATCTTATCAAAAATTTTACCTAACCTAGAAATAGTCAGCTAGTTACAATTAAAACTTAAAAACCCTTATTTATTACTCTGGAACTGCAACTATTCTACTTGACTTCTTGTCCTGATGATGGTTCCTGATTCAGAATCGAAACGTCAACTTACAAAATGATTACTGCGAAATTTTCAGGAAAACCCTACATTAACCTTCCTCACCGCATAAACTTACAAACTGAAATATTCATTCTATTCTTCATAGATGGGTTCAATGAGAAAGGAAATTTAAGAACCCGCCCTTGTTTACTTTCTATCAAATTTGGAAAATGAGGAACAATTGTATTTTCAAGGATGCTATGCCTTTAGTTTTTCTTACTTGGACTAGAATTATTGTTGATGTGTTTGAATGTAATAGTGGAGTTTATCACAGATCTTCTAAAGTTTTAGTGGTTCCTGCTATATCAATGGACATTCCTAGTGGATTCTTTGATGGTGCTCATAGGAATGGATAGTGTGGTGGAAGGATGGTTCTTAGAGTGAGAAAGGATCACTTTATTGAGCTCAAGTTGGGGATTAGAAAGGGTACAAATATGGTTGTTGAGCTTATTTCTAGATGTTTTTGGTAATTCAAAAGTCATCATTAATTGGGGAAACAATATTAGTAACTTGCAAATTCTTGGTTTATATCGATGGATGCAGAGAACCATAGTTATTATGAAATAGTTTCACTCCCTATCTGTCAAGCATATTTACAAGATTTTCAACATGGAAGCTGATGCATTATCAAAACAAGTTGTGGGGGAGATGATGGGATCCATTTTGTTTATGGAATTCCTGGATGGCAGGTTGATAGATGATGGATATTATTCCTTCTTTTAGTTGATGTTTGTGAATTAGTTTCAGACATGTCTACTTGAATACATTTTATTCTTTGCTCTGATTTTTGAGTAAGTGTTTTTTGAACTGATTGTGTTTTGGAGGTGGTTGAGTTGTTTGCTCCATTCTTTGTAATCTTGATAGTGTGATTTATTTTATGACCACTTTTGGGTAATAGAAAGTTTAGTTTTGAAAGTTGTTCATAGTAGAGAGGGGTTTAAAGGAAAGCAAAGAAGCAAGGAGTGGTTCTATGTAACTTTGAATCTTTTTGAACAACAAGTTACATGCTTTTTTTCATCTAAAAAAATTCTTTAAACTAATTTTCCAAAACAAAATATGCACTATTTATATTTATGTTCTTTTTAAAGTGTGAACACATAATTTCTTTCATTTTCCATCTTTTCTTTTAAGTTTAATATTGTTTTTAAAATTAAATTTTAAATTATAAAAATATTAATAAACATAATTATAGTTTAATAATTTTTAAAATAAAAAATATAATAATTTTTTTAATTATTTACTACATTATAATAATAAATTATTAATAAAAAATTGAATTGTGAAATATTAAATTATTATTATATTATTTACTGCATTACAAGTTAATAAATAATATTTCATTTTATTATAAAATAATAATATAAATATTATAATAATATTAAATAATGATAATGTAAAAAACAATTTAGATTTTCATTTTCATATTTGAATTTGTTATTTTGAAAAATACTTTGGGTTTTGGATTATGGATTATTATTTATCGAAGAATAATTTATTTCATTAATATTTGTAATTATGATTTAATTGATTTTTATTTGTAATTTACGTTTCAAATTTAAATCTGAATTTTTTATAATGAGAAATTGTATTGATTGCATTCTTGAATTTGATATTTTAAAATAATTAGTATTTTAAAAAATGGTTAGTATATTAGTAATATTAAATATTGATGTCAATTGATTATGAGATCTTAAGAAGGGTATTACTTGGTTTGTTTTAAGATTTTGTTCCTATGTCCAAAAAGCTTGACGAGAAGCTTTCCAAGCTCACTATAGTTTTGGCAAGTTGGGAGGTTAAAAAGTTTTGTATTGTATCAAATACTATGAAACTCATATCTAGTGTGGGTGTAAGCAAGACACTCTAAGAGAAAGTGATTTTCATCCTCAACGCTCATAGACTCACAAAGATGGCAAACCCTTTCCTCCCACAAAGTCTTAGAAATAGATCAACACACTGTTTCGCTATGGAGCCCATGAGAGTTTGTTATAATCTTGGCTATATTAATTTTCTTCTTTGAACTAGTTACTACTGGGAGGTACTTGAGCTTCCAAATTAGGGTTAATGACCTCCTTATAGTATCTTAATTTTCTCTTAATTGCTAAATTTTCCTCACACCACAATTTCTATTTAAACTTAAAAGTAATAATATTTTTGACATTATTGATAGTCTACAAAGTGCCATTTTCATTAATACATCCAATTCAACAAACTCACATCTATTTATTTATATTGTAATTTATATTATTTTTTGAAATCTAAATATATTTAACTTATTTAGGTTCACGTACTTTATACTATTATTTTCAGAAGTTTGCAATTTCATAGTTTTTGAAATTTTTAAATATTAACATTTAATATGCAATTTCACAGTTTTAAAGATTTTTAGATATCGACATTTAATATATATTGGTATGGATATAAATCACGTTATACTAATATAATATTTTTTATTAATTTATATAAAACTTTCCTTAGATTTTGTTTTTCTTTTTAAATTAATTTCGAATAGTTTATTTATTTATTTTAAATAAAAATCCTAAGTTGCACGCAACTCTTGTTTTAAGCATGGTATCATCATGCGTGTGTGTGTGTATCAAGATTGTACTTCTCATTGTTATTCTCATTAACATGGATTCCAACAACAAGATTGGGATCCATGTTGATTAGCATTTACCAATTTGAATTATGGATCAGACAAGCATGCAGAATGAATCGACTATGACAACTTTGAAGAAAATAGAATAGAAAGTGGCTTTGGATAACCATTGGGTGATTCATAATCAATGTTTATTTTTTTAAATATGGTAAAACCGATCATAACTTAGTCTTCAAATTGACAATGATGATAATCATCGTTGGTTACTATCCGTAAATTCTAGTTGACGCATCACTATTATTCAAAGAAAATCACATCACTATTATTACAAAAGAACCATGTCTCTTGAAATAACTTCCCAATGGCATGTACACGGGCGTACCTCCATTTTTACCAGATTCCTTTGGGTCTTGCATTGTTACCCAACTTCCTTATGTTTAAGGAAGACAAGCTCTTAGCCAATCAAAATGAGTTTTACGTCTTACTCTAGGACCATACCCAATGTATACCCTACATATAGTGAAGTCAATATATATATATATATATATATATATATATATATATATANGAATCTAGGTGCTACAAGGTATGGGGGTGTTTGCAGGAATGAGGACAGAGCTATAATGAAAGTTTGTTTTGGTCACATAGGTTACGATATGAACAATTCTACAGAACTGGAAGGCTTATTATAGGGGGTCAAGCTCACAGTGGAGGAAGGTTGGATTCCAACCATTACAGAAGGGGAATCCAACATCATAATCTAGATGGAAAAACAGTTAGAAAATGGGAATTCCATAGAGAAAACTTCATCCAGTTGGAGACTTTCAGGCTGGATGGATTCCTTGAGGACCCTCATCTCTTCTCAAAATACAGTCTCCTTCAGCCACGTCAAACGGGACACCAACAAGGTGGCTGATCTCCTTTCAAACCTCGATGCAGAAGGGAGTAGGGATTGCATGTCGAGCACGTTAGATGCATTTAGGAATGAGATATGGGTCTCTCAATGCCACCATTTGGTTGTCCTGGATATCGAGCTGAATCGACATATGGAAGGCTGCAGTCAGGAAGGCCATGATAACGACTGGTGGCAGGAGGAGATCCCAGTAGTGTTGTCATCCCACCAAATCTAGTTATGAAGAACATAATGAGTAGTGCATGCCCCATTATAGAAGATGATATCAAAAGGTACAGGAATAAGAGAGGAAAGGGACGGAGATCGATTACGCACCAACATCTAGATTTGGCAATAGATTGAGGAATGATGTTAAGGTGTGTGAATGGTACGTCGATGAGTGATGGAAAGTATTGGCAGGAGGAGGTAAAGTACAGATAGGCTATGGCAATTTCAGATCCCTCAACCCTATATCAGCGAGATTTTTGTAGCCTTTCCACCCATCCTCTTGGTGAAATTTTTGTTTGTTCTACTAGTGTTGAAGGTAAGTCATCCGGAAAGGTGCTCAGATGCATCCTTTCTCTCATTTCATAGTCTGTTGGTGGGAATATTCCTGTGTATCCTCCCAGAATGGCTCTGAAGCGGTCCTTGAATGTGGAAACGGGGATGGGATTGGGCACTGTGGGGTAGTGTGAGAAGTGTAAATGGAGGGCGAGGAAACAGGGCCATGGGGGTCTAATAATGCGTGCCCAAGTGCATTCCCATGAGGTGAACTCCTTATTTAAGGACAACATCCCTTTGGTGACCCGTAGGGATATTGAGACTGTGGAGAAACTCTTATGGGCAGAGGTTCAGTCAATTCCAATTGAGGAGATCTGAATGGAGGTGGAGGAGTCGGCCGTAGACCTTAGAACCATTGCGAGCAAAGAAGAAACATATGACATAATGTTAATGTTATATGAGGTAATGAAAAATATAATTTTGCATGTGTCCATGGAGGGGGATTCCAAGAGGAAGGGAGATGAGGAAGTGACCCGAGAATGGAAGGATCACAACGCTGACTGTCGACTGATGAGTCGTAAGGTGGATCTGATTTTGTCTCATATGGGGATCCAATTCTTTAACCCGGGAATGTCGAATGTGGAGGTTGGAGGCTCCAGTTTGAAGTCGGGCCAGAAAAGGGACTTGAAGCAGACTATCTCCGAAGCGGCGAAGCTGATAGAGAGCACTAAATTGACTGATGCAGAAAGAAACGGTCTGGGAAGCCACTCCAAGAGCCTGGTTTGACTTATAGATCATGTTATTTTCTAGTCTTTTATAGTATTAGTATCATAGCTCATTGAAGAACTAAGGATAGACAAACTTTTCTTTTTTGGGAGGTTGGTCAGACTAAAGTGATATTTTTGAAAATCATTGTAATGATGGTGAAGACTATTGGTGAAACTAGTTTACTCTGAAAAAGAGCGATATGTATATGGTTTGGATTTGTAGTAATATAATGATTTTATTTACAAATATGTGTGTGTGTGAGTAAAAATTGACTTCACTATATGTAGGGTAGACATTGGTTATATCCCATCAATCCTACACAATCTCGTCTACACGCATATTGAATTCAGTGATTTTGATACAAATCCCAAGAAAGAGACATTCGAAAAGTGGAATATTATACTTACCAAGCATTAGAATATTTAAGAAGTAGTTATCTTTTGATACTAAATAAAGGTGTAGTCTAAATATTCTACCTTTTCAACCTTTGCCGAGTATATTTTGATTGAAGTCTAGCTGAAAATCTGTAAAAAAAAGTATTAGAATCACATATATTAGTTATGGAAATTGCATAATTGGGGTGTCATGGGGGTATCTAAGGATGCTAAATCTATTTATGGATTAAAAAACACAATTTGAACACTTCCAAATTTAGATTTTACAAAAAAAAATTACATGATTCCGATCAAAATCCATTTGAAAATCCAAAACGTAGAATAAATAGATTTCTTTGTAAATAAAAGGGTTAGAGACAATAAAAGTTAATCATCCTCTTTTTGGATATTTCTATTTAAAGAAATATCTTACTATGTTAAAATATATTTGGGAATTTAATGGAATTCCTTTAATCCAGGGGAATTTTAAGGATCCATAATTTTCCGAAGTATAGAAACAATGGTGAATCTTACTACTTCTTAAATTTCCAACCATAAAATGTTCAATGATAATTTTTTAAAAAGATTCAAAGTTTTAAGGGGTTTATATAGTTTATGGACAATTTTGGCTATTTTTAGAGTACATTTTTTTTAATGTAATTTTGCAAATCAATTTAGGAAAAAATGGAAATTGAGGAATCTTTCTTTGGAAAAAAGGTAAAAAAATTAAACCAAGGACTAAACGACGCCCCTAAAATTTCCTCTACTTTAATTTTATGCACTATTTATGTTTACATATATCAATTTGGTGTCAAAGCCATCTTTTGCAGCTACATAAAGAAATATTCTCCCTTCTTATTTAGGTATCAAGCACCTTAGTAGGGATTCATTCCCTTCTTCTATAGGCTTCTTCCACCTAACATGGATCCTCTCCCTCTCTATTAGGGAATGCTTATTTATTACAACGATATTTCAAATATAGTACTTTGGAGTGTGACCTCCCACCCAAGTATAAGATTGGCATTGCATTCAATTATTTTAATTTTTCAAACCCATACTCAAATTTTTTTCACAAGGTAATAGAAGTACATATAGATACACAACTACCTCTCTCTGACATTATCATCACACACTTCTTAGGTTATTCCATAACCTTAATTAAAAAATTCAGGGATTCTCCCAATAACTCCAGTCATGAGGATACCTCCCTTGCAAAAGCATAGATGCAATTTTCCAACAACATTAATAAACTACTCAACATCATAATAAAATTTTAAAGGATCAAAACTAGATGATATGTGATCTACCTATATATATATAGAAGATTTGATGCTCAACAAGACCATGTTTTATCCAACCTCTAGACTATGTTGGGACCCTACATTTCCCTTTCCATAATTTTCTAGTGTTTTTTATGGATATCAAGTCAAGGCTTGGATACATATATTCTCTTGATATTTCTAGCATCATACCATGTTGCTAGAAAGAGACAAAGTCACCTAGGAAAAATTCCATCTACAAGGATGAGCTCCCCAATTGTGGGATCATGCCAAACATATGAGTGACACTACAAAATCTATTTGCATAAAACTCAATGAGCAAAAGGTTAGTCCACCCTCCATAGTTCCAACAATACATGGTACTAGTTTTGAACTATGATTCGAGAGAGTTTCTATTTAATGGGCTATGTCAAGAGCATCTAGGCATGTTTCCTTCATCTCTGTCAACTTTTCACTCAAACAATTCAGCAAATCATTGAAATGTTTTGCAAATTCTAGGTGTAACTATCTAATTTAAATCTAGAATAGGTATTGTTGATTAAATTTAATTCTAGTTTACTTCCTACTCTTTGTCATGAATTTGATTTGGTTCATAGCTCTAGTCTTTCATTGTCTTTTCAACATGCTTTGACTATTGAAAATAAACTATGGAAATGTCCAATACCTTTTCGTTCTCTTCCTTGTCTCCCCCCTTCAAAACATAACTCTCTGTTTTAGATCCATAATAGGTACTAATGATTGAATTTAATTCAATTTTACTTCATTTTATCTATCATGAAGTTTCTTAAGTGGATAGCTCTTATCTTTCAATGGATTTTCAACAAGATTTAGTTGTTGAAAAGAAGCTAAGGAAATACCCACCTCCATTTTGTTCTCCATCTTGGTTCCCCCGTTCACAACAAATCCCAATAGAGTGACGTTGGAGGAGTGGAAGATTACAATTACTAAGAATTAGAATATTTTATAAGTAGTTAGGTTTTAATATTAAACAAAAGGGTTGACGCTATCAAAGTTAATCGTCCCCATTTTGGAATTATCTATATAAAAACATTTTCTTACTATGTAAAGAAGTATTTGGGAAATCAATAGAAGTAATTTAATTTTATGCACTATTTATTTTTACATATCAATTTGGTATAAAATTTATATTATGCATATACATAAATGGAATTTACTATGTCGAGATCAATTGGGCATGTTGACTTCAACGTACTCTGTCAATTTTTCACTGAAATAGTTTAGAAATACATTGTAATCTTCTACAAATTCTAGGAGAAACTCTCTGTTTTAGATCTAAAGAAAGTACTGTGAAAATATGATCCACAACAAGATATAGGAACTAAGGGAATCCTCACAATTTAATATTACTCACAAAATATGCAGAAAACAGTAGAAAGAGTGAAATTAACAGATAGAAATGTTGTCAATAATAGAGTTTATTATGACTGTCCAACATGTAAATATGTACGGAAAATGTTTATATTAAAATATGGAGAAATAATTAGCCTTTGGAGGTAATTTGGATGCATACATGTGGCAAGATTAGATTTGGCCTCAAAACCCCCCTAGGTGGATCAATGAGCTCCCAAACCACCTCAAACGGTCACAAATGCTAGTGTGAACATGAATGGAGCATGATAGGACATAAATGAGGTTAGGATAGGCATGTTGGAGTGCATGGGTGAGTGGGAGTCTCTCTAGTCAGCAATAAATGGTCCAGAAGAGTAAAAACCACCCAAATACATGCATGGGCACCTCTAGTCAACCAATTTCCATGATTTAAGGGATGGGGAGCACACCGGGTCCGGATTTTGATCATTTTCCATGCCTTATATCTTTTTATATGATCTTTGTGACATTCTCCTACCTCTCATTTTGTATAACTTTAATTTAAACATTGACCCAAATCGAAATTCTAAAGGCCCAAAACTTGTCTTTAACAATTCTCTTGATTTTAATTAAGTTTTGAGAGTTTTTAATGAAAAATATCACTCATAATAATACTATGAATTATTGTACTAATTCTACAGCACTAGGATGATAAGAGTGTGAACATTTCAATGATAATCCCTTTATGTGAATCTTCATGAAAAACCAGAAATGAAAATCAAATTTGGAATTTTGTACTTTCGGTACCTGTTCAAGTACCTGATCCGATACTCAATTCGGTACCCAAATTTTTAGCAGTAAATATTTATGAACTTCCATATTGTGCCTTGGTCTGTGTGAAATTGGGATCATATATCTCTGAATGGTCTAATGGGTTTGAAGACAAACTATCTAGATACAAAATTCATAAATATTTTCTCCAAATTCATAACCACCATAGAGATATCAAAGGGGAATTTTTCCAAGTTTTGCCAAATTGCGTTTTCTGGGTTGGTTGTTTCGGAACGAATTATGAAATTGGGGAAATTTGTTTTAGGTTTTTCAGACTTAATGTAAGTGTATAAATGGTAGGAAAAAGTTGATTTCTCAGGTAAGAGGTAAATGGGATGGGGAATAACAGATAGAGAGAACAAATCATAGAGGATTGTAACCAATTGTTTGCTAATGGAATAAAACAAGAAGCATTTCTTCTTTTAGTTTTATGTCTTTGATTAATTCTAAAGTTCATTTATGAGAATTGTTTGATAGTTGGTTATCAATGCAACTTGGATAGGAAGGCCCCTCTGCCCAGGTTTGTAGTGCATACTAAGGCATAATAGAAAGGGTGTTGTAGATTCTTTTTAAAAGCTTTGATTCAATCCTAGCAATTCAATTTCAGTCATGTTTAGAAATCTAAACATGATTCAATTCTAGCAATTTAAAAGATTTGGAGAGTTTAGAAATCTAATCGTTGTTTACAAAACAAGGAGAACTGCTAAAGGCAGCAAGTCTCTGCCTTATGCAATTTTCATAAGGCTGATTGTAAGTAAAGCATTATTGCAATTGCCTGATTATAAGTAAAGCATTATTGGCTGATTGGAAAATTACTTGACCACCTCCAAAATTTTGATTTGAATGCAGATGGTACTTATGTTCCTGGTATTGCTGGTAATTATGTCAATTCAATTGTTGTTGATGGAAATGATCTTGGTTCAACTAGCGCTTGTTGGGATGTTGTTTTTAAGGTTGGTTCAATTTCTCTTGGTATTGTCGGGAATTATGCCTCAACTTATTATGCTTGAAATGAATGAGCAGTTCTCCTGTTTGAAATAATCCTGAGAATTCCCCCTTATGAAATTTTCCCAATTCTATTGTTGATGCGGATGCTGGTAATGCTACTGGTGAGACTGGGAATTCTCCTTCAAATGATCCAAATGCTTCTGCTTTGAACCTGGGTAAACTGGTTATGCTGAGAATTCTCCTGGAACTGATCTTAGTAATACTTAAAATTCTAATGTTAGTTCAATTGGTACTGCATATAGACAATGACCCTTAGGGACATCTGGACCCTCCTCCAATTGCAACCTACTAATGCAAGAACATCAAGTTTTCTTTAAATTTCAAAATTAAATTTTTTATTGTAATGAATTAGTCAACGGGAGGAGTCAAATGCCTTCTAACCTCTCCTAGCTATGTAGTAGTTAGCTTTTCTTATATCAGAATATAGTTAGAAATGTAGGCATATATTTGATTTCTTCTAATAATGGAAGACCTGAAATCATCATTTGAGGATCATAATCGATCTCCCTTATTTTGTATTTAAACATCATGATTAGCTTGTAATCGATGGAAATGAGAGTAGTAAGATTTGAATGAAATTGAGTGAGTTTGCAGTCAAATTTCAATTTTTCGCTCTCCTATTTCCAAGTGTTTCATTGTTAATTGATCTACTCAAGAATGTTTATGCATGTCTGCATAATAATTCCTTTAAGAACTCACCATTATAAGGATTGCAACTTTGAGTCCAATAGAGTCTATTCATAGTTATCTATTTTAGTTACATTAGATTTGCATTCTATTGGAAATAGTCCATTGGGACAGAGAACTTGGTATATTAAAATGCCAGTGAATTTTTGTAAGAATGATCTGATATACACCAGTGGGTTTGGTCCATTGGATTTGTAAAATTGTTTTTTATTTTGGCATCCCTATGAAGTTTGAAAATCCGATCCGGTAATCTATCAGGTAATTGATATCAGGTTATTTTCCTTAGTTTATTAGGTACCCACCATCCATTGAGTTCATGATTTATTGGAACTACAACTCTATTGGCATCAAAGTTAGTCCATTGGAGATCGAGTTATTAGATATTGGATATCAAGATCATGATCCATAATAGGATCAAGTTATTAGAAGCATCGAATATCGGGATCATGAGTCATCTGAAGTGATAGTTAACGAGCTTATTGGATGTTGTGTTGATGGTCTGTCGGGTTATCAAAATAGGTGTTGTCACCTTGGGAATTCGCCCCTTCATCTTATGCTGGAAATTCTCTTTTTCCTAGAACCCTCAGCCTTTATCCCTCTCTGGTACACTTTTCATATCAACTGCATGCATATTTCACAATTGTTCCACATAATTTGACAATTGTGATCCCGTGTCAACATGTGTAAGTTTTCCCGGAAGTTAATCTCTGCTATCTAGACTAAAACAAAAACCTATTAATTATGACTACGTGAATCCATTAAATAAATTATCAAAGCATTGAATTCTAGAACACAAACCTATTAATGATGACTACGAGAATCCATTAAATAACTTATCAAAGCATTGAAATTGGTTCAACCTTGGTGTTACCGGAAAGCTACCGAGCTCAATATCTGAGCCTTTTCATGCTATGATCTTTATCCCTCTCACATACACGTTCCATGCATATTTCACAAATGTTCCACATAATTTGACACTTGTGATCCTGTATCAACACGTGTATTTTTTTCGGGAAACCTATTAATGATGACTACGAGAATCCATAAATTGACAATGGAATTATAAATCATCATAAGTTGAACTTAATGTTCTCAGTTTAAGTTCTTAAAAAACAATAAATAACATATCCCTACACTATCCTCAATGCTGAGAAAGTAAATCATGTGTACAACTGGCACACTTGCTAGAACCATCAATGCACTCAACCCTATTCGCATTGCACTGAAAAACAAGATTGACTATTAAAATTAGTATTATTAAGATTAATTTCACTTTCCAGAACCATCAATGCACTCTACCCTATTCCCATTGCACAGAAAAATAAGATTGACTATTAAAATTAGCATGATTAAGATTAATTTTAATCATAGTAATTATTTTTGAAATGTATTTAAAATATTAATATATTTAAGTGCATTAAAAATAAATACACATACTGTTTTTTTAACTTGCTATTACCAGTGCGCTATATATTATAAGGCACATCGATGTGCTTTTATGCCAAAACACATGTAGGAATTTAATAGAAAATGCAAATGCAAATCTACACAAGTAAAATCTTGGGGAAAATCTTTGGAGGTGATTTTTTAGTTTGTATAATTATTTACCACACCACTGTATTTAATATATTTAGGTGCATTGGTGCATGAAAAAACTAATACAACGTAATGGTGCATTAAAAAAAAATACAACGCACTAATAACTTTGAAACTTCCTATTTGGTTTGAATTTTTCTACACTTTCCAAACTTCTTTTTAAGAATTTGTTGATGTATTGATTATAGTTTTGGCTCAAATTCAATGAAGACAAATTTAGAATAACAAATGGTCGATTCTTTGGATCCCGACTCATTCTATATCATTACAAATTCTTGAAGTTCTTCCCCACCATTTGCACTAAATCCATATTTTATTTATGATAGATTTATCTATTTGAATTATGTTAGTGATGGGGTGAGTCCCATCCTAGAACAGGTATGCATTTGGATCCTTGCAAACAAACGCTTTGTTCACCTTCCATTTTACACATTTCACTTGTGTGTTAAATGCACCTACACCACAACACGCAGACCTTGTCTCCCCAAATCCTACACCCAATACCAAACATTCGCTATGTCAACAACAAAATTCTTCATAGCTTTGTTGCATAGAAATTTTTTTAACGTACTGTAGGCTTCACCATTTTCAATTACAAAGAGAATAAAGTTATAAGAATTGGGCTGCAAGATGATTGCTCATTTTAGCTTCTGCATCGCATGTTTAAGCAGCTTTTTCATACCAACGTTATATTCCTTAGCCAATTTATTTTCTATATTCAGACATTTTCCATTGGATGTATTATACCCAAGAATGAGATTGACTATTAAAATTAGTATGATTAAATGTACTAGGCACAACTATGATTCTGATTAAGATTGACTTTACAGAATCTATGATTATGATTAAATCTACCAGCATTTCGCCAGCTATCATCCCAGCTTGTTCCAGCTTACCTTCATTCGGTTAGAGATCAATATCTATATCCAAACACATATGCAAAAAAAGTAGTTCTAATCCTTGGTTTAGAGTGAAAAAGGGAGTCAAAATCCCCGGTGTCTGGATACCAGTGACAGTCTGACGAATAAGAGAAAAACATGGCAGCTACCTGGTGCGATAGAATGTCTTCTTGGTACTCTTGTTTAAATTATGATAGTACTAAAGTGATTTATGCCCCTTTTATCCATTTTGGTGCTCTTGTTTGGCAAAGAATCCTCATTATAAATCCCCAATTCACTAACTCATCGATGTACTTGCAATGTTGGAGACGGGATCTCTGTGTTAGCACTCTATTTGCAACAATTGATTTATGGGCCTGACAGAGCTCTAAAAGGGTCATATTCATTTGAAAATTATGTGAGCACCCTTTATATTATCAAAGGCACATTTTCCATGTTATGAGACCGTCAAATAATGAAGAGAGCTCAATCTAAGGTGGTAGATTCCTCTGGAGGCGAAGACTTGCAGACGCGACAATGATAGAGAAAGGCGTTGTAGACCAATGATTCGGGAGCACAAGGTAGAAGAGCCACGATAGAGCGTGTTTCTGGCCAAAAGACACGAGAGAATGGTCAAAGTTTGGCATTTGTAGAGTCTGCTAAAAATGGCAAACAATGAAGGGACAAGATCAAGGCTAAGCCCGATCGACAACCCAAAACAGTTTCGCTAAGCAAACATGCTCGATAGAAGGAACTTTCCCAAATCATGAAATAGGTTAAAGGGCAGAAGTATCTGACGGCAGGGATGAAAGCATAAGTGGATCTATGGTCCTAGCTAATTTCGCAAGCCAAACTTGTGTGGAGGAAGTCTGGATTCCAAATTGCGAAAAGTGGTCTCGGCTGCAAATATTCAACGGTCACTACAAGAGCGGAGGTAGATCTACGGCTGTGGCTCTTTTCATGATCTGAACTAGCACAAAAAATGTCAGGATCCTGATTCATGAAGAGGTGATAGGACCCACTCAGATCAATGGTTGCATGGGAAGGTCATTCTAAATCAATGGGTAAGAACATGCCATGATCTAAAGCTGCTCATTGTATCAAGAGAAGAGAATTTGGTGGTAGAAGTAAAGAAATGTGGACAACGGATGTGGAAGACGCCCAAATCGGAGGGATGAAAAGGCCTCAAGGCTATAGGTATCACATCCAGCACAGAGATGACAGTGGAAGAGACGTTCCCACACACGATCTTCCCCCCCAGTGGATTATTTGATTCCCCGATGCCATTCGCAATGAGCCTGAGGCGAAGATCATGACCAATGACACTTACTTCCCCGACTCCACAGGTCAAGCACATGGCTCATGTAGAAAAAATAGTAGGGAAGCAGGTAGTTCAGGTTTTTGAAATGACGAATATGACATCTATGCAAAGTGAAGCAACGCTGTGAACTGAATCAGCTCAATGCCACCATCACAGCAGATGAAAAGGAAAGAAAGGTCAGATCCAAATGCTTTAAACTAGATGGGTAGCCACGTGGGAAAGTGATTAAAGTCTTATCCATATCAGATAAGATAATTGAACATTAGAGGAGAAGATCCCTGACCTAGCATTATACATGTTATTGTCATGACGACCGGTATTCAAGAGTATAGCCTTCTCCATGTCATTTCGGCTAGCCCTATATAGTGTCATCCTCCGAAGTTGTTGAAGTAGGGAAGTGCACAGATGGTGGGGGATAGAGGTTGAATTACAAGAAGTGTTGAGTTCTTTCACAGATACCCATGGCTATGTGGTTTGAGAAGTTAGTTCGACAAGGGGTACTAATGGTTGGCGAACATAAAATTGTGTTTCTTCATCATCCTGGTTGTCTACACCAAGAAATCGCTAACCACCGAGGAACAAATGTTAAATACCTAGAGGGATTCACCTATTTCCACACAACCATACCTTCAAATGTGTTGTGTGGGGGTTTTTACATCCCATGGACATCCCTCTGACACCTCCAGTTGCAGTCATGGCCTTCGAAGTCCTGGCACATAATGGTGGTTGCGTTGTTGGAGCAAATGCTTGGTCTGGGATAGTAGAGGTCCGAAGCCTTCATCATTTCCCCTCTAATATCCACTTAACAACTTTGTCATGGGTGAGGAGGAGGTCAGACACATGCCCAGTTATGTGGACGACGAGAAAACCCTCCTCGTAGAAAAGAGAGAGAAGTACACGAATGATAAACCTCTTAAGAGGTTTATCATCATCTAATGGATGGCTACCCTTTTTTCATTTCCTCCCTATAACAGTGTTACCAGATGAAGGAGGGGCTGGGAAAAAGGTTGAGCATTGGAATAGGGATTTTCTTGTCAGCCTTTAAGCACCATGGTCTGAAGGAAGTAGGCTGGTCAAAGGAGGCAGAAAAGCACGTCAAAGAGCAGTCTAAGTCAGCAACAGATCACCAGCAAGCAAAGAAAACTCTGCACTGTCATTCTGAATTACCATGTGTGGAAGCCCCATAATGTTTGTTTGTATTTGTAAATCACGGCGATAGTTCCACTCTCTAGACTATTAATGTTTGATTGCGAATGGAAACAGTTTTAAGGTTGTTTTGGAGAGTAATCTCAGCACTGAAATAGTATAAATACACTCCCGATAGAGGGAGAAAAGGGTTGGTTGGGAAACTTTCAAAGGATGAGGCTCTCCATTGTAATTCGTCTCTAATTTCCATGTTATGAATAAATTTGCAGAGGAAGGATTGTCTTTCAAGGTAGAGATTCCTATGTTGTTGCTTCTTTCAATATGTAATCTCTTTACGTGAAATGTTCATCTCATTTTCATTCCATTTTGTTAATTTTTTTCATGTCTGAAATGAGTGTATAACAGTTTGGAATTCATACATAATATGCTCCGTCTGTTGTTTCAGATATCCATTTAAGTTTTCTTCTAAAGTTACGTAGAATTCATCTTGTTGGTGCTCTGCATGGTGGATTGTTCCCTCTCATATACTAATCACCCGCTAAATATCTCCTAATTTCAAGATCGACGGCTATCTTGCCTCCGTTTGTAAATTTATGCCATTCTTTACCTCCTGCAATATGTTCCCTATCCGGACCTTCGACTCCATTTCCCAACGGTTCCTTACTTTGATAGTCCCACCTAAATCTTACATTAATGCACCCACCCCATTCAAGAGGCTGGCTTCCTGACCGTTCTTGATCGAATATCCTACGTGAAGTAAACTTGAAAATAAGCGAGAGATCCCTCTTTGACTGTGTAGGGCCAGAGGCGCAGTCTAAAGTGGTTTTGTTGTTTCCCGAGAGAGAACCCTTTTTCTGCCCAACCTATGGGCTCAATCCCAACGCTAACACTTTGTTGGAAAACTGCTCCTAGTAATAAATGCTATAATATATATATCTCTACAGTGTACAATGTCCTACCCGGCCTGGCACTAGGACTATGCTAGATACTCAATATGTGATGGAGGATAGCTTCACAGACTTCTGAATCACTTACATAATCAACTGGATCAAGATCATATGCATAAACTGCTTAAGAAACTGCATCTACTGACTCTTTAGCTTCACTGACTGGATCAAGATCATAATCAAGGGCATAACCAACTACCTTTACTATCAGTGCTACTTTCTTTGTTGCTGCATCTACCAATGCTGGTGGGTCTGGAACTATAATAGAAACTAGCTCTGCTGATTGTGCTGCTAATGCTACTTAGACTGCTAGTCATAATGTGTTTATGGATATTTTCCTGGTTCTACTGCTTATTCAAATGACTCTGATAATGTCATTCCTTTCACTTCTGATTCAAATTAATCTAGGAAGAATGTTGGTTCTGCTTATGCTTAGTTTATTGCTCCCGGGGATGTTATTCTTGGTCATAATGAGGCTATAAATCCCGTTTATTATGATGGGAATGAAACTGGTATTGGTTATGCCTGGTACGGCTCCAGATTCAATTGATGTTGGTTCAACTGGTTGTGTTGAAAATCCCTTTTCTTGTTTAAATGATCCTGGTTAAACTCATGCCTCTGGTAATTATGGTTATACAGGCATTGATGGGGTTGGGAATCATTCAAATTATCCTGGTTCTACTAGTGATGCTCGAAATCGACGAAGCTGCAACCCGTGGTGGATATAGAACCTATTATGCCTATGAAATAAATGTTGTGGAGGAACTTTTCTTGGCCTCCAGGTGGAGTATAAATTTCATCAAAATTGAGAAAATAAGTTAGACTTGTGGAATCCCAACTTTAGTCTACTTATTCACTTTTTGGCCATGTTGAGGCCATGCACAAACCACATGCAAGCTGAGTTAGAACACATTACAAGATATCCATGTGGCTGTAGGTGGAGTCCATTTATCCATACATTGATAGCTATCATGTATTTCTGTTCTACTTCCGATTTCCCATTGATGGAGGACATTGTTCCATAAGTCCATCATGAACTATGTGACCTCCTCATCGTCTCGTGCATAAGGTAATCTCCATGGCCCATTTCCTGCATTACTATCTTCTGTTATACTTTAGTAGGGGTATAGGAGCATGTGGTTCCTTCCGTGGGTATGTGTGAAGTGCTCATGACTGTGAACATGAATAGGAGTAATTTTAATGCAATTGTGCAGTGCGTGGTATACCCTACAAGCCCATGTAGCTGATATCCACCGGTTTGTCTCTGGCTTGCTCACCTCATCCGCTTTGATGTTTCATCAAATAATTAAATTTTGAAATAATTACATTAAGTTTTCCAGGTTTAGTTTAGAGTTCCCTTTTCTTCTTGTTTTATTAGACTAGAGTTTTGTTTTGGGCAGAGATTTAGTTTTCTGTTTAAGTTGTCAATGTTTTGGTGTTTGTTCAGTTTTCATAAAGTCTTTGCACCTGTAGCATCCTTTAATATAAAGGAATGCACGATCTGTTATTATGTTTAGAGGATTTGAGAGAGAATACATGATTTAAGAGAGAATATAGCTTTGGTCTCACAACGTGCTCAGCTCCTGAGGTCTTACAGCATTAACTTTCAGAAGAGCCTAAATCAAGCAGAGAAGTTGGTTGTCGGTGTGGTTGTCTTGTGAGATATCCACCCCAATGGCTATCAACGAGTGTAAAGGGGGATTTAACCCTGTGGAAGACGAGGAAGAAGCAAATACCAGTTCGCGATGAAAGAAGGGCACAGTGCGCTCTAAACGATTCATTAATGAGAATTGAATCAATTGTTAAGGAGATTCAACAGACTGGCATGGAACAACCACAAAGATGAGATTTCAGCTGTTGCCAATTGGTTTGAATATTTGGAGGCACTTCTCAAACAAGCACCAGAAATTGTGCACCACAGTAATTTAATACGGAGATGGGATGTTGTTTCTCGTCACCAGACCAACACAAAGATCACCAAATTGAGTAAATATATCTACAAACAACTAACATTTTTTGTTTTGGTTCACATGGTCCAATATCATGAGCTATATCAAAAGATCATGGAGGGAAAAATTCATATAAATTAAAGAATAGAAGCTTTAATGGATTCTTTAAGCACTTCCCCAATCACTTACCAAGCCGCTCATGCTCCAACAGGCACAATCTACAGCGAAAAGGTACACAATCACTTTAGCCACGGTTTATTAAGTTGCCTCACTGTTTCATTAAGTGAACTTTTAAAAGTCTAAAATGATTGCTAAGGATTATTGTAAAATGGTTTGATAGAATAAATCTAGCTTATGAATAGACTGTAAATGGGGGTAAAAGATTATTTCTTAGAAATTTTGTGAATTGCTATAATCAGTTCAGAATCCACCTGTTGTAGGGTGTTTGAAGAATTTGACATCGATATGGTCCAGTCGCAAGCGAATACAACTCTAAATAACAGAAAGAAAGGAAATGATTGGGACCATTATGGGAAAAGATTGTCAAATTTCCCATTTGTGCAAGGAGTTTCTTCTATTTCAAAGCATTCAAAAGTCATAAAAGAACAAATACTCAAGGTAAGCTCTTGTAAGCTCTTGTAGCAATCACATTCTTTTCATTTTATCACATAATTTATTATATAATTTAAGAATACAAATTCAAATGCTAAGAATACAAATATGCAGTTAAAGATGAAGATCCTAATGAACAAGTTCATTTTACCTTGCTGTTCAACATATCCATAAGTTCTAGAGGCATGGCTAAAAGCAAATAGAAATGGTTTTAGACGCTGGTGAAGCATATCTACATCTGGTAGATCAAGTTGGATCCAGGAGCGTAAGAATATTAGTATCATATCTGCATCCGATAGGCATCGACGAACAATATTCAATATGCAGTAAAGTAATAAATGTTTCACTGTGGGCGGTTGGATCTCAACCTGTTTGAAATATAACAACCACAGCGCTGCAGCCGTAGCATTTATTACTCTGCTGCATGTAAATTTTTTTTTTCCATCGGCATCTTATGCAGGGAAATCCACCTTGTGAAAGGTAGGTGGTGGCAAGACTTAGTGAGCTACCACAAGGTAGGCGGTGGAAAGCATTAGCTAGGTGGTGCCATCAAGCAGTGACATGCAAATTAGCCAGGTGGCACCATTGCATTTGAAGTAATGCAACAATATTGTGCAATGTTGTGTGGGTTCTCTCACATTACATTTAACATTAAATGTCAAGAGTAATGCTAGAGTAAGGCTAGCATTACTCAATCTTATAATCTCTTCATTATTGATTTGTAAATTGAGTAGCAAATGTCTAAGGTTATATCACAGCTTGCCTTGATTTGAGGCCAAGTAAGGCCTCAAATATTTTGATTGGGCTATAAAACGGTTTCATAGATAATATTGGGTAAAAGAAAGTAAGTTCGTTAAAATCAAGATAGAACTTAGGTTATATAAAATAAAAGTGCCTAGATATGCTCACCATTTTAATGTAAAAATGGCAAACCGATTACTAGAGTCCCTGCTAGCAGGGGCAGGGAACAATAATGAATGTCATTCGAAGGCATCTCACGTAAGATTATGTATTTATAGAGGAAGTGTAATGTGTCATGTATGGACAATATTCGGTACAATGTTTTTCTCATGATTCGATCTCATGACCTCTCCATCCAATAAGATGGTGTTGAGGCCTCAACGATCCCCAAGAACCCACTTTTTAACTATTGAGAGATGATGATATTATTTGAGATCTTTCTCGAATGTCTTTAGACCTATGGATTTTATTTTACATTGTGAATGACCCTTTGATCCTGTTGTGGAAAAATATGCACAAATGTGTGCAACTCTTCCCACTTGAGGGGAGAAATACTTGTAGGTTGTTACCCAGACATACTATTGTGTTACTGAAGAAAAAGTGATAACTCCAAGTTGATCCTGCAAGCTCTTGTTAGAAAAAAATAAAAATAAAAACAAATGACATGAAATAAATAAAAGGGAGTGGATATATGCAAACCACAACAACAAGAAGATTCTAAAACCGATGTTAGATTTCCCAATGGTCTATCATGCTACATGTAGTGTCACCTAGGAGATGGAGGCTTCAAGAGAAGCAAACAATATCCCTTAGGGAGGTCCCTTTTTCCAGACTAAATTCTAAATAACTTGAAGAACAATGATAGGAAATACTTACCCCTTGGAGGAAGGTGACAAGAGAGCTTGGGGAATAGAAATAGGTGGAGGAAGAGGTGAACTATAAGGAAGAATCAACACAATTTCAACATCATATCCTTGCTCTGATTTTCCCTTGTTATATGAATGCCCAAGGATTCCGTTTTTAAGACAAGAGGTGGCCAATAAATATCAAGATCCAAGTGCGAAATCCATCACTTCATGATCTAGCTCCAAAGTACACAAAGGGGGTTATTCAATGCCTTAAGGTGTGTGAAGAGACAAATTATATTTTTTTTTGCTGAGGGAGATTTCATCAACCTTCAATGCACTATAGGTGGTTTAGATCCTACTATTTTTTTAGTCACACTGATTTTGAAGGAAAATCCATGCAAGGTTTGCACATGCACAAAATTGATAACTCACACTGTAACGCGGGTGAATAGGGATTTAGCCATGCGAACTCTTCTTTTGACTATTCTTTGGAATTTTTGGACTCATACTGCTTTCTAAATATGATGCAGATGTCTTTGGTAAGTTGCATGCTATATGTTCATGGTTCCTTATGACAAGATTGGTTGAAATGTCGCATGTGTGTGAAATTAAGTGTTCACAGTTGCCCCTTGATAGATGAGTTTTAGAGGGTACTATAGGGATGCTAATACATCATCATTTATTTTATCCTCTCTTGTTCTTGTAAGTTATAAAGCATGTGTGGATGAAAGTCCCCCCATGGGGGGATAGTAGTCATAATGCTGAAACTGTAACAAATAATCACATTTTATATAAACAAGGTGGGCATACCCATAAGTATGTGAAGATGAATACAATAAGTGGAGACCAAGGATCCAACTCATGATACTAATAGTACATGTTATATGAAGGAGGATTCAATCCATGTAAGAGTACATGAACCTATAAATGATGTTACAAATTCCGAATAATCAAAATGGTTGATGATCATGGGAATCCCACTTGGGTGGGGGACCAGAATACTAGCGAAGTTGTTGGATGGGGAACCTCATTGTACCATATGTGTTTCTACCATGGTTTATAAATGTGAAAACTACAACCTTCGAAACATACAACCCCCCCTAATGCGATAGATGTTTTAACATCGAGCATAGGGGAGACCGCTAAGTTAGGGAGTGCTAATGATTCTCCCTAATTAGTTGGAGGTGATCCCTTATAATGATTGAAAGGGAACCCAAGGTACAACTGTAACTACCACAACTCTCAAAATACGCTGATTTGATTTCGATCAGAGATGAAGCACATGATAATGACAATGTTGGGAATATAGAACTAAACTACATTGATAAAAAGGTGTCCAGGGGTTGCTTCCAAAAGAATCAAAGGTTCCCATAGTTTTGTGTGGATCAAGGAACTGTTTGTACAAAATAATAATTGGTGGGGTCCCCACAATTTTGAATGTATCAGGGGACCAATTTAATGATGGACGAAGTTTCCGCAGTTTTGAGTGGGTTGGGAACTTTTACCATGATGATGTGAAGGTTGTTTGCAAACACAAAGTTGTGTGCCCCATGAATCAATGGCATGTAGATTGTTCCTGTGAGAGTACTTGAACATAATTGGTTTCTTTGGAGGGTGGGGGGGACATTGTTGTCTTCACAGGGGTGATGTTACAAGGAAGATTTCTAGATGGTAAATTACTCATGGAGGTATGAGTGGAGTAACTATGAGTCTTAATCATAACTTATGCTAAGGAATACGATGGCATCAACTGTTAGAGGTGTGGGGATAAAGGTGCAAATATAAAATGATGAAATATGGGTTGACTATTTCAAAATTGATCAAATTCCTTGGACTTGTGGCCTAGTTTGACATAACGAGTGCCAAATTATGAGCGGGGGGTTGCAATGGTGCGTGCATCCATGGGGGAAACATGATATTCTCAATGACTATGTTGATGGCACATCACTATTGGGAAATAGGAACCTATGGTTATCCGCGAGAGTACTACTAAATGTAATGTAAATAGAGGGAAAATGTTGCCTATATGCCTATTTGCAGATGATACCTGTGATGCAAGTCTTGCGCCATTTTTGATACCTGCCACAACTTATTTTTTACTGGACGGGGTTTGAGACCCATGATGTATAAGCAATGGGGAAAATAAATCTAGCCCGATGGAGTTTTTGGATCTCAACCTTGATGGCTAGAGCCTTTGAGGGGTGAACATGTATTTGTTTCTATCTAATCGGGAGTGCATCTAGCCAAGTGCCAATATGATGTACAATAATTGAAGGGTCTAGGATAGGAATTTCTGCATACAACCATGCGAATACATCTCAAAATTATTTGAAGAGATGTATTCAATTACTCAAGTCGATGACTTCTTGTGGTAAACATGACACACCAATTGAGATGTTTTCAATTACTCATGGTGTGATGGACATATTTACCTAAATCGTGGGTGAAATATTAGCTAGATTTCCTTATTCAAATGCATTTGGGTCCAGAATTGGGTTCTTGAACCAATCAATGTGATTATGAGGTAAGAATTCTTTTGATTCAATTGTGTACTTATGGGCCAATAGAGTGATTGATTTGACATCGGTACGGGAAAAAGATGATCTATGATGCAGGTTGTCCCATGGGGGTTCATCTAAATATATGTCATCCATTAATCCTTCATATGTGGAGAATAAATATTACTCTAACATGTATTCATCAGGAGAGAAGGAGTCTTTTGACTCTTTATCAATTGACCTATATTTGTAGGTAGAAGGTGTGGGATCTCCCTCTTGAGTTGACTCAACCTGGTTACACTTGCACCTAGATGGGGGGGTAGCGAGTCAATGTATAGGATGTCCACATAGATGATGGTGATTTGTGTGGGGGGGGTAAGAATATCATCTTTGTGGAAGACAAGAGGAGTGTGCTCTTCCTCCAACATCTGTGGCGATGAGAGATCATTCATAGAAAATGATAACAGAGGATTATCACTATTGGGTGTAAGAGAGACAATTGGTATGTCTATATCCTCACTGCCATTAGTAGAGATATTTTCTTCTTCGAATTCTATGGGAAGGGTCACTCCCAAATGGGTTAGATTATCTCATAGTAGCTTCTTCTCATAATGAAGTGTTTGTAATGTGCCCAATAGAGGACACTAAAAGGAATGGTGGGTCAACAACTTGCATTATATGCATAGGTGAGTGTCCTAATACTGATTAAGAATGTGTGCTAGAATATAAATATGCCTACAAGTGTGATTCTTCCAGTTTAAGTGTTTATGAGGTGAGAATTATTGGTGATGCCACTGTTGTAGTAACGACTTCAATGGAAGTCATTTCTTGTTGTTGAGGTGAAGGACTTGCAACCAAAGGCTAGGTGAGGTGGATGTTCATCAAGGCATCCTGAAATCAAGGGAGGCAAGGACAATGGTGCATATAATTACCAAATTGAAAGGTGATTGAACAAACATGATTGGTACGTAATGAATTGGACATAGTTGTCGTGTTTAAAAAAGATGAGGTTGAAGTTGTTCCCTCTAGTGTAGTATGTGTCGCATGCATCACACTAACATGGGTATTACACAAATTACTAATATCTAGAAAGGTGGGGAATAGTTTGGTTACATGTCCTTGTAGATTGCATAGGGAACATAGTGGGGTGACCCGTATTGTGAGAGTAGCATTTTCCATTATTGATGCTTTCAACTTAGGTTGATTGATGACCCCTTTGTTAGGCCTGACGACTACTGATAGTTTTTTGGGGAGAGGGTTGGTCACGATGGGGGCCTTTAACTTGGGTTATCTTATTCCCCCATTTTTGGGTTTAGTGGCAGACGATGGGGGTTTGGTCATAGATTTCACTAGATCAGTGTGTGGTATAGATGTCGTAACTGTCTTGACTAGTAAGGTACTACTACACAAGTATTTGAGTCCATCTCTGTGTAGGATGGTGTAAGGTACTACACAAGTATTTCCAAAGTAATCCCAGGTAAATTTATATGATCCATGCATGAAATCCCTTGCACTCCCATGGGGGGGTAAAATAATGGTGTCTAAAATATGGGAGGCACTAATGTACATATTGTTTGTTCAATGCCATGACTCATCAGAGATGATGATGATGATGTTGATGGTGTTGGAGATGTATTTTTAGAGGTGAAAATAGTGCACATGATGCCATATGTTGATGTAGGGATTTTGGGAGGAGACCCTAAGTATTCCCCTATCAATTTGTAATCTTTGTAAACACTTGGGAATATGTATCAATGTAAGGGGGTTGATTTACCTCTCCTACACTGGGAAGGATGTTTTTGGGGTTGGTGTTGGCATGAACGTCATAGTAAATGAGATGGTTAGGAGTGACTATTTTACCATTAAAGGGAAACATCATGATGCATAATACCAAATAGGAAACCACCTTCATGGAATACATATAACTACAACCCAAAAGGATATTGTAGTCAATTGTGCATTGACTACCTCAATGTTGATCATTACCATCTTGCTCCCTATCTCAATGGGAACATTTTGGTACCATCCTCTTGGTTGTGAGGGTATCCCATAATATGTGTGAAGTGTGATAAATGAGGGGAATAACTCCAATGAGTCTAATATTTTCCAGACTCAGATGACATTACGCATGTGGATGTTCCTTCATCGATAATGCATCGATGGATCATAATGTTTTTAACTACAACTGGAACTTGGAATATGATTTACAATGGAATTCATGGTTCACCTTTATCGATATCGAAGGTCATAAGGCATGAGTATGAAGGTTACTTCCTTAAGTAACCCATTAAGTAAGACAAAACCAAGTGCATTGAGTAATTACTTCCTTTGGGTTTGGCATGATTGGAGCACTTTCAAAATGGAACTGGTGGCTGGGGAGTGAGCCAAGTCATCCACAATAATGTATTTGCGGGAATATTTCATGTGAGGGTTATGAGGGGTTCACTTGAGTGGTACCTTTGGGATCCTTGGGATTTGTGCTCCACTTGGGAATGGTATTTGTAAAGGGCCTCCTAAGGGAATAGGTGCATCCTCCACTTGTGGGGGTTTAGGACCTCCATAGCCTTTGGATCGAGTTTGACGGTTGGCATCTATCATGTTCATGTAGATGTTTTTAAAGGAGCCATCACATTGGGGGTGAGGTTCTTGTTGCTGGAGTGACTACCCCTTGGTTGGAAAAGGGCTGTTGCAAGAAAATTTGCTAGAGTTGTGGTGCATTAGGTTCCTAAAAAGGATTCACTATTGTCTTTTTCTTTGATTCGACCAATTGTTGATAGTATGGGAGGGGTGAACGGTGGTGAGTATAGTGACCATACTCTCCACAAATCGATAAAGAATAGTTTGTCATTAGGTTAGATTTTTTTTCTTGTTTGTGGGGGTTATTATCCCCCACATTTTGATTACCTTATCTCTAATTCTGTTATGGATGGGGGTTTTCCCCTTTTCCTTGCTACTGGTTTTGGTTGTTCTTACCTTACTTATTCCCTTGATTTTGAGGATTATATGGGTTAGGTGTGTTTAACTGCTCAAATTATTAATCTTGTTGTGCGAAGGAAGGTTGTACTAAATTGACCCCCATGTGTGGCATGGGGGAAGAACCATGAGGACACTAAAATGGGTAATACTAATAAGGATTATACCCATGTGGTGGGATATATGCATTTTGTGCTCCATATGATATGGATGTAGCACCTAGTTGTGCCATTTGTGGTGGAGGTACCGATGCTGGTTGGATTGCATTAGGGTATGTGGGGTTGTAGGGTCCATATTCTAGCTATCCAAACTGAGGGTTTTGTAGATGTAGGGGGTACTGAAACATGAGGGATGGGGGGTATTGTATTTCCATTTTTTGTGGAATAGAATTCAGGTAAGGGGAAACCTTTCCTTACTGGGAAATGAACCCAAGAATCCCATATGCTGAATGTAATGACCCCACATTTATGGGATACAAATATCAACGATGAGGGGAGTCTGATAGGATGGTGTATAATAAACCTGATTGTGCATAAATGAAATCAAATTTTTGGGCCCTCATGATGGCCTCTTTCTCAGTTTGCGGAAATGAGGTTGCCACATATTTTTCTATATGATGGGCTGTAGTGATTTGACAAACCAACCGAACATGAACTGCAATTGTATGTCTATTTTGCATAATGTGCATTGTCTATGCCACTCATCGATGTGGTATTCTATATTGGTAGAGGTATTCTATTGAAATTCCATGAGAATATCGAGGCTAAGGTAGTGGTGTATGGGAAGCTGAAATTAAGTGATAAATGTAGTGGAAATCATCTCAAAGGTGGCATAGGTTACCCTTGGTAAACTTAGATACAATTTTTCATTTATTACTGTAAGTGTTCACTAGAAGAATCCAAGCCTCATTTATCCACCATGCTATTGGAGGAATACCATAAGTGGAAATATATGACATGGTTTGAGGGATTGTCTCCTTCTTTTCCTTCAAACTTATGGATGTTTGTGGTGATCTTATCATGTATTTTCGACCATGTTAGATCATGTGATATGGGATCATTGATAAATTTGGATAGATCAGGAAGATTTAATATTTCCATTAAAGGTAAGTTGAAATTAGGTTCCTCCATCATACATTGTGTATTTTTTCCTCAAGGGGGAAAATGGGGAGTATGTGGTGGTGATACCTATCTCTCATGTGTGGAAGAATATGTTGTGTGTCATTCCCTTGAAGAGGGAGAAGAAGAGGTTGATTTTCCTCCGAGGGGTGGAAATGAAGGGTGTCTTCTTCTATGAGAGGATGAAGTAGAAGGATATAAATTATATTTAAGTGGAGAAACCGAGTCAAGAAAGGAGTGTCCTTGCCTAGAAGATCCTATAAATGTTTCTTGGTACTATCCCTAGCTAGAGTGTCTCCCTTTTGAACCATGGGGAGAGAGTTGGAAAATACCCATTGAGAGAGGGGAAAGGCCTTGCAATCTACGAGACTACCTTATGTAGTTTTGTTCCTCAATGGTGGAAGTTTTGTGTGAAAAATGAGAGTTATTATGGGAATACACACAATTGTATAAATGAAAAAATATTCCAACCACAACAGACACAAAATGATGCAAAGTGAGTGACAAGTGCTTATGTTGTTTTAATGAAAATGATCCCACATGTAGGTTCCTTCTAATTGTGAGTTATGTGAACTTGTAGTTAAAAAGAAAATCAATGTAAATTCCGAAAAGACCTAATATCCTTCCTCTCAAATGTAACTGGTCCTTCCAAAAGCACAACCACTGGTGGTGATGGGATCCTCCCAAGGATTAGATAGTGAAGGTAATAAAGATTCAGTAACAAAGGAAATGAGTCTGTGTTCTGGAAAGGCTAGAAATATTTCTCAATGGCAATATCTGACTTCAGGATTCAATTGCACTCATAATTTCTCTTTGGTGATATCCTAAGTTTGGCCACTAAGATACCCACATCAAGTGTGGATAAGTGGTTCGGCCTGAGTGTTATAGTGTTGTCCCCATAAAATGATGAGTGACTCAGTTGGGGGAGAAGGGAAGCTATACCTCAGATTTCATGTTCTTGGTAACAACGACTTCTTATTTGGGTTGTATTTTGACACTTGTTGATAGTAACATTTGAAATTACCCTATAAGTCAACAATCTATTGTTTCATACAAAGTCTAAAAGATTGGTGGGAATTATTTGGATTCCTAGCTCAATCAATCTTAACTGAACTATAAATTTTCTTGTGACCTCCCGTGGAGAAATTCAATTGGTTGAGAACTACAAGTGTTTATTTTAAGGTTCCAAATTTGATTAATATGTGTAAGAGAGGTATTTCACAATTTGTTTTTTATCCATCCAGGTCACACAAAGTGCATTATGGAGAGCATACTCAAAGCAAGAGAGACTTTAGGTCTCTTAGTGTGTGCTAGTGAAAACACATCTATGTAATAAGAAAATGATATTGATTGTTGAAATTAAATTATAATTAAGATCTCAAAGTAAATGCACATGTAGTTAGAAATTCAACTCAAAAGATACTAAAGGTGCTTGCATCTAACAATTTTGATCAATAATTCTTATGAAATCAAAAGTGTGCGATGGAGGTGTTGCACACTTATCCCCATTTTTTATTCACCAAATTCACAAGGAGTGCGAGGTTAAGAGAATACTTCAGGATATTGGAGTCTTTAGGTATTTGATTGTGTGAAAAAGTGAGTTACACTACCTTGCCAAAAATATGAGAGGTAAGCGAAGAGCATAATATCTCTTGAATACTACTGACAACTATGAGACTTGTTGGAATCCTCAAAGTTTTTTAACTAAGTATTTTTCAAGGGAAGACCCCTTTACTTCCTAAGCTTTGGCTAAGTGAGATAATTACTAGAGAAAAATACAACTATTGCAAGTTATTTTAATTATGGTTCATTAGTGAGTAGTTATTGGGACTATAATATTTGTGCAAAGTAGATAAAAAGAAAAATAAAAGATAGTAGCATGGATATTCCAAACACAGATGTGCTATAGCATAGTTACAACAAAACAAAGCCGCATGAGTAGAGAGAAAATTACTGTGTGGAATAAGGTATAATAAAGTGCACTGTTAGCACAACTATCGAAAGAAAATATGTATGAGTAGCACGCATAGGTCATCATGATCCACGCGAATATGTAAATAGAAATCTTGGACCAGAGCAGGCCGATTTCCAGGAATGGAGGGTACATACTTGATCTCCTGCACAATACAATAACCCAAAATTATCTATTTAGTAAATAACAGCCTAGTTAATAAGAAATGAACTAAAATAAAGTGGAAAAATATGCACAAAGCTATGCATCTCTTCCCACTTTAGGGGAGAAATCCTTAGAGGTTTCTACCAAGGCCCAATATAGTGTTACTAAAGAAAAAGTCATAAATCCAAATTGATAGTGTAGGATATTGTTAGAAAACAAAAATAATTCAATTAAATAACATGAAATAAAATAAAGGGATTCAATATATGCAAACCACAAGAACAACAAGATGATAGAACCAAGGTTAGACTTCCCAATGGTCAAGCTTGTTACCTGTTGTATCACCTAGGATACAAAGGCTTCAAGGGAATCCAACAATATATCTTAGGGAGGTCCTTTTGTCCACACTAAATGCTAAATAACTTGAAGAAAAATGAGAGGAAACACTTTCCCCTTGGAGGAAGGTGACAAGGGAGCTTGGGGAATGTCAATAGGTGTAGGAAGAGGTGAGATATGAGGAACCTCAACATAACCTTGTTCTTATTTTCCCTTCTTAGATGCATTCCAAATGTTTCATTTTATATTCCAATAGGTGGCTAAGAAATATCAAGATCTGAGTGTGAAATCCATCACTTCATGATATAGGTCCAAAGTACACAAAGGGGGCTTATTAATGCCTTTAGGTGTGTGAAAAGCCAAATTTGAATTATTTTTTTGATTGATCTTTCATGATCCTTTAATTCACTATGGGTGGTTGAGATCCCACAATTTTGATAGTTGCGTAGATTTCAAATGAAAATCAGTGTGAGGTTCATGTTATAATCTACAAGATTACATGAATATAAAAAGTGTAAAGTATAAAATATAAAGAATTCACATTATATGTACAAGAAGACACCAAACAAGAGGAAACATCAGCAACACTTGTATTATATTAGAGCTAGAATATACACAAAGTAATCCTAGATTATAAGAATCATCGATCAGTAGCCTCTATATATAGATATATATTGTTTTACAGATAATTATTCAGTTACAAGTAGTTACGTCATCCTAACCGATCGACTGAATGGACCCAACGGTGGTTGGTAAGAGGACCTAGTTTGTTGGTTGATTAGTCTCCTCCAACATCTCTCCTACCAATAAAATGTTTCTTCGTTCTGAAGAGAACAAGGATATGTTTCGATGATAATATTTAAGGCTACTGCCTGATTGATGGAATTGGTGATTTAGAAGTAATGAATGCTTCTATGATAGTTGGGGAAGAGAGAGAAATTCAGTGCTTAAAATATTCCCAAGCGTGAGAGGCAGTCTGCATGTCTACACTTAAAGATGTAATATCAGATAGTTGACTATTTTTTTTAGTAATGGAGAGGTGCTTAATGTTGTCTAGGTCAAGTCCCAACAGTTGGTGTTGATTATCAATCAAGAGTATTAGAAGGTCGAGCTGCGTCACAATTGGGTCGAGCTATTTCTTTGTAGTCGGTTCCTAAGTAGCCCATTATTGTTGTTTCTTCTTAAGGTTGACTAGATGGTTCTACTCAATTTGTATTTGCTTCTCTAAATTTTGGATTGTAACATGGCCGACAGTGGATTTTTGTTGAAAAAGATGTGCCAAAGTGGTTTGGACTTTTCCCATGTAAATGAAAAATTTCTTATACGAGTTGTACCATGTGTTGAGGACACAATTGGCTTACTGGGATTCAACGACATATTCTTTGAGCTTCTTGTGTCGGTCACAGAAGAGGTTGTACTAGTGCAAACATTTGCTTGACATGTTGGGGATCCTTTTGTTGAATGGATTCCTAGTACAATGATGCAAGGGAACGAACTATACTAGTGATTTACTCTAATGGTCGTTTGGTAAAAGGTCCATGAAGAGTCAATGCCACTTGAAGAATGATATCTTGACAATCCTATAGTGCATTATTTTTCTCTTCTTTAATCTTGTTAACCCTACACTTGTCAACTTCGCATTGCTGATTTTTTAAATCTGGATTACATCCAACAGTGCATCCAATTCATGGTCTTTTGGTATTGTTGGATCAAAAGTAACAGGGTTTGTTGCAAGGTCCTTTGCAAGTTTGAGGGTTACTTTCGACAACTTTTTCTGATTATTTTTATCCTTCTTCTTTCATGAGGGGTTGACTTAAGCTGTTACAGTCAAAGAAGGCAGTTTAGTGATTTCTATTGTGGTCACTAGAGAACTAGTTGGCACTACAGAAATAGTTGAGATGAGTGGAGTGGTCAGTACTACAGGTAGACTAGTCAACCTTGGGATATTGGTCGACACCAGTGGTGTAGTTGGCATAGTCGATGATATGGTCATGTTCGATGACAAAGACATGGCCGATGGTACAAGCATGATCGATAGTAAACGCTTGAGCGACAAAAATGGCACAAGAGATTGGAGAGTCTTGGTTGTCGACAAAGGCATGGTTGATTTCATAAGGTTGGATGCTATAGATGGACAAATTATGGTAGGAACACTTATGATTTTCAGCAAAGGGGGTCCAACAAAAGTAGAAATAAACTAAGTGATCATTGGCATATCCAGAATATCTGGTATTTTCTCAAAATTTGTTTGCTAGAATGGAAGAGGTATTCGAATTACATAATGGATATCTGATTGTTCATAAATGTTGACTCCCGAAGGTGGAAGGACTAGGTAGTCAAGGCAGGTGGTCACATCTTAAGATCAAAGTTTTGTGACTATGTTTTCTAATGAGGAAAAAGGTTGGACAAATTAGCAATAAATAGTTGCAAGTCAGGGTCTTGCAAAGTCTTTGGGATGTGTAGTTGGTGCTCCTCAATGGGTATCAAATTCAAAGGTGGTGAGATGTCAGGAACCTAATCAAACTCTTACCCTTGTGGATTCACTTGAGTTTTTGGATTTTTTTACAGGGGTTGAAATTATCTGTACATGGGATTCTTGAATGGAAAGGACTTGGTCAATTTTCTTGTCGATGATTATGCAGTTTGCAACGAAATATTGAAGGATATGCATGGATTCTGGATGCAACTACTGTATTTCCTCTTCTGTTGATTCCTATAGTGTCATTTGACACTTGGAAGACCCTTTTGATTTGAACATTTGTTGTTTGATAAACATCTACTCTGTGGAAATATCCAAATTCTCTTTAGAAAGGTCAGGCTTTGGGTGTTAGTCGTCTTGAGGTTTGTTGTCTTCTATGGTCTCTTCGATCGGGTCTTCGACTACTGGATTGTTAGTCGATTTAGGTGTTAGGATTATTGCGAGCGGTTTTAATATTCTTCAACTGGAGGCCCAAAGTTTTCTAAGTAGAGATTGAATTTCTAGACTTCTACTTTTTTTTGTTGGTCAAGGGATCTTCTATATTTTCCTTCTCTTTCCATGAAGAGGAAGGGATTGGATGCACATTGTTTTATAACTTGTTAATATCTAAAAAAATGTTTGACATAGAGGGGTAAAAACTGAGCTCCACGGCGTCATCGAGAGCTCATTACATATACCATACATTACTATAGTCTATATCTAACTGAATATGAAAGGTCAGATGTAGACTATGATGAACTTGCTGGGGCATTCTCCATCTAGAAAATGTGGTATTTAGGACTTGAAACCAGTTCTCAAGCCACATTTTGGTGAATGTAGGGAATTTGGGTCATCCCTAAGTCTAGAAGACTTTGAAGTTGTACATACTTGTCGAATACTTTGTTATGAATGAGGAGTCACCAACACATGTGATATTGTACATCACTAGTCATATAAGTAGAGAAGGGTAATGGATCGTCACATTGGTTTCTTGATGTTTCTCACACATCGAACACAGGATACCAACCAAGTGGTTGGCCCAGTTAAATATTTTTCGTTGAGTAGTGATGAATTTTACGGCTTCTAACATGTCGATCTGGATATCTAATGGTCGTAATATACTAGTTAGGCATATGAACACAATGATTGCTACATGTTTTTAAGAACCATATTGTATTTTTCAATATAACAAGACATTTTTAATTTTCCCTTGCATGGAGCTGGTGAATTCTTTGACTAGGGCTAGGTTAGACCTAACTGCTACAACAGGTCCTTTGCATGGTAGACCTGTTACTTATGTAATGAATTGGGAATTAATTTCTATAGGTTAGTCGAGCCATAATTTTCCATTATGGTATCTTCTTATAATGTACTGGGAAATCAAATATTTTAGTTCCTCAAAACTCTCAGGGGGGCACCTAGGTAATGGTGGATCTTTGCGACAGAAAGTTTGTCTACATTTCCATTCCACTTATTGTTCTGAACACCCTGTTCTCTCAATTCCTTCCAGTATCTTCTCCATTTATGTTCTTTTTTCTGGAATCTATGAATTCTCTGAAGGTGAGATATCAGTGGAGACATTGTTAGATCCTCTGGCTTGGGAAAGTTTTTCATGCCTTTCTTCATTGATGTCATAGTGGTGTTTCTTGTTTTAGGTGTCATGGTAGTATCAGGTTGATAATAAAATTTACTATATTGGGTTGGAGTGGCTACTAAGTGAACTTTCTCAATCACTTTGCAAAAATTATTCCAGCCCTACTCCAGACGTGTATTTATAGGGGGAGAGCTCAACACTAAATTTAGAGTGGTAGGTGAAGGCATGACCTGTCGATTTGATGGGTGCCAACTCAGTCTCATGCATGAAATGTATTCTTGCTCCATGTTTTTAGACCATTCTTCATGGATTCAGTAGTGTGATTAATCATGATGTTGTGCAACAGGTGATATGTTTTTCAGTGGTCAACTCAGTTGATTTTGTGTCGACTGGTTGGTTGGAGACCGACTAGTCAGTCTTTCTTGTCAGTGAGAGAAGGGATGGGTTTGTTGACTTCTCCTCATCCTTTTCTCTGTCTCACTCTATGCTTTCTAGTCTATATTTATTCCATTCAATTTCCCTACTACCAACAATGTCTAATATTTATTTTTATATTGAAAATAGATCATTATCTAACTTTAGTTCGTTTCCCCTTTCTTTTTCTTTCTCATTTTTTTTTTCAAGATTAAATTTAAGTAATCTAATAAAAAATTGGAAGAAAACCTGGGGGTGCAACATTCAACCCAATAGTGACACGATTATCGGTTGTCATCACACCCATTCTATAGTCGATATCCTTTTAGTTTGGTGCCATTGATAAGCTTAGAGAATACTCATCCTTGGAGAGTTCGTATTCAAACTAACCCATTGTTATTCAATTCTTCAATGACATATGTTCCCATCTAAGAAGTTTGTAACTTCTTGGGATTTCCTTATCCGAATATCATATAGTAATGCAAGATCTTTGATTTCAAGGTCCTTCCATTGTATGTGTTGATCATGCTAGGATTTTTGCTGTTATTTTTTTACCTCCGAGTGATGAATCACCATTCTTCGATGTTCCTCGAGCTTGTTAAGTTCAAAATTCAGATCCTCCCTTTCTCTAGAAATATCTAGGTGGAGCACATATGCTATAACCGGTGCTTGTTGTTTGAAATGAAGTGGGGTGACTAATTCTTATCCATATACTAGTTTGAGAGGTGTGTGTTCCATTGATCATTTGTATGTTTTTCATAGGCCCATAAAATAACAGGAATTTTGTCGTCCATGTCGTATTTTTCAATACTGTAAATTTTCGTCAATGCTATAGTCCAGTTTTTGTTGAATGCCTTGATTTATCCATTTTCCTATGGGTAGTAGACCATGCTCTTATGATGGTCGATCATTAGTTCATTCACCAACACTTTTATAGTTTTTTTGAAAAAATGTATGCCTTGATCATTTATTAAGGTGAGGGGGAAGCCAAATCTCACGACAATATTTTCATAAATGAACTTTGATGCTACTTCACTTGAACATTTTTGCATAGGTTCAGCCTCGACCCAATTGGTGACGTATTCAATAGCTATGATAATATAACGTGCTCCTATCCATCTACCTAGAATAAGGAGGGACACAACAAAGTCAATGGACCAAATTTCAAATGTGAGGGTCGAATTGACAGACAATAATGGAATTTTTTTCTTGGAAATGGTCGACCCATCTGTTGGCATTTGTCTCACTCAGGTATTTCTGTTCAATATTCCTTGTGAATTGTCAACCACCATAAACCTGCTTGCAATACTTTTCTCATAGGCATGTCAGCTTAAATGTAGCCATTAGTGAGTCTGTTATGTGCTTCGTCGATGATGTCTTAACGTTCATGTTCTAGTACACATCTCCAAAGAATCTAGTTTGGTCCTAGTTTATACAAAAATCCATTCATTAGGGTATATTGTGCTACTTTCAATTCCAAGATTATATTTTTATTTTTTGGCATTCCTTCTGGTGCTCGATCCTCATGTAGGAACTGTGCAATATCTTCTAGTTCTATTGTGACTAATTCAATTTTAAAAAGGTGCACGTGAGGTAGGTCATCACCAATTCCATCTGGCTCTTCACGTGTTTCAATTCTAATGAAATTGTTGAGACCGACATTTTCCTTCCCTGGTTGAACAATTATTTCAAATTCAAATTCCCAGAATAGAAGGATCCAACGACATATTAGACCATGGTGGAGTGTCGTGTTCACTAAATATTCCATATCTTGATGATCAATGTAAAATATAATGCTTGTCTTTTTTTAGTATGAATATCATGCCGAGGGCCTCTCTCTTAGTAGTTGAATAGTTTATCTCATCTTTGTTAAGTTTTCTGTTAGCATATGTGTTTGGGTAGTCCATTCCATTATATCTAGGCTGGGTGAGGATTTCAATGACTACAAATCCAGAAGCATCGATATGGACGTGAAAATTGACTGACCATTTTTGGAACCTCAATATAGAGGCTTCGACTAGATTTTGTTTAAGTAGTTCGAAGTGCGTTTCACATTCATGTGACTATTGGAATTCTATGGTTTCTTTTAAAATTTATTCCAATGGGTACGTAGTGTATGATAAATTTTCAATAGTATAATATATGTCATATAATCACTATGTAATGTTCCTTGTGGATAATTTTCCCAATGTGCTTAAATTCACCATGTTTCAACTCTAGGTATATGGATACAACTAATTCCAAACTCCTCCAATTACTTTCAAACTTGGCGAGGAAGGTCATGAGGGGTGAGGTGACACATTAACAAATATATAAGACATATAATAAACTGATATACCAAAGCATGGCCTGCAATTTTCAAGGGAATAAGTTTCGTAATAATACTAGTCAATTTGGGAGGTGGAAATCCCCCTGGGTCCTGGAACAAATCTCTTCCAAACACTTTACAACCTCAACTAATTGTTGGTATGAGACTTGTATCTGTTATAATACATTAATTAAATTATATTTTCATAATTATATGTGGTTTTGTGGTCTAATAAGTATCCAAGAGAACTTAGGGAATTTATTAGTGATTTTGAGGCTCAAACCCCCAATGGTAGATGGATCCAAATAGCTCCAAATGCTCTCAAAATGTACCAGAATATGTATGAATGATGTTAATAAATAGAAATTGTGTTTATAGGTGTATTTAAACCATAAAATGACTTCTTAAACTCACTTTGGAAACCTGGTCAATGTATGGAGTTTTACAAGCAACTTTTGGTTCAAATCCCCTAGGGGTAGATGATGAAAATGACTTTCCAAATGTAATCAATCCAACTAAAAATTCTGAATGGAAGAAGGGGAAATATAAATTAAATCAACATAAACTCATATTAATCACAAATAAACTTTTAATTTCTTCTATAACTCCCTTAAATCAGATGCAAAAAGACTAGTTTCAACCTTGGGGGAAATGACAAGCAATCTTCTCCAAATTCTGTGAAACTCAAAAAAATGACTCCAAATTCTTATGTACTGAAAATTAAACTCATATAATACATCAATAAAATTCCATTTATCCATAAACCTTCATTATTTTACTTATCCATTTGAATCCAATAAAATTACATTGGTTCACAACAAGGTAGTGGGGAAATGGCACTGTTTCTTCATTGTTTAAAATTTTACATGAAATATTTTGGTATTTATACTTGAGAGTATTCTAAAATTTAAATACATATCATTTAAATCAGAATAAAATAATTGGGCATTATAACCTCCCCCAAATATATCAATAGCTCACCAAGTGTGCATCAATCCATAGAGCAAGAATATGATGAGAAAACTTGGAATATATGAAAGAACAAGATGATATTGAAGTGTTCACGAGATTCCCTGTAGATTGAAACTATAACTTATGACTCCATTAAATATCCATGAAATACCTAAATGGCCTCTCCAAACACCAACTTGGATGGGATTATTTCACCCTTGAAATTGGCTAAAGCAAGAAACTAGTCATCCACTAGCTCTCTCTCTTCACAAATGCAAATTTATCAAATGATAAAAAGATGACTTAATTATTTGTTCTTGACATTTATAAAGTTTACAATATATATATTGGTCTAATTCCTTCCAATATATGCATTCCAACTCTAGTTTGGAATAGATTCCAAAGAATGCCACTTGTACAACAATTCCTAGTCTCCCACTTCCACCAAATCACATGTGGAAGCATATTAGCTGCCCTAAATCCCTTGAGTGCCCTCTTGGAGATATTTGTATCCCTAAAATTTCATCCTTCATATCTTATTTATGTCATAGGTGTCATAGCATATTCATCATTGTTGTCATAGAATTAGGGAATCTAGTCCAAGTGTCTCACTAGCTCCAAAATGCCTCTTCCTCTTCCATGGGAGTTACTCTTTCATTCCAATTCGACCTTAATTAATTCATTCCAAGTATATTGAACTTCCAATGCATCCCAAGACCCTTGGTATTCTTATGGATCCGAAATGACAAGAGGAGGATGCCATGTGGCATAGAAAATATAGCTTGTGTGGGTCCCACATCCTCCATGAAGAAGGTTACTGTTGTCGGGAGAGCATCTTACTGTTTTGTGGTTTTAACTTTTGTGCTGATTCTATCTCTAAGGAATTTGCATGGTTTTATCCATTTATGGTTTCCCCGAGGAAAAACACTGTGTTCAATGTCTCTCATGTTTGATTGTTTTACTTGTTGTTATCTCAGTTAAAGATCCTAACATAATGCTAGCTTGAATGTTGAAAAACTAACATGGTATCAGAGCTAATCTGAGAAGAAGACACTGTGCAGCTATGGGAACTAGGGCTTCCTACTTTGTGTATCTCTCTCCACATATTTTCAGCAAAAGTAAGGTGGAATAAGTCTCCTCCTTAGGGCGCATCTTTCTGTCGAAGTAAAATCCAATTTTGAGGTTTTTCAGTTTTGGACCTGACACTACTTCCGAAAATTAGGGTTTTTCACAAAAGAGGAATTTTTCAGTGAGCCCAGGATTGGATTGATCTCCTCCCAAAAATCGAAGTTAGGGATCAATTTCAAAGCATTTGGTTGGACAGAACTCTGGAAAAGAAAAACCCAAATCTGCTCTTGAACTAGCTCTGCGGGATTTCAGCTCAAAATTCAGATCCGACATCTTGACCTGGTAAGATCTAAAATATTTTGTGTTTCCATTTGAGGTTCTCAGTTAAGATGTCTCATCATACCAAGCTTGATGAAAATATTGAGGGATTTGATAACTTCCGAGATTGGAAGTATAAAATCTCCTTGGTCCTGGAAGAGAATGAGTTAGACTACTACCTCCATGAGGAGGTTCCAGTTCCAGAGGGAGATGAGGCTAAGGCCTTGCATAAGAAGAAGTTGGTTATGGAAAAGAGAATCATTGCTTATTCTATCAAGGATCATCTCATACCATAGGTTTCCTCCCTAAAGACACCTAAAGCTATGTTTGATGCCCTAACCAAATTGTTTGAAGAGAAGAACATAAACCGGAAGATGACTCTGAGAAACCAACTAAAGAATGTGAAGATTCAGAATACAGAAACAATCCAGTATTACTTCACAAGAGTTTCTCAGATCAAGGAACAACTAGAAGCAGTAGATGAAGAAGTGGAAAATGCAGAGATTGTGATGACTACCTTGAATGGCCTCCCTAGGTCATGGGATTCTTTCATCCAAGGAATCTGTGCTAGAAAGAAGTTAGTCAAGTTCAGTAGACTATGGGAAGAGTGTTCTCAAGAAGAAGCTCAGATAGCAGCTCGAGAAGAAAAGATGGGAAGTGAATATCAAGCTCTCATGGTACACTCCAAGTCAACCAAAAGAAGATCTCATCACCCTAGAGGTAAGCACTATCACAAAGATAACACTAGAAAATAATTGTCTAGAGTCATATGTTATAAATGTGATGAAGCAGGACATTATGCAAAGAATTGTCCTAAGAAACAAAAACTAACAAAAGGGAGCAACAAAATAAGACATCATGCTTATGTTGTAGAGGATGATGAACCATCCAAGAAAAGAACCAGATATGAAAGTGAATATTCTTCAAGCGAGGATGAATATGTTTTGCTTTTTGCTCTCATAGGAAACATTACTCATGGAAGCAATGATTGGCTCATAGATAGCGGGGCTTCCAAACATATGATAGGATTCAAGGAATCCTTTATGAGACTATCAGAACATGAATCACCTCACAAGGTGAAGCTAGGAGATGACTACCAATATCCAATAAAAGGTAGTGGGGAATCTTCCTATAAACTAGACTCTGGAAGGTCTCTAACAATGAAGGAATTATTGTTTGTGCCAAGACTCAAGAAGAACCTCCTCTCCATATCGGAATTAGATGCAAAAGGAATGCGGGTTGCATTCATAGATGGTCAAGTCATCATGTGTCCAAAAGGAAAGACTATTGATGATGCGGTGGTGATTGGAGAACAAGAAGGAGGATTGTACAAATTAAAGGGTCATCCAGAACAAGCCTTGGTCCATGACACAGTAGAGCCAAGTGAACTTTGGCATAGAAAGCTTGCACATGTGCATTACAGAGAACTACCTATTGCAAGAAAAGATGTTGAAGGTCTTCCAAAAATCCAAGCAAAACATGATGGGGTCTGCAAGGGATGTGCGAAAGGAAAGAATACAAAGAAGACATTTCCAAGCAGCAAAAGCAAAGCAAAGCAAAAGGAATCTTGGAAATCATCCACTCCGATGTATGCGGACCTATGTCATCAAACTCAATAAGTGGGTATGCATATTATGTTTCCTTTATTGATGATTTTTCTAGGAAGACATGGGTTTACTTCATGAAGAACAAAGGCGAAGTATTAAACAAGTTCAAGGAATTCAAAGCCTTGATCAAGAATCACATTGAAAAGAAGATCAAGACTTTTCAATCAGATAATGGCGGAGAATCTACTTCAAATGAATTCAAATAGCTATGCAAAGAATCGGGGATTAAGAGGGAATTTTCCACCCCTTATAATCCACAACAGAATGGGATTGCAGAAAGGAAGAATAGAACTATCATGAAAGCTGCAAGAGCAATGCTTCATGATCAATACCTTCCTATGCATCTTTGGGGGGAAGCTACCCGAACAGCGATGTATGTACAAAACTGTACTCCACATTGAGTACTGGAGAACAAGACTCTTGAAGAAGTCTTCTCCGGCAAGAAACCAAAATTCATCCATCTCAGAATATTCGGTTGTCCAGTGTACATACACATTCCAAAAGAGAAGAGGACTAAATTAGATCCTTCAAGAAAGAAGGGTATATTTGTGGGATACTCTAAAAGCTCGAAGGCTTAATGAATATACTTCCCAAGATTCAAGAATATTGACATCAGTAGGGATGTGACATTTGATGAAGACACGGCTTACAAAAAATCCAGAAAGAAACCTGCTGAAGAATCCGAAGAAGCATAAGCACCTAGAGTTCATGATACAACCATGAATGAAGAAGCTCAAGAAGAATATCGAGAATTTGAAGAACCACAAAGACCTGTAGATCCACCTCTGGAGAAGAATCCTCATAAAAGGAAACCTGCTTGGGTGTGAGAACTTATCCAAGGCGCGGAAAGATATGGGGATCTAGAAGAGAATCACAGAGAAAGAAAGAGGACTAGATCCTGCTCTAGGTATGTAGCATTACTATGTGATTTCATTGATAAAGAGCCTTCCAGTTATGAAGAAGCGGCATAACGAAAAGAATGGAAGGATGCTATTATCGAAGAATATCAATCGATCATGAAGAATGATGTTTGGGATGTTGTCCCAAGACCATAAGGGAAGTCAGTTGTAACTTCCAAATGGATCTACAAGATCAAGCATGCTACAGACAGGAGCATTGAAAAATATAAGGAAAGATTTGTGGCTCGGGGTTTCTCTCAGAAAGAAGGAATAGATTATGAAGAAACCTTTGCACCTATATCTAGGTACACTTCCATAAGATCGGTACTTTCTCTAGCTACAGTGATGAAATGGAAGATACACCAGATGGATGTCAAGACTATTTTCTTGAATGGTGTAGTAGAAGAGGAAGTGTATGTAGAACAACCACTCGGTTTTTAGACACATGACAGGGAGTCTCATGTGTGCAGATTGAAGAAAGCCCTGTACGGTTTGAAACAGGCACCCAGGACATGGTACGGTAGAATTGACAGCTTTCTATCCAGTTTGGACTTTACCAAGAGTAAAGCAGATTCCAACCTTTACTACAAGGTTGAAGATGGCAACCCAGTGATGCTTCTACTATATGTAGATGATCTATTTGTAATAGGTATGGATGGGTTGATTGTTGATATGAAGAGAAAGCTTGCTGCCGAGTTCGAGATGAAGGACTTGGGTATGATGCATTATTTTCTAGGTATGGAGGTGTGGCAGAGTGCAGATGGAATCTTCCTTGGACAAGGGAAGTATGCAATAGAGATCCTGAAGAGGTTTGGGATGATGGACTACAAGGCTATGGCCACACCTATCGCATCGAACCTAAATATATTGAGTGATGATTCATCAGAGTCGGTTGATGCTACGATGTATCATCAGATGATTGGGTCCTTGATGTACCTGACAAACACAAGACCAGATATTTGCTTTGCTGTGAACACCTTGAGCCAGTTCTTGGCATATCCGAGAAATGTTCACTTGATTGTTGCAAAGCATATTCTGAGGTACCTGAGGGGTACAGTTGATTATGGGCTCAAGTACGATGCGAATCAGAAGATTAACCAGGAGGGTTATGTTGATTCATATTGGGCAGGAAGTGGCATCGATAGGAAGATCACTTTAGGGTGTTTCTTCAATATGGGATTAGGTGTGACCTCCTAGTTTAGCAGGAAGCAATCCTGTGTGGCACTGAGTACAGTTGAAGCATAGTATGTTGCAGCTTGTTCAGCTAGTTGTGAGGCAGTATGGCTGCGGAAGCTATTGTCTGATTTACTTGATCTCCAGATGGATGCTACTTGTATACATTGTGACAACCAGAGTTGCGTGAAGTTGTCAAAGATCCAGTGTTCCATGACAAGTCGAAGCATATCGAGATAAAGTATCACTATATCAGGGATATGGTGTAGAGGGGAGCAGTGAAGCTCCAGTATGTTGCGACGGAGGAACAGATAGCTGATGTGTTGACAAATCCATTAGCTAGGGTGAAGTTTGAGTACTTCAGGGAGAAGCTTTGTTTTCCCCAGATAGAGGTTTCCTCCAAGGGAAAGTGATGAGTCCCATAGCCATTCTGACGAGCAGGTCAGATGTAAGGGCTGAGCCATTCTATAATGGTGAGAGGATTTGGTTCCTTCCATGTCAGATATGAGTGCTGACTGCCATTCTGGGAATGGAGGTACCTGTTCAGTTACCAGGAACGCTCAGTCTGAGACTGAAAGAGCCATTCTAACGAGTAGGTCAGATATAAGGGCTAAGCCATTCTGTCATGGCTAAAGGATTAGGTTCCTCCCATGTCAGTTGTGAGTGCTGGCCATTCTGACGAGTAGGTCATATGTAAGGGATACTGCCACTCTCCAGGAGAGTGGAGTCACCTGGTCCGTTACCAGGTATCTCAGTCTTGGACTATGGACCATTCTGACGAGGGTGTAGGATTTGGTTCCTACCAGGTCAGATGTGAGCGCATGCCTTTCTGACGAGTAGGTCAGATGTGAGTGCTGGCCATTCTAATGTAGGATGAGCTCCTACATAAATGTAATGGCTATCGCCTTTCTGATGAGTAGGTCAGATGTGAGTGCTGGCAATTCTGATGTGACTGTAGGATTAGGTCCTACATGATTAGATATAAGGGCTACCACCTTTCTGACAAGCAGGTCAGATGTGAGTGCTGGCTGTTGATGTATATGTAACTTCGAAATGTATTCTTCTATGTATCTTATATATTGTAACCCGATGTTTATTCCGGGATGTATCTATTATGTATTTGAGTCATGTGGTCGTTCCCCGATGTTCCGCTCGGGAGGATTAATAATGTAATCAAGTCATATCAAGTCATTAGGTAAGTCCCCACAGTTTCGGGGCACTTGAGTTATTATACACTAATTAAGGTGTAGGCTAGAGTAGTAATCATTAGGTTAAGCCTATGTGTGAAAAGGCAATTCAATTGAACGGATGAATATAAATAGAGAGTGAGAGTCTCTCTATTTATCACTTGTAAAATACATCACTTGCTCTCCCAAGTGTGGCGCACTACTGGAGAAGGAAATTTTGGGACTAGACAGAAGACAGAAGACTACTGCTGTTTTGGGAGATCTCTTACTGTTTTGGTGTTGATTCTATCTTAGAGGAAGTTGCGGGGTTTTCTCCTTTATGGTTTCCCCAATGAAAACTCTTTGTGTCTCTTTTCTCTTGTGATGTGCTTGTGTTTTATTTCTATGCTTGTTATTCTCTCAGTGAAAAGATCCTAAGATCATAATGCTAGCTTAAATGTGATCAAAAACTAACATGGAATCAGAGCCAGCCTGAGAAGAAGACATTGTGCAGCTACAGGAACTAGGGATTCCTATTTTGTGGATCTTCCTCCACAAAATTTCATCAAAATTATGCTAAGATGACTCCCCATTGAAGGGTGCATCTTTCTACCGATGCGGAATTCAATCTCAAGCATTTTCAGTTTCGATGTGGAAATTAGGGCTTTCTATAGAAGAAGAATTTTTGAGTGAGACCAGCATAGGGTTATTATCCTCATCAAAACCGAAGTTTAGAGACTTGGATCAAGAAATTTGGTTAGGTGAAACTCCAGGAAAGTCAAACCCTAGTTTGACCCTGAGCTAGGAGAAACCCTAAATACTAAAACTGATACGTTTTGGTACAGTCGCTATATTCCGATATTGGCGAAGTCTCAGAAGCTGAAAATTGCAGGGGCCAAATATAAAATCCGGATGAAGCCTGTGTCCAAAAATCAGACTCATATTCGCTGTACTCTAGGAGATATGATCTCTCCAAGTTAGGGTTCCAGCCTCTTCCAGAATTCATCCCTGAATAGGACATCTAGGGAGATCTGCAATATATTGAGCTACAGAGCTCCAAATGAAATTCCTAAAGATTTTCTAGAAAGGGAATGGAATTTAATTTCGGTGGTCCAAATATCCGACTCAGAAGATGAACCAGTGACACGTGGCATGCCGTACAACTTCACTATTCTGAACAGTCCTGTAAGAGGTCACCTTGGGAAAAGGATCATAAATCCCAAATGGTGAAATAAATTATGATTAAACCTATAGTGTTGGATCAGGGACATGGTATTTTACCTCAGTGAGAAATTCCAGACACAGAGGATCAGTAATTTCGGAGATATCGCAGAAACAGTAACAAGAATTTCTGCAGAAGAAATCAATAAATTAGGGCTTCCTGTTTCGGGAGCTTCCCTCCATTGTTTTCAGAAAAGGAGTACATTGGACAGCTCCATTTGAAGAGATCTATCTGTTTGTCCAATCAGATCTGAAAGTTTCCAAGTTTTGAAAATTAGGTTTTCTGCGACAAACCCTAGATCAGCGAACTCCGGGACAAGGACGGACACCTCAAATCGGCAAGATCTAATCTTTTGTATTTCCATTTGAGGTTCTCATTTCAATATGATCTATCACAATAGATTGATGATAAGCTTGGTGAAGTTGACAACTTCCAAGCATAGAAGTATTTGATCTCTCTGAAGAAACTGGATTGGACACCTACATGAGTATAGAGGTTCCAGTTTCATAGGGAGACAAGGCCAAAGAAGACATCATGCTCATGCTGTAGAGGATGATGAACCATCCAGAAAGAGATCCATATATGAAAGTGAAGATTCTTCAAGCGAGGATGAATATGTTCTGATATCAGCTCTCACAAGTAACATTACTCATGGAAATGATGATTGGCTTATAGACAGTGGGGCCTCCAAACATATGACGGGATTCAAGGAATCCTTTGTAAGACTGTCAGACATAAATCACCTCACAAGGTGAAACTAGGAGATGACTACCAATATCCAATAAAAGGTAGTGGGGAATCTTCATACAAGCTAGACTCTGGTAAGTCTCTAACAATGAAAGAAGTATTGTTTGTTCCAGGACTTAAGAAGAATCTTCTATCCATTTCAGCCTTGGATGCAAAAGGAATGTGGGTTGCATTCATCGATGGTCAAGTCATCATGTGGCCAAAAGGAAAGAAAATTGATGATGCGGTAGTGATTGGAGAACAAGAAGGAGGCTTGTACAAATTGAAGGGTCATCCAGAACAAGTCTTGATCCATGATACGGTAGAGCCAAATGAGCTTTAGCATAGAAGGCTTGCACATGTGCAATACAGAGCACTACCTATTGCATTCCAAACAAAGAATGATGGAGTTTGCAAAGGATGTGCGAAAGGGAAGAATACAAAGAAGACATTTCCTAGCAGCAAAAGCAAAGCCAAAGGCATTCTAGAAATCATCCACTCTGATGTAAGTGGTCCAATGTCATCAAACTCACTAAGCGGGTATGCATACTATGTTTCTTTTATTGATGATTTTTCTAGAAAGACATGGATTTACTTTATGAAAAACAAAGATGAAGTGTTCGGCAAGTTCAAGGAATTCAAAGCCTTGATCAAGAACCATACTGAAAAGAAGATCAAGACCATTCGATCAGATAATGGTGGAGAATTCACTTCAAATGAATTCAAAGAGCTATGCAAAGAAGCAGCGATTAAGAGGGTGTTGTCAACTCCTTATAATCCACAACAGAATGGGGTTGCAGAACGGAAGAACAGAATTTCAAGCTATTTGAAGGGAAGAACAAAAATCAGAATATGACCTAAAGAATCCAGTTGAAGAATGTGAAGATCTAGAATGCAGAGACCATGCAGTCATAAGAGTCTCTCAAATCAAGAACAACTTGAAGCGGTAAAAGAGAAAAAAAGTGAAGAATGCAGAAGTGATGATGGCCACCTTGAATGGCCTCCCAGGATCGTGGAATTCATTCAAGGAATGTGTTCCAGAAGGAAGTGATTACTTTCAACAAACTTTGGGAAGAAGAAGAAGCTTGAATCATAAGAAGAGAAGAGAAGAGGGGTGCAATTGAAGATCAAGATATCACCATCCAAAGAAGATCCCTCCATCAATGAGGAATATGAAGAACTCAACTCTTGAAGAACTTCTTATCCACCTTAGCTTTTGGATAAGAAACGATGATATTATCAATGAAGAAGACGATGAAGCTGAAGGCTCAAGAAGGAGTCTACCCTCGAAACAAATAAAGATAAGTATTCAATTTTCATTTCATTATATTATTTTGTTAT